>VXAD01005762.1:5790985-6144366 GCA_013399195.1 Dicrurus megarhynchus
CGGGACACACCGGGATGTGCCCGGAGCGGGAATACGGGACACACCGGGATGTGCCGGGAGCGGGGATACGGGACACACCGGGATGTGCCCGGAGCGGAGATCCGGGACACACCGGGATGTGCCCGGAGCGGGGATCCGGGACACACCGGGATGTGCCGGGTTAGGCGAGCCGGGACACACCGGGACCGGGATGTGCCGGGAGCTGGGATCCGGGACAGACAGCGCCTGGGACCGAGGGATGTGCCCGGGGGCCTCCCTACACGCAGGATCCCGGACACGGGATGTGCCCGGGAGATCTCTGTTCCACACCGAACCTGGTGTCGGGATGTGCCCGGCCGGGACGTGCCCGGGGGATCTGTTGCACACCGGGACACCCGCGGAGAACAGCCCGTTTGCGGGGTTCCTCGTGGTGTCGCAGAAGCCGTGAGGCGAAGCCCTGGGCTCGCCCGACAGCGCTGTGGGGGAGCCCAGGGGTTCGCTACACACGACCCAAACAGCCCCAAACCTTGTTTAGTTGAAGAATATTTGTACCAAGGCGGCGTTGGGCGCACACAGCGCTGCCCGGGCTGTACCCCCGGCCCAGGCCCCTTCCCTGGGACAGCTCGCAGCCCCCCACGTTCGGACACCACCGGCAGACGGAGCAGGGACCCCCGCCCGCCGAGGCCTCGGGGTCTGGGGGAACAGCCCCGGTCGCCAGTCCCGCTCCCCTCACAGCCCGCAGACCAACTGGCATGTTCATTCAGGCCTCCATACATCAGCAAAACCGCTTCAAATTAAGATACATGGACACACAGCTCTCATTATGGATAACGTATTTCCTGATTAGTAGGTGCATTAGTTTCTTTCCTTTTTCTTTTTTTTTTTTTTAATTAATTTTTTTGCGGAGTAGCAGCGAGCTATAGTGGAGAATATGTGCCATGTATTCTATGGCAAAACATGGTCCGTATTGCTCCTGGATAAATTAGTCACCAAGACTGTATAATTGGTTTCTCAATTATTTATGAAGGGGTCCTTTAACAACAGTAATTCTTCCATTAATGGCAAGTAAGGATTTCATTATCTCTAACTGCACTACCTTTTTGTTCCATGCCATAGTAAATTTCAAATTTTACTCTTTTTGATGGCTATAATATATGAAGGAATTCCATCTCTGTAAAGTAATTATTCTTTTCGCCTGCCTGGGAATATAAGTGCAGGTCATTTTATTTTTGGTCTCTTAATCACAAGAAAAGCAGTAAAAGGGCTGTTCCTATTCCTCAGCAGTGGGAACAGTTTGCTGTGATCTCTGTCTGTGTGTGTCTGTCCCTGGCATGTGATGCTGCCTCAAACAGGGCTCAGAATGGAGAGGGGGTCAAGTGGGAGTCCTCATCCAGCACCAGCAGAGACCCACAGCTTTGCCTCAGCCCCATCAGGAGGCATCAGGTCAGGGCTTTTCAGGCTAGAAAAGGTCCTGCATCCCCTACCCAGCCCTGTGGAAACTGAGCTGCACTCCTGCATCCCATTACCTCCATACTGATCCTGGTGATGACATTAAAATGTAATAAAGCCACCAAGAAACCCTCAGCACCACCTTGGCAGCTGCTGCCCCCCAGCTGGATTTCCCATCTCTGGGCTTTGTTAGGGTGGGATTTCTCCCAAAACATAAGAGCATTGTCATCAAGAGCTGCTGCCATAGATGCACAGATCAACTGATGATGTCCATGAGGCCTTGTGAGACCTTTTCAGTGCTGTCCCAAAACACCCCTGCAGCAACCCCTGGGTCTGCAGGACCAGACAAGCCCAACCACCTGGGGCAGTTGCCAGCTCCTCTGCCCTGCAGCTGTGCCCAGGCTGAGCCTTTCCACCAGCATAGGCTGTGGGATAAAAACCCTGAAGGATTAAAATAGGATTCAAAAAATAGTGAGCACTGTTTTGGACAGGCAGTTGCAATTCACCAGAATTGCTTTCTAATAGGTTTGCTGGTATTTGGGAAGCTGGTTGGACACCGCTAGGTCATGAGGAAATGTTATTTCATGCATGCTCTCCACAGCACGGGCGATAGCTGGAAAGCTGGTTAGTCTCTGTGCACACATACATGTTCTCCTCAAATCAAACTCATTTCCAAACAAGCAGGTTTGTGACTTAATGTTCTTTCTCCATCCATCTGGCCAGCTTTGATCAGCCAGTTATCTCCACTGCTTTCAGCAGGACTGCTCACATTTGAGTGTCTTGCTGAATCAAGGCCTAAATATTTTGAAAGCCTGAATCAGCAAAACACACATCTGCTCTGGGCTAATCTTACCCAGCAAGCCCCACGGCGTGCTTAACCTTAAGCCACTCTTCAAACCTACAGTGTTAATCTTAAGTGCTTTGCTGATTCGGAGCACTATAATTTTCCAGAGGACATGTCCTCTGCTCCTTCAGACACCAAAATTAGCCTGAAAACAGACAGGGATGTGCAGGCAACATCCTCAACCCAGCAACTGGGCCAGATTGGCTCAGTCAGGGGCTGCATCTCTGGGAGAGCACCAGGCAGCTGCTGGTGCTGCCTTCAGCAGAGCATTTCTAGAGTGGTGCAGACAGCAGCTGCGGAGATCAGGGATCTTGAGGCTAGAGGAGAGCTTTCCCTCGGCCACCTCGCCGTCCCTCTCTCTCTCTGCTGGGCTGGCATCAGAGGTCTCACTCCCAGCCAGCACGCCGAATTTCATAACAGTAAATTATAACTTGGCACTTCTGTAGCTCTCTCTAGTTCAAAGCCATGCTGAAACATTATCTAATTAATTCACACAATAGCCCTGGAAGGCAAGGAAGGGAGGTAGGAAGCTGAGTTACTTGCCCAGTGACAAACACTGAGTCAGTGGAGGAGTGGGAGGAAAACTCAAGGGCCCTGGATGTTTAGATCTGAGATGGCATCTTTCTTGTCGCAACAGCATTTCAGTCATTTAAAAAATAGCACCTATATATTTAATTACAATTACAGCCAACTACTCCAAATTAATAGATTAAACAGGGAGAGAAAACGTTATCCTAATTAGCACCCCCAAAAAATAAAACATCACGTGCTTTTCACATCTGTAGGATGTTAACCAAACCAATTAGAAAGTATAAATATATGGTATAACCAAAAATAGCAAAACCACCTTTTGAAGACATGTACAGCAGAGGCTGTCCCACTGACAGGGCTGCTCAGGTGCCACTGGTCCTGGTCCCCACTGCAGGCAGCGAGGGGCTTGGCACCACAGGAAAAGCCACCACAACCAGCCTGCCACCACCACAGCATCTGCAGGATGAGGTCCCCACCCTCCTTGCCTCAGTATCTTTTTATTGCACAAAAAAGAAATGCAGAACTATAAGGGGTAAAGGGAAGGTGCTCATTGAAATAAAGAATATGAAAATGTCACCAGCACCCTTATAGTAGGAGAGCAGACCAATCAAAAAGAAGAAATAATAAAACAGGGATTTATTCACAGAAACTATCATTACAGGAGGCAATGGGCAATTAGAAAGAGTGTTCCGTAAACTCACATCAACAGTAGGAATATTGTATAAAATACATTTCTAGGTGTGAGGGGTTAGAAGAGGTATGTTCAGAGATTTAATGTAATCCTTAATGTAATTCCAGAGGTCCATTAATCAGCTGGAAGGCCTTCTATAAGAATACAATTTCATTAAAATATTCAGTAGTTGTAGACTGAAGAGGAAAAGGCCAACTGAAGCTAATTAACCCAAGGGAAAAAAGTCTGCATAGTACTCAGAGTACCTGACTGAAATGGGGGGGAAGAGAGAACAAAAAGACAAAGTTGCATGAAAATGCAATTAATGACAAACACTGCTAGGAAAATAAACTGAAGCAGCATTAAAAAGAATGTGGCCTGTACATAAGGGAATATTAAAAGGGAGAAATGGAGTGCATATGTGGAGAGGTTGTAGAAGGGGAGAAAGCTTGGTTTGAAAGACATTTCTATGAGCAGAAGAAACCCAAATCGCTCCTATTGTGGATTAAGGCACCAATTGATGCAAGTTAAAACATGTCTTCTAACAAGCAATGCAGATGAAAATAATGTCATGCTGCTTTGATTTTCTGACCAACAATTACTTAATCAGAAAGATGTATTAGGAAAGAAGTCTCTTGGTAGGATAGAGTATCTGACTATGAAAATGTGCTCTGTGGTAGCCAACCAGCAGCTAACGCATCTTCAGCTCTGGGCCTTTGCTTTTGTACCCTTGTTCTCCCCAGGGTATTTTTTTCAGAGTTCATTCTAGGTTGGTTCTATTGGTCTGGCCATGTCATAATGATATCCAGCCCCTGGAAACCTTCCAAGGAAGTTTGTGAATTGAAGGGGATTGCTGTACTTTGCTGTTTTATAGCCCAAATAGCTCTCAATAATTGAACATTAGCGTGGTGGGAAAAGTACCAACAAAACTTTTATTATAAATCTTCATCTTCCTCCAGGACTTAGGGTCAATAAATAAAGACATGCACAATTTGCATGCTGTTTTTAGCATCAGCAGTTATGAAAAAATGTGGCACATACATAGATTTTCCTTGAGCAGCTCATTTTTCTGTCCTTCACTAACCTTTTCCTCTCCCAGTAATGGACTACTTTTTATGTCAAGCATTTTGTAGCAGACTGGGTCTAAGGGGTCCACATCTCCATCAGAAAACTGCTGTACTTTCAACCAAGCAGGAATATTTCCTTCTGCACTATGACCATGTTTTCCCTACCTTGCTCACTCAGGGGTTAGAGGCAAGCTGAGCCAGGGGTTCCTCCTCCTGCAGCCCCAGTTTGGTAGGATCTGCCCTGAAAAGAGAGGTCCTGTTTGCATTCCCCCCCTCGTCCTGTCCCTTGGCAATCCCCACACATGATCCCAAGGCCAAGGATGCAATGGATCAGCAGCAGCTTTTGCATACATCATGCAGTGGCCAGGACAACAACCAAGCCCCCTGCCAATACCCTGCCCAGCATTCCTGCACCAGCCTCAGCCAGGCAAGTCCCAGCTCTCTGGATTGTACCCCCTCCCTGGGGAGAGGGCTGGCCCAAAGCCATTGTGCTGCCCCTGCAGAGCCCTCCAACCATGCAGGGCTGGCACAGCTCCTCCAGGCCAAGCTGCTTGCGCTGGGTTTGTATAAAAATTTGATAAAATTGCCACCGATGGACTTCAATGAGTTTAATCAACTGTTCTTAACTTGGTCCTGCTCAAAGAAGCCCCAGTTATAAACTCCTTCCCTAGAGGGCATGGAGAGGTTTTTGGGAGCATGTGCCTCACATCCCAGGCTGCAGTGGCCTCCCCAGTAGAGCAGCTCCATTTCCTGCACACTGTGTGCTACAGACAAAGCCTGTGTTAAACAACCCCCCAGGAAATTAGCATTAATTAGCAGGGTGCTGCAATCCTGCAAGTGACTGCCACTTACCCCACTAATGTCAGCTCTGCACTATGGGAGCTCTTAGAATTTCTGACATTAAAATCATTATTGGCCACAAATAAAATTTGATAAATAAAATTCAGAAATGGAAAAAATTATGGTAGGATACTCTGCAGCATTATTAAGTAGTGCTAAATCAAATATCAAAGGATGAAAATAACGCTGTATTTAGCAATCAAGTTTATTTTAATAGATGCAATCAGAGTCCCATGACTTACAATTATGCCTCTAAGGGGAATGTTCTCACTGAGGAAAACATGAAAAAAAAAAGACAAAAGTGCACATTTAGGTAGGGTCCTCACTTACTCCAGAGATGTCTATGCTGTTTGTTAGTTCTGGCAAGATTTCTGTTTTCCTTCTCAAATGACCATTTACACTTCAACCTTGTTTTTCCCAAATATCCTGAGCTACTGTTGGAACCACTTGGTGCAAAACAAAACCAACACCCAGAAAATCCTGTTTGTGCAGCATTTAATATGAACTTTTAAATTCTGTGAACTTAGCTACAGAGTTCCTGTTCTCTGCCGTCCCTCTGTATCAAAGGGGGAAGCAAGCTGTGACACAGGCGCCCGTGCAGCAGCAGCTGGGGACGGGGACCTGCCAGCGCCGGGGGCTGCCCTGCTGGGCACGTTCAGTGCTGGCCCAGCAGAGGCATCTGCCGTGGTCACAGCCTGCTCGGACACCCAGCGCTGCCCGGGACAGGGCCGTGCTGCAAGGGCACCCTCGGAGCCCCGAGCTGAGCCGGCAGCAACCCACGCGTGCTGTCACAGCCGAGACCCGCTCCCCGAGCTCCGAGCTGCCACACAGGTCAGCAGCAGCGGCAGGAGAGCTGTCGAGAGTCAGCTACACACCTCTGCTACCTGCACAGGCAGCCTCATTCTCTGTCTACAGAAAGAGCGCTGCTGCCTGCCGGAGCTGCCGCTCCAGGTACGGTCACACACACCAGCACCAGGCAGAGGAAGAGACGAGTCAAACAAAACACTGCTTTTTGGATGCTGCTAGACATTGAAGCGAGGCTCTTCTACAGTGCAGCTCCTGCCTTCCTGCTGGTTCTGACCACAGCCTTTGCTCCCAAGTGTACAGTCATGATATAATATTAAATATATACATCTCACAGCATTTACTGAAAACTCTTTCTCATTCAGCTGGTCTGGATACTCGAAGGGAGGGAGGGAGGCGTCTGGATGGCGAGGTCTGCCAGGAGGATGATCACTGCTGTTGGACTGTGAACTGCAATGAGACGTGCTTGTTCTCCAGTGGTGTAAGTGGCATTTGTCCTCCAAACTCTGGCATGAGGACCTGAGCCATCAGCATTGTACCAGCAGTATCCTGACCTAGGTAAAACATGCATTGCAACACAGACTGGCTGCTGAAATGATGAAAACTTCATTTACTGTCACTGCTTCAAAAGGCGGTGGCCCTAATAACTCAGAGACGCTGACAAACCAACCTGTTAGATTCTCCTGAAGCCAAGTGCTGTTCATCACAGTCAGGAGAGCTTTGCTGACTGACCCCAAGTGAGGACCACTTCCTGTGGGAATCAGCAGATAACAACAAGCAGACCGAGGTGGATCTGTAGCAGTGGTGCTTCCTCAGGTGCCAAAGCTGGAGCGAAATACCTCATCTTCATGTTGCCTTAAAAGCCAGGGAAAACCGATCCCTGAGTAATAAACTGTATTTATTGCACCTGAGCAGAAGCCTGCAGTTCAGAGCAGTGTGTGTACTGGTGCTGCCTACAAACCTTTGTTTTGGCCACATTCCTTATGCAGTGCTCCATCACCCATAATACACAAAGTGGATGCGATATGCAGGGGATATGCATTTTAATGTCATCATGGGTAGCGGGTCTGTTATTGGTCTGACTGACACACACTGGGGAGAAAATTGCTTTTGGTAGTGCTTTTCCTGGTTCTTGACAGGGCAAAAGGATTTACAGGAAGTCCAGAGCTCACATGTGTTGGAGAAGGGGCTGCACATCCCCCTGTTGCACTGGCCCTTTCTCCACATCTCTGACCTAGGGAGATGGGTTTTCCTTAGCTTTGCTGGGCATGTGCTGCTGGCTGCTGTGTTTTCCTCCTGCTGCCCCGACCTGGGGAGAGCCTGCCAAACGATGGCCTGTCACACTGGGAAGATGAGGAGGTGGATCAGACAAAAGGAACAGAGAGGAAAAGCAGCTGAAAGTCAGGGGCAGTTAACAGCTGGCCTTGCAAAGCCTCACGTCTGTAGGGTATAAGAACACTGCCAAATACACATTATCCAAGAGTTTTAACACAATTTATTTTATGCTTAAATAATCAACTAGATCATCCAGTGTTTGTTGTTTTCATACATATGTAATTAGAGCTATTATCAATGAATGCTGTTTCCATATGAATATAATCAACAAATTAAAGTATTTCACCAAAACCCAAATAAAAATGCCCTTTAAAACACAGCAGCCTTAACAACCTAATATTACACTGCTAGGATGATTACAGATGATTGGCTTACTGAAAGATTCTACATCTTATAGCCAGTACACAATACAGTAATAATTTTACAGCGTGCTGCCAGTCTATTAGCTAATAATTTCTCTTCAGTTCATTTAAAAATATCCCAAACTTGTGCTCCTTAGAGCACCAACCCACTTCTAAAGCTGCAAGCATTACCCCCATTATAAAGCGAGAACAGATAGCACCCCCCTCCCCATAATGCAACTACTGTATATGTTATGGGTCTTAGGTCATTTCATTGAAAAATTGGCAACAGCAACAAATATTAGATGAAGGGCTTTGTGTTTACAGATAAAATCTTATTTTTCATGTTGCGGTATAGTGTTTGCAAAACTGGAAAAGATTTAATCAAAATAAGGTGAAACACATGCATCAAAATATTAGTACTCTGAAGAAAAATTTTCACAGAACTACAGAATTCCTCATTTTGGGAATCATTTAAATTTGCAGCAGATTTTAAAGATTTTTTTAAAATCAAGCTAGCGTTTTTGCATATACAAACATTATAATTGCTAATATACAAGAATCTGTGAAGATACACCCAGAATATCCCTGTAGGTGCAGCCATTTGAGACACCTAGCCTGCTCAATGCATTTGCAATATTCTGTTCGTGATCGAAAAGGCAGTGCCTTATCAACATTTATTCTATTTTGTTAGAATTTATACAGTGTTATTTATTTACAGCAAAACTATTGATGTTTAAAAAAGAAACAAATAGTGTTTTATACCCTGACAGTTTGGGTCCAAGAAAAATAAGGCGAGCTGTTGTGGATTTTAGTATTTTTAGTGTCTTTCCATGGTTTAACCATTTTGTCTTCGCACATCCTCTCTGGCCACAGGAATTTATTTCTTTTGAGATGACATCAAACTGCTTGAGAGAAGCTGTTAACAGCATGGCATCTTGTATATACACTGCATTGGTAACTGCGCACCCTCCAATCCTGTGAATGAACGTGAATTTCCATGCTCTGTAAATTGGCTCATGCTAAATTAAATTTTTTTGTTTGGGGTTTTTTTTGTCTGTTTTTTCTTTTTGCATAAAAACCATGCGGTTAATGTGGGGAAGCAGCAAACACACGCACACTTTTATAGGTGAATGTTTCATTCCTGTTGATTTTTCTTCCATGAGTGTTCCTCCAGAATACTGGCAGTAAAAGCACACAGTTCTGCGGAAAGAAAACAGAGAACAGATCATTTCAGAATATCACTTAAGAATCAATTTCATGCCTTTCCCTGACTAAACGGAAAAGTTTTAATTGGCACGATGGAATTCTGCAGCAGGCTAAATCACACAGTTTCTAGGTAGGCAACGACATTAGCTGAGCTCCCTGTATGAGGGGAAAATGCAGCTGCAGATGTCCACACTGCTCGTGAACTGATTTACAAATATGTTTGCAGCACACTGCATTTCATCACCCCGGACATGGCACCAGCTCATCTGATCCAATGATGACAAGGAATAGGTTCCCTTATCGTGGAAGGAACAGCATCATCTCCAGACCAAGAGAGCTGCTGCTTCCACAGCACGTTTTTCTTCATTGTGTGCAAGCATCCCCACAGTGATGGAAAACCTGCTCTCCTTGCACATCCACCTCTGCCAGTTGCTCAGGGAACGTGACTGGCAGAGCCAGGAATGCAGAGCCCAGCCTTTAGGAGGCTTGGTGAAGGACAAAAGTGAGGACGAGGAGCAGCCCCATCCATCTCCCGCCTGGCTTGCATGAGCAGCTCCGAGGAGAGAGGGGCACGCTTCTGCTCTCTCACCCCTCAAACCAGAGCCATGCACATAAAGACAGCAAGTTTGTGACATTTGTTGTACAACAGCAGAGAGGGCAGGAAGCAGAAACGCAAACACACCAGCGAGCGGGAGCTGGAAGCCCCGCGGCTCTCCGGCACCTGGGCGCAGGGCAGCCGGCTCGGGAGCGTGGCTGGCGCGGCGCCGGCGGCACTCAGGCGGGCACGGACATGCCTGGGTACTAATCAGGTCACAGGTCCACACGCACTCCCCAGGAGCGCTCGCAGTCTCCTTCCACGCTAAAGCAACCTGTCCTTGCCCAAATCGACATCAATCTGTCCTGCTGCTAAGAGCCGCCTGTTCCCACTGCAGCGGTCACGCCAGCTCGCACCGTGCTGTCCTGCAGAAGCGCACGCAAGAGTTCTTGGCTTCTCTTTTCAACCCATGCTTCACCATGGGCTTATTTGCAATGGTGACAAGGGCATTTTCACAGCAAAACCTAGCTAACATAGTGATTTTTGTCAAACACTCCAAAGAAAAGAACCACCTCTGCCTCCTCAACAGGATTTTTTTTGTCTTTTGTGATTACAAAACTGTTTTTCTGTAGAATCATCTGCCTGTGCAAATACATCCGCTTCTGCACCCAAATTAAACGTTTTCAATGGACTTTTGACCAGGCTTACAATTACTTAGTGCACATTTGGTCATGCTTATCATATCAAAGTTTGGAGGACAGAGTTCTTACAGAGTTCTTACAGAACAAAGTTCCCCCCTGAGCAAAGGTTCATTATCTAAGGCAGACTCTCCAAGTTCCTCAGGGACTCTAGCATGGAAGACTTGCCTACTGGAAATCCCAGGAGAAATACATCAGCAGTCATGGGAGCAAATCTGCTTCTGAGGAACTCTGACTCTGGCTTCCTGAAGGTCAGACTCTGTTTCACACATTAGGCAAAGACTGCCTTATTTATGTCATTTCATTTTAAAATGAAATGCTTTTCCCTTATCCCTGGTGTCTTTCGTATCAAACTCATATGCTGGCAGACTCTTTAGCTGCACTGTTTATGGGATTCAATGCCTGAATTTACACATTTCTGCTGCTTTGCCCCTGCAGATTGACAGTGGAGCAGCACGGGACCCAACGTGAGACACAATTTCATACACGCAGTGCCATACCTTTGGCTTGCTTTACTCCCATATCCTGGAGCTCCATAAAGGGGAAAGCTGTGTCAAAAGAATCACCTCCCTTTTCCAAATAATAAAGATTTGATGAGTAGGTTGAGCAGCAAGCCACGTGAAGCTCTATTATTCTATTAGCACACATGGGAGGGCTCTCAGTAAAAGCAAGAATTCAGGTGGATGCAGTAGGTGCTTACCAGATACTGAAATCACACCAGTCACCGCACAAAGCTTGCTCCTTGGGGCTTGATCCCTTAAGTCCCTCAGCTAGATCCCACACACCGAGTGCTGTTTGTTTCAAATGGCACTGCTCACATGCACAGAGAGCCTATAGGGCCAGGGGGCTGTAGGGGCTACCTTACTTTACATCAGTCAGAAAGGACTGGTGACTCAGGAGAGACTCCGCTTCTGTCTGTCCTTCTCCTCATTACCTGGTCTATTTGCTAGGTCCTGTTTATCCTGTTCTTAAATCCTGCAGTCAGCCCTATACCTATGTACAGTAAAAGGATAACAGAGAGTCTTGCATTTTCTAAACTCCTCCTCTGTCCAATTCCTGAAACGCAACAAGGCTAAGACAAGCTCTGGGCAGAAAAAAGCCATGACTATAGGGTAAACCTACACACTTGGAGCCATGACTGATGGACCAGCATCGATAGACGTGGATGGGGTCCTCCCATATTTACAAGCATGTCTCTTTCTGACTGTAGCTGTGTCATCGAGACAAAGCAGCCTCTGGCTTCAGGGTGCTCCATCATGTCTTCACAGAGCCCCCTGCAAGGGTGTCTTAGTCTGTGCATTTGGGTTTAGCTTGGGGAAGACCTTATACCATCAGCTGCTGGCTTGCTACATACGTTAGGGCTGGATCAATAAAATTCACAAGAAACAGTTGGTAGGGGTTATTTGTTGGCAAATATTGAGACACTTCACTTACAAGGACTTTGACTTGCATAACTGCCCTCAAATCACATGTCTGACAGTGGAAGAAGCATTTCACTCCTAGCAGGTTTATTTGTGTGCAGCTCCTTTACTATTTGTGTTTAAGTTTTTAGGGGTAGAAAGTTCTTTGAATTACAAACATTAGACATTGTAAAATTCTCAGAAATCTTGCTCATGCCTGAGTATTGCTTTGCTTTATTTTCCAAGAAGTAAAGCGTAATTTCTATACATGAACACAAGGTCATTTTCTGCTCACAAGATCAAGGGCCAGCTATTCAGCTCTGCAGCTGGAAAGCAAAGTCAGGGTAGCAAAGGCAAGCCTTTGTGCAGCCCAGGTGCTGTTCCCCATGCTGGCAAAAGCCTTCAACAAGGGAAGAAAATTGATCACACTGACCGTTCAGTGGTCGGCTTTCAGCTTTCATGAGTAACTTTTCTTCTCCACATGTCTGACTTCTTTCTTTGTCTTAACCTTATAAGCTTCTCCCTGCTTTAAAGAAAAAGTATAAACATTAACACAGTCTACAGAAAGCACTTGTAACTGCAAACCTGCTTCCAAAACAGGCTCCACATGTTGCTGTAACAGGATAAGTAAAAAGCAGTTAAATCACATTAACACTTCATTTCAAAGATACACACAATCTATTTATCCACTCTGCTGAGCTGCAAAAGCACAGGTCTGAAATATCATCTTCAAGTAGAAAACACAGCTCTACAATTTTAGCCTGACCCCTGGGCTGGGGTGCCCGGCTGGCAGTCAGTCCTTGGCTGAGCCCCTGCTGCCAACTGCAGCGGGAGCTGGTGCCACTGACAAGGAAAAATCCACCTTTCCCAGCCGTCCTCCCAGGTCAGCCAGATTGGTGGGCATTCCCAACAGCAGAGGCTGTGGCTGCTCTTATGATGTTTCACAACATCTGTGCTTTAAAGTGAGCAGGTTAGTAACAGAATAAAGGGAGAAGGAAGAAAGCCAGCAAAAAACCACCACTGAAGCAGCACAGAAGTAAAACCAATGACAGTGACAAGCAGTGCAGGTTTCAGAGTCTTTATAACAGCAAACCCCAAAATAAAGTTCATCTTTGCTCATTAAAAGTAGCTCAATAATTATCTAAAAATAAATTCTCCAGTAATCACAAGCCTCACTCACATCAGAGAAAGGCATCTGTTTATGTGTGGCTATGGGCAGAATTTACCCCTCAGGTGATCTGCATTGATGTATTTGTGACTATTTGTAGTTTCCGACTAATCTAATCTGGTGCAGCAAATTGAAAATGTTTCCCCCTTGCTGGGCAGGATTTTTTTTTCCTCATGGAGAACTAGGAGAGAGGGAATGGAAATAAGTTTGTTTCCATTCTCTTATTTCTGTGACATGTGTGTCCCCAGCTTTTTTTCTTTTTCTTTTTTTTTTTTTTTAATTTTTTACCAGAAGATAAAGAGTATTTGTTATCTTCCTTTCTGAATCTGTTTTCACTCAGACAAGAATTTCATTAGCCCCAATGACAGTTTTACTGGAGCAGAGACCTCTGAGGGCCATGTGCTGGGGAAGAAGGCATGAGCTCCTCTGAAGCCATTTGTTTCCAGAGGTGATGCCCATTCCCTCAAGGCCTCCTTGGGACAGAGGACAGCTGAGGCACAGCCTCCCCACTCCTGCCCCTGTCATGGAAGCCCTCTGCAAGAGGGGCTGGGGTGTGCTGGCACACAATAGTCCTACTCTTCCCACTGTCCTTTCTTTTTCAGGGTGATAAGGCTGGACATAGTCCAGCCCTGCAGAAGGCTTCCAATTTTGATCACCAGGGACAAAATCCTGTCTTGGTGCTTGCTTGTAAAGGATACCATTGCTTGGGTATGTTCCCGTTGCCCTGAATCCTGCAAACCCTCAGTCCCCAGCACCAGGGGTATCACACAGGTGAGCGAGGGGCCGCTGGCATCAGACTGCGACTCCCTCCTTTGGGCTGGTGGAAAGGCCACACAATCCACCTACAGCTGTAAGGCACAGACTCTGCAAGGGCTTCACCGAACACACAGACACGGCTCAACTCGATGGCACAAGCCAGGCCCCAAACCCGGGGCTTCGGCTGCTGCCTGCTTTACAGAAACAGAGCTTGACGCCCTGTGCCGACAGAATTCAGCCAGGCTCCCCGTGACCCCAGCACACAACTTGCCAATAACTGCAAGCACCGCACTTTTTGTCAAGGCTTCTTGTTAAATGCAAACCTCCAGCCCTTTAGCAGCACTTTCTAGCAGTCAACACAACCCTCTGCGCCTACTGTTATTTCCTGGTAGTCCCCGTTGCATTACCATTTCACCAACTTTCCTCTCATGGGGGATAACAACGCGTCTTACTACCTTCCGGGTGATCTGTGGGAAGCAATACATGAAAAGCATCGTTTTTTTTTTTTCCTGGATTCTAAAGGGAGAAAGTATGTTAAAAGAAGTTACTTGAATTCAAAGACTCAGAGCAGTGATGTAATTCATGATTACTTTTCTCGTGATGACGTTGCCTTCTTCGTCGGTAAACTGCTCCTCTGTTACAGATTCACCAGGAATGTTTTTTGCTTCCTCACCCTAAAGAATGTGTTATAAGATTAGCAATAGAGCCTATATTCTGTCAAACCCACACATATTTCCACACCAATCCAAGCAACAAGCACATGCTAGCTTCAACTTTATGTAACAGTTTGCTTTATGTCACACGAATTGGATGAAAGCCTCGATCATGCTGATTGATACCTGTGCATTTATTCTACAAAACGTTTCCTATTGACTAATGCATGTCAGGAAGCTCTCTGGGCAACAAAATCTAGTAGTCAGTCTGAGTCCCATGAGATGGAGGCACAAATTCATGATGTTATAATCTCCAATCAGACATCCCTTAGCTTTTCACAGTTTCTCAGTGCCTGGCACACGCAGAAACATGGTCTAACATGGGGGAAGTTTGGGACTTAGAAAGGCAGCTCTGCCTATAGCTTGCTAAACACGAGGTCTTACACACACACACACAGAAGACAGACAAGACTTCTCAGCACTTACAAAATGCAGGAAGTTATCTTACGTGACACTTTGCCCAGCACGGTGCCACCGTGCCATGGGGCCTTGGCAGCTCGGTCCATGATTTACTGAGATCAGGAGCACTCCATCCATCACTTCTTGTAGTACCAGCAATTTATAGGACCAGTGTAAATAAATGTAAAAGCAGTTTCCTAACTGCTATGCCAGTAACTTAATTCCACTTTAAGGAATTATTGCTCAAATCATAAATAAATGACATTACTTTAGAGTCTGAGCCTAGCTGGCAGTCGAGCTTATGTTCCAAAAGAACTTGGCTAACTTCACCTCACAAAGTCATGTTTCCAAACCTGGGTGCTGAAGCAAGCACTGCTTTTGATGCTTCAAAAATATCCATTGTCTGTGCTTATATCTTTCATATAAGTAAGGCAAACATAATGATAATGTAGCTGGCCTACATATGAAAAATTTCCACTTGTAAATGAATAACCCAAACAAACAAAAAAGTCCTTAAAACTTTTCTTCTCCCCTCACCCTTAACCCACTATGGAAAAATTACAACTAGAGAGAGGAAGCAGAAAGAAACACCGTATAAAACACATTACAACAATATTAACTACAAAATAATATTTGAAAGGAGACTATTACAGCTTTTGTAATGCTTCCACATACTGAACAGCACAGGGCAAATACAGTTTCTATTTACTGTGGTCTATACCCTACACAGTTGTCTACATAAGCTCCTGGCACTGCTCTAAAACAAATAACAGTGATGCCATGTGTATTTTTTTAAAACCGTTTTCCCTACTAACGCATCTTTTTCAATATGCACATTGTAACATTAGGATCGTATGCTATTTCTAAGCTCTAAGCAAAACAAACCTTTCCTTTTGTTTACAAGCCATTTGTGGTCTTTTGTAGCCAAGCTTTTCCATTTTCCTTGCTTGGGGAGGATGGCAGTGGGCGGGAGCCAGGGGGGAGTACTGCAGAGCAGAGCCCCCTGACACGTTTGTCATTCTTCACAAGTACAGAATTTCTGCTGGTTTCACACTAAAAGCTGCACTGAAGTCACCACTTGATAATTAAGCAATGGAACAGTTTCAGACATTTTACACTTCTTTTTCCCCAGGCTTTCACAGGCTGTTAGCAAACTGTACAACTTGCTGAAGTTTGGTGCTTCAGGAAGCACTGCCAAGAGAAGGGCAGGCTCCACAGCCAGGTGGATTCCCCTGCATGGGGACATAAGGATGACATCCTGTGCCTGAGGCACACCTGGGGCTGTGGGGACCTAGCTGAGGTGCCCAGGCCAGGGAACGGCGGCGTCCCTACAACAGCACATCAGAACAAACAGCTACTGAAGCCTTCAGAAGGAGCCTGAACAACTCATTCCCCACAGGGACTCTGAGGAGGGGCGCCAGAAGGAGAAATGACACACCTGCCTAAGCACTGCCCCAGGCTCCGTGCAGGAGGAGGGAAGTGCGAGGCTGGTCCCTGCGGCGAGCGGGGCCCCAGCAGCAGCCGGCTGCTTCCTTTCTCACGAGCAAGGCGACAGAAACCAGAACGGGACGGGACTGCTGCGAGGCAGGAGGCAGCGACTGGGTAAAGGGTTTGGGAACTGAAACCTGTGGGGTTTCCTACTCACAAAGAGATGGGAGGGGGAAAGACTGATTCTGGAGACTTCATACTTTAATCAGATGCATAGCAGATGGGGAACTAGCTGCACAGTTTCTTTCCTGGCCTTCCACACGTGGGTTCAGAGACTCCCCAGTGGGCTCCAACACAGTGCCCTAAGGAGCGGGAGGGAACCCTGGCCCAGACATCCCACGGAGAACAAAGGTTCCCTCTCATGAGTAGGATCTCCAAAGCCACTACAACAAAACCCATGAAAACCAGAAATAAAACAACATGGCCAGTAGCAAGGTCACCAGACTACTTGGCACACCAACACCGCTTACTGGTTCTCTGACTCCTTACAGCAGCTATGAGCAAGGTTATCCCTTAAAACAACCTAGCAAGAATTACTGTGTTCAGCTTTAAGATGAAAAGTGCACTGCTGCACTGAAAGATGTCTCTTGAAAGAAAATGCAGTTTTAAAAGTGTGGTGAATCTTGCCTTTTAATTAGCTACATGCTCCTTTAAGCACAATTTAAGGATAAATGCTGTAAATACTCAGCAGTCAGCACGCGTGAAATCCAGCTTTCACAATTCTCTTGCTGGTGGGTAGTTAAATTGCAGCAGGGCTCACAACTGGCAGGAGGTAGATCTGATTTACTGACTTTTCTAATCCTATGCTGTCATAAAGATGGATGTTTGCTAGGAAAAAAATCCCTACCCACCGGCAGTTTTAGTTGTAAGATCTCAAACCAGCATTGGGTTAGAATGGCACATTAGATGACCTTGTCAACAAAAGCTGTTTTTAAACACAAAGCTGGTGCATCTGCGTCACAGCTAAAGAACAAAATTCTTTCCGCTGCATCATACTTATGTGGGCTTCATTTTACCCTTGACCAGTCAAAATCACTGTCACAATACCAAAAGCTTTAGAAAGGCAGGGACAAAACTTAATACCGTGATTACTGGAAGCCCAGTTATATCCCTGGGACTAAGGCATACAAAGGCTGCAGTCTGCAAGCCTCAGCCCCAGAACATGCCAGGAAGCTTTGCAAAGCAGAGTGCTTTAATGTCACCCTGCTCGCTGGAGTGTAGTCCTGCCAAAACCAGCTGGTATCCTCTCTCTGCTGCTCTCCAGGGCAGGAGAAGCAAAGAGCCATTTCCTCAAAGTCTTCTGCCAGCTCCACTGATTTTCTTAACAGTTATTTGCAGATTATGGGTGTTCCCAGGGACCTCCAGATAAATGAAGTTATACAGTCGGTGCTGCAGTATTGTGCCAAAGTTCACTGTAGATTTGTCAGAGCTCTGGTTTTCTTTCATGTTTGTTTTGTTACTGGAGGGATAATAGTCCCTTTTATTCCTCCCATACATCTAGTGTTGTTCTAACAGTGGAGAAAAAAGGTGCAGCTGGATGTGTCTTACCCACATGGATAAAAAGGCATTTAAAAGCAGGCAGAAATAAGCGAGCTGGAAAGATCCTAAATATTTAATTTTGCCGAAGACCAGAGGCAATGCCGCAATGGGAACAGGAGCTGTACAGAGAGCTCAGGCCTCTTCCCTCACTGGCCTAAGCCAGCATCAGGACATAATCCCTTCGGTCTCGAGATCGCATTCTTGTAAGGCATGAACAGCAGCTGCGCCTCTGTCTCCTTGGGGTCTCGAGCCTCTGTGGCAGCGGCAGGAGAAACAAACATCTTCCATTAAGGTCATTTTCATTAGTGAGTTCTGCCTACTCAGGGAGACCTTGTTAATCAGACGCCACAACTGTCCCCCTGCGCCCGTGCTGAGTCTGGAGCTGCTTGTTTGCAGATGTATTGCTAAAGCCACAGGAGGGGGAGAAAAATCCCAACAAAACAACAGGCAGGGCAGGGAGACCTGAGAGCAAATGGTGCTGCAAATGGGACAGAATGCAGTCCACTACTGGGAGCTGGGGCACAGGTCTGGCACGTGTGGTGTGGAAGACAGCGTGATGAACACCCTCAGAGCAGCACCTGCAGTCTGGGGTTTAATTCACTTCATGTTACCTTACTGAGGCCGGCAGCTCCAATTCTCATGGGGCAGCACAGGGTGAGGGCACTCACCTGCAGCTCCCCCAGCCAGACAGGGACTGCAGTGGAGAGGCTGTGCCCAGCTGAATACACAAAAGGAAATGCTTTCCATCTTCCCCACACAGGGCACAGGCACTTAATTCTTATCACCTACAGGATGGCCGCATTTAATTTTCCATAAATAAGCTTCCCCTGAATAGCAAGACCATGGGAGCTGCTGGCTCTAGCTTTGACTAACTGCTGCTCAGGCCACTTCTCCCGTGCAGGCTGAACCAAACCCTCCACGATCAGTAATGGGGCACTTCATGGGCAAAATGCATGGAAGGGGACAAATCTTTAATAAAAATTGGCAAGAAATAGCAAAAGTACAAGACACTAAATTACATCAGATTTTAATAGCCACTGCTTAGAAATATATTTTATTTTCCATTACATTCTACCATAAACCTTTTGGCAAGAAGCTTACTAAAACAGCTTTAGCCAAAAATTTGTATCCATGAAAGATTTAACAACCTCTGAAAAAGCAGGAAAAATTGGACACTGATTTCTGCCATGACTGAATAAAAGAGCTTTGGATCAGGCTTTGAATGTGCACATTGTGGCAAGCATTCTTATTTTTCCCTTGTGTGCTAATTGCTCACATTCCTGCACTACCATAAACCCATTTCTTTTGCAATGCCCCATCCCATCAACCTACCATGTGAACACAAGAGGGGAAGGGAAGAAAAACAAAAACATCTGCACTACCTTGAGGTTAGAATACGATCCTATTACATGTGGAAATGGGCATCAGTCCTTGCTTGTCTGGTTTTATGGGCTCAGCCCTCTGAAGTGCTAAATCCCATGGGAATGTGCTCTAGAGTGCTGAGCACTTGACAGGACTCAGCTCTCGGCCTGCTGGGAAAATACCTCCGTGGGAGAGAAAAGCCTTCCCCCATATTTGGGCCAGGACAGAGAGCTAAGGTAGCAGGTAAACGGAAGTAATAGTGTTAGCAATACTGCAGAGTGGCACGGAAAGCAAAAACAAGTTGGGAAAGAAGAGCAAAGGTAATGAAGCAATTCAGCCCTGACAGTACCTGTGGAGGCACATGGCAAAGCCTTTCTTCCACAGGACTCAATTTATCCTCAAGGTTTTGGTGTCAGCAAACTTTATGCCTGCAGGCTGTGCGAGTACCTCTGTTGCTTTTAATGCAATGAGCAGGCAGTAGTGAATACCAGGAAGAGCAATTAATATTAGGAAGAAATTCTTTACTGTGAGGGTGGTGAGGCACTGGCACAGGTTGCCCAGAGAAGCTGTGGATGACCCACCTGTGGAATGTTCAAGGCCAGGCTGGATGGGGCTCTGAGCATCCTGGTCTAGTGGTGGGTGTCCCAGCCATGGCAGGGGTTCGAACTGAACAATCTTTAATGTCCCTTCCACCCCAAGCCATTCTGTGATCCTATTAATAAAGGCTACAGTAAAACAACACAGTTCCCACCTGCAGTTCTGCTCAGTGGAGGCTCCCAGCCCACCCCCATCCCCTCCCCACTGCTGCTGGACAGAAGCTGGCAGAGAGGAGCTCCGGGGCTGTGCGGTCGGGCACGGCACCCACTTTGCCAGGCACTGAGGCACTGGCAGGTGAGAACCTGCTGCTCCCGGCCGCTGCTGGGGGCCCTGCGGCAGCAATGTGAGTTATTTTCCCTCTGCAGGCTCAGAGCATTGCTCCAGGCCTCTGAGCACCACATCCTGAAACCCCTTCACTGATCAAGGAGCTGTTCCTCAGCTTGTGCATGCTCTTACAATGATTTCAGTTCACCCAAAGTGAACATGCAGAAGAAAGTCCGGATCCCTACCAATGTTAAATCCTGATTTTTCCATTCCATACCACCATTTCATAAACTTTACATGATCAAAATGGTTGTTTCCACTATCAAACTCTTTCTCTAAAAGGCCTGATAATTGTTGCTTTCAAACTTTTCCTTGTTCTCATTTAAGCTTGTCTTGAGATGCAGATTGGGGGATAAAAAAAGAAGCTATAAATGATCAGAAAATAACCAAAGAATCACATGTATTTTCCAATCCAGAGACAGGTACAGCTCTAATCCATCTGAGCTCAGACACGTTCCCAAGAGTGCGGGTTCAGCCGCCTCCACTCGCCATGCACACCCTCCCCACTGGCTCTGCACCAGCTGCAGATTCCAACACTAAATATGCTGCTTTACCATGGCTCCGTTAAAAGTTCTACCCCAAATTATACCACCACACTAAAAACCAATTTTCTGTGCCTTTCTCTAAACACAGGGGCTGTACTTGGAGAGCAAGAGAAAGCTGCCTTTGACACGCTTTCCCCTTTTCTACTCCAACATTTCCTGACTGCAAACCAGCGGACACCAAAATAGTTCAGACATAAATTGGGTGGGGGCCCTTAGCCACAGGCCAGCTATGCAGCCTTTGAAACTGCAGCACACTCACACTCTGTGTGTTAGCAGACTCCTGCAGCACTGGAGGGGCTGTACTCACCCGTTTGAAAACAAAAACCACATTCCTAAGGCTGAGCAGTCAGGGCTTTATCTGCAGGGGGAATTACTGAGGAAGGGTTAGACCCTGACCTGCCCAGGGCCTTTCAGGGAAGGCAGCAGGTTCTGCCTGGGGAGATGGGGGATCGGACAAAACATTCACTTCTGCTGAGCTCAGTTTTGCCATCCCTGTCTTGTCCTGAACGGAAGCACCACAGGTATACTGAGGAATTCGTGGTGAAGGCAGCCAGAAAAGTCACCCTGACTCTTCCAAAATCATCTGCACCTTGGACCGTTGGGCAGCTGTGCAGAGCAGCCTATCTGCCACCCACATTACACAAAAGGTGCAGTGCCTTCTGTGGTGTGCAGCTCCTCTCCACAAAGCATGCAAGCAACAGTGATATAGATACGTGCAATTGAAATGTCACAATTTATTCCTGAAGTAACAATTACAGCTCAGGCAAACTGCACTAGTGCTGTAATAGCACTAAGGTGCCCGTCTTTTTTTTCATGTCTTGACTATATGATTTTTCTAATAAGAATCTAATAAATCCTGTAAGTTGCTGAGGAATTACATAATGGTTTCTGATACAGAATTATTTTCTCATGCTATATGCTGTAGGAAAATAATGCCATACTGTATGACCACACAAAAAATATTATAAGGGCAAATGCAATTATTTATATGATTATGCTAGCAGTTTATAAAGTATATGGTGCTGTAAATAAATATACTAAATAGAGCCCACTGAAGGCAATGCAAAGACTTTTATTAACTTTGATAGGTTTAAAATCAGGATCATCTGCTGTACTGAGGTTTTCCAGAACACATTAAGCACTTATGACCACAAGCCTCAACCAGACTACGTGCCTCATACTTCCTATATCCCACTGGTGTATTCCTGCAAATGTTTAACTTGTAACTTAGAATATTTTTAAGAGACAACAGAAAAAAAAAAAATTGTTACCCATCTCTGTCTGTGGCTCATATTTGCTCTACAGGAGACCAACATGCTGCATCTAGCTGCAGTCTTTAGGATGCCATGCACAACAGTGGCAGCAAAGGACACAGCACTCCATGCAGCACAGCTCTTTTCCACCCATAAACCTGTGATAAGTGAGGAAAGGCCACCTAGCACTGGGTTATAAATCCATACTGGCAATGGAAAGCACACTACCAGGGGGGCTCCAGTATGCCAAAACTGACATTCTGACACAGCAGAGCAAACCCACATCCATGCCAACGTCGCCTCAAGAATGCAAATCACAAAGTACCTTCAGAATCAACCGCCGTCGGTAAACTCGTGTAGTAATTCTCTGCTCTTCCTCTGTGCTTGAATCACTCTCAGTCTCACTGTCACTGTCACTACATTCCTAATAAATGCAGTTTTAGTACATGTGAACAGCACGTTTGCAAGACAGAACATGCTGATCAGGACTAGGAGAAGAAAACAGAGGTTATCACGGACAGTGTTTTCCCTGTCTCTGTTATGTACATAATGACTCGCAGTTTCACTGCTGAAGCACATGATGGGAGGAGGCCCTTTTGCTCCTTGGCATGCTGTAACCTGATAATTACACCAGCTATGGAATATCTTAGCAGCTCTCAAGTCTCAGAAAATCGTATTTGGAATGCATCTGACCTGTGAAATTTCAAAACCTTATGTAATTCTTCTAAATTTTGTGTAAAAAAAACCCTAAACCTTGTCATAACTCACTGAATTTTTTTTCTCTGAAAAATTACTCTTTCAAACAAGTTTTACAGATTTGCAAGGTATGGGAAGTGAATTCCCTAATAAACAAAAAGAAGACAGTCAGAAGAAAGACTTGGTGGAGCACCTCCACACAGAAGGTTAAAAATAGGCCTTCTGAAGAACTTCTCCATGTAAATGGGTTTCCTGCTTAGTATTTATCTGCTTTCATAAGTGGCAAAAATGCAGTGTGAAGCACAACCGTTCTGCATTTTTACAAGAAGGGAGCTTTTAGAGCTCAGCCCAGGGGGCACAGCCCGGTGCTGGGAGGTACCACAGCTGCACGCAGGTGTCTACTCTGCCCCAGCACCCTCTGCCAGCCCCAGTGTTTCCCCTCCAAACCCCACGGAGCTCAGCTTTGGGGCTGAGCAGCTCGGGGTGCGTGTGCCTGACAAAGGGCTTCAGACCTCTGTGTGTGATGGATGCAAGGCAGAGACCCTGCTCCCATGATATTCAGCTGAACCTTTTCCTGAGCGGAGAAATTTGAAAATTTCCTCTATGTTACTCAATGACAGCCCCCCAAACTGATTTTAAAATCATGAATAGTGGGTATTGTGAACTGCATATCTGTTTCTCTTTTTGAATCTGGCCCAAGACATCCTAAACAAGAAGCATTTCTCAGAAATTATGTGCAAAATAAGAGTGGGCATAGGTGGGTGGAGGAGAAAAAGAACTATATAACAAAAAGCATTTAGGGCAGGATGACAGAATTCATCTGCAGTCCTCTGGCACTAGTCAAATATAGATACAAAAAATTATAAACCAGTCCCCTCCTGAAGAAGTAACAAGAAAGCAGAAGATTTCCAGAGGGCACAAAGGCTTTAGAGGGAGAGATATTTTTAATAAACAGCTTTAAGTGGTTTATTTGTGATGGAATTCTGACACTGAGAGTCACCTTGACCATGTGCTGGACGTCATCCTCTTTGGAATAACAGAGCAACTGTGCTGTGTTCCTCTCATTTAAAAAGATCACTGGAATCTGATGCTTGAGCATTTGTAAAGAATTATCCGACCTACACCATTACTGCACTGCTTTTGTAAATGTTTACGTGGACTTGGGATGAGGCCAAGGATTTGTTTCATCCACGTCACCAGGCGTCAGACCAGTATCAATTGTCTGACTTTATCTCTTGGTACAAACTCTGTGCCAAAACACTGCTACTGCTGCAGCCCTTCTCTTGCAGGTGGGTGACTATTGTTTCCTGGCTCTTTCCAAATGGGTCACAGATAAAACACCTTACTTTGGCAAGTAGTTTTAGTTTGTTCCCCCTTTTTCTCCACAGAAATAAATCTGCTTCTTCCATCCTTTTCTCTGTATGGAGCATTTCTGAAGAATGCCTTGCAGAAGACTGCAGTTGAAATTTTCTTTCTGTTTTCATGACAGCACATGAAGTGTCTCACCATGAGTTGGACTGTGTTAGTAATTAAACTTACTGAATTCCAATTAGATTAGAAGGCATTACTGAAGAAATATCAACAAAATAATAGAAGCAGTTCTTGTCATTCTAACAGATGCTGGTTTCTTACCCACTCAGGCTTGGTGAGAGACCCACATTTTGAAATGACATTATTTCCTGATACCAGTTTATTCAAAGATCATGCCTATAAAAAGACTTGTTATTCAGTTGATAAGATTATCAGCCTTTACCAATATAAAGCGAAATAGTGCAGAGAGCACACCCAAGAAATGCACTTGCTTATTCTTCTCAATCCAGATGGGATATCCAACAGTAAAGAGCACACGAAAGTGGGTGACAACTTATCTTCCCACTGCTGGGAATGCAGAGGGGGAAGTGCAGCGTGTCAGCACACCCTCAGCACGTGCATCTGCACTCCTGCATTTAATCAGAGCATGGCACCACCAGACTGAGGTCTGCCCCAAAGCTTCAAACACTGAGGAACGCTGCCATCTGCCTTTAACTGCCTCTGGAGAAGGCAAAGGCTCCTACATTTTTAAAGTATTCCAGTAATTAGTGAACATTAGGAAAGATCTTACTGTGTCACGAACTAATAACAAGATAATAACAATCATATGCTGCATAACTGCTGAGACTGATTATGTTACCATCTAATAAAAGAATTCTTGGTTGTATAATCGAAAGAATAGTTTAAAATGAACTAATTTAAACCTGAATGATTTACTGCAGCCTATTGTGCTACAATAAAAAAAACCCCAAACTATATCATGTAGAAACAATTCTACTGAATATCTTGCTTCCAAAAATTATAATCTCCTCCTGTATTATGCCCAAGAAAAGACAAACTCAGCAGAGAGAATAATGTAGAAGAAACTCTGCAATTCCCCTTTTCAGCCTGGTTCTTTGCTGGCCCTGAGGTCTATTCTGTGGCAACCCTCCCACTGCTGGGGTGTGAGGTGCATGCAGCTACTGGGCTACAAACCATTCCTTGAGTCTACTTCCAAGCTTCTGGTAAATAAATAGAAGCTAGAAAAGCTTAGAAAGCTATCAAGATCTTCACTGTCAGAAAGCAGCTTATAACTGGGGTTCTGCAGTTAAGGGTGTACGAGTTAGGCAAGGTAGAAAGGAAGAGGAGTCCCTCAGCAGTATTTTAAGGAGAAAGAACCACCACCTTGAAAAATGCTTTACATGTTTGGAAATCTTTTGATCCCTCTCGGCTGGATGGACTTTGCAGTTGGGATGAACAAGGCCATGAAAAAAAAAAACCATAAGGAGGAGACTATCACTGAAAATTTATTTTTCTGCAAATAACAGAGTAAAAAAAATGCAGTTAGTGTTAGGGACAAAGAGCAGGACAGAGCCTGAAGGGTCCCTACATTTCTTTGCTCCTAGCATTTGCTTCAATGCCACAGGAAGAGTGGGAAACCAGTGGCAACACCCCAGTGGAAACAGATGGAGGACAGCTGAGCTGTTTGGCACTGTTTGCATAGGTGCTGTGTCATGGCAGGGAAGGGCCTGTTCCCCAGCGACGTGGGACAGCGGTCCCAGAAGCTGCTCTAACCTCTTCCAGGGCTCAGGGCCAGGCAGGGAGGGGATTGTGCAGCCTTGCTTGGCTCCTCTGCCTATCCTGACTCCACCCCATTCTGCTCACAACACAAATATAAATTTCCAGTAGCTTCCATTTTTCTCAATTCAGTAATAAACTGAAAAGGCACAAAGGAGGATAAAAAACCCAAACCCTAACCCTGTCACAAACAGCATTACAAGTCATACAAAAAAACTTGTCAACCAATATGTCAAGCAACAGGGACTCCTCACATTGTTAATTATTACAGGACATACTGTACCTTCTGTTCAGACATTACTGCTCCCTCCTCCTCTTGGATGGTTGCTCTTGGCTTGCCATCCTCAGAAGTACTCCAGCCCATCTTCTTCACACTGACAGGCACAGATGTTTTGCTGCCTTCTGTTGTTGGCTTGCTGGTCTCTTCCAAAGATTTCTGATATGCTGTTGATGATAATGTTTGCTCATCAGTACCAGTTGAGATCTGGGACTTTGTTTTCAGGGCTTCTTTGTCACTGTGTTTTCCCACATCATTTAATGCTTCCTGGATGTAGGATTTAGTTTTTGCCTCTGATGTGGACTCGGATAGGCTCCCATTTGTTTCTGGCTTCCCTACTTCGCCTTTGACGTATGAGGTAACAGAATCCCGACATTGGTCCGAACTACGAGAAAAAGCAAAAGCAATAGACAGCTGTTCAGGGCTTAAATCACAGGCAGAAGGGCAAAGCAGCAAGCCTCTCACTGAGCCTTCAGTCTGAGCACATATGTTTCACACAGAGAAAAGTAAAATTTTAGACTCCACTTGCACACATCATTCTATTTAATAACCTCATCTTCTGCATCATGGCATCGTTTCAGAAGCAATGAAAATATGGCGGGCACTGGAAATAAGGCCAAATGTTTTATGGTAATCTCCTTCCACTTGGTAGAGGGGAGGAAAAAGACAAAAAACAATACACAAAACCTACCAGTTCTCTTGTATAACCACAAGCTAAAGCCTCAAGGCACTGATTTTTAAACTGCTCTCTAACCAAAGAAGTGATGAAAGTATCTGTTACCATGCAATTACCAGTTACTTTTCCCCCAAAGTACAATATCTGTACTCCAGATAGGTCAGGCCTTTTAAAAAATATTGTTATCTGCAAATAAGTCCTTAGACACTGCAGAGTCTCAACACTATGCAGAGCCAAAGGCAAGGAAGGTTACAAAAAGATAGAAAGCTGACCAGAATTTTGCCTCAGATTACCTATGGACAGGTTTAACCTGCACTTCTGATAAACAGTTTTCTTTTCCTTTGTGTTTTTGCTCACTTTCTGTTAAACACTATGACTGTGTAATGCTGACATATGAAAATATGCCGTTTGCTGGCAAAACTCTTAAAAAAAGACAGCGAAGTGAATTCATCTAGCTAGAAATTGATAACTTCTTAAGGAAGCCCTTTTACTCCCAAAAGTGATCTATTTTACTAATTTAACACAATATAAAATGCAGAGTAACAACACTTGCTTAACAACAGGAATCACATCAGCAGTAGTTCAAGTGCTTTACACTCCTGAAAGCCAATGAATTTGCCGAAATCAATGACCAAATTCCCACTGGATTCGATAAGAGAGTATCTAATGCTACCCTGAACCTTAAAACATCCTGAATCAAAGATGCAAAAGGATGTAAACTGCTGACAGACAAATGATCACTGTGCAGATAATCACTCTGTGCTGATTTATAGCTCCTGCAGACCTGGCTCCTTCAATTAGTGATCACAGGAGCCCCTCGCCCAGTGGGCACTGGTAGGGTTGAACAGGACAACACATATTGTGAATGTTGAAGGCTTAAGGAGGTCCAAGGGCAGGCTGGAAAAGCTCATGCAAGAGAAATGCACTGAGGATAAATGTATAGAAAGCATCCCTCTCAGCAGGTCATTATGTCAAAGACAAGGGAAGCTTGGGAGAGTGCAGGGGGAAAACAGCACATACATCCACTCTCCTTCCCTGAGCATCCTCTGCAGTCACTGCTGGGAGCCAACATCCAGGACTAGGCGGGTTTGGTATCACCATTCTTACCTTCTTCTGCCTCGTAACTTAGCTTTTTAAAAGTCTAGTAAATTAGCATGATGTAATACGGTTGAAGCAAGTGTTATAAAAAGTGACAATTCAAAAATTGGCTTATGGGAAAAGTAACAACTATCTGAGGGAAGGCAAAGAGATGCAAATGGAAAGGATGACTGCTAAAAACGTGCTCAAAAAATAAGAATAATGTAGTATCCCAGTTTCAGATAATGCTCTTGATTCCAGCTACATCTACACACCACTTAGATGAAATGAAAATAGAGATACACAAGATAAAGAACATGAAGAGCAATATTACCTGCTAAAGATAATATGAAATATTTCTCAAATGCCTAGATCAAGAACGAAACCCGATAAATACACATTTTTAAAGACAAGTATATCCAAGGCCAAATCAAGTTTCTCTTTTAAAAGTACATATAAGTGTATACATTTGTTCTCAGAGAGCAGAGAAGAGCCTCTGCCCTGCTGCAGCGTGGGAAGCCTGCTGACACACGCACTGCAACACAGAGGTGCTCACCTCTCGTCCAAGCGATCCAGCAGGCTGCCGCCTATCCTGCGCCCCGACGTCGGTGCCTCGGAGACGCTGGAGGAGTCAGGCTGCCAACCTGTAATTGAAGACATTTCGTGTTCTGCTTGTTGAACGCCTTTAAGAATTGACCACACTCTTTCTTCCGTCATCTCCTCAGACTCAGCTCCTTCTTCCAGATGGATGTCCTCAAACAGAGACTTAAACTTTTCTGCCGTCATCTCCTCATCAGTACCAGACTTCTCTCTCTCAGGCTGTTCAGTCCTCACTCCTCTTTTACTAGTCTCTTCACTCTGCCTTTGTTTAGCATCTTTGGATATCCCACCATAACTACCAAGATACCGCGGAAAATCCTTAAGGTCCACTTCCTCCAACTGGCTCTCGCCTATGGAAATATCTTTAGGTGTTCCTTCTCTAGGCACTGAGAAATCAACTTTGCTGTCATCCAGTGAAGTGTCTTCTTCAGTCACCACTGGCGGTGCTGCTGCTGTACCATCTACGTGCCCCTGGGAGGTCACTAACACGTCACTCAGTCTACTGGGCGTTCTAAGGGGTGACTCTAGGCTAGAGGTGTCGCTAAGGAAATCGTCCTGGTGGAAAGGGGTGGGCGGCACGAAGCGCAACCCAGTGGGAGTTTCCAGTTCCACTTGAATGGAGGGATAACCTAAGGAAGACAGCACATTTGGACTGACTGGGATGAAGCATGGAGCAACAAATAAGCAAATGCCAAATGATGCATGGGTTACATATAATATGGAACGTATGAGGAGGTGCAGGTGTATAAGAACCAATGCAGTTCTGATAGATTTTGTTACTTTGTCCGACAGAGACGGAACAAAGAATGAGTACTGCCTATGAACAGTACAGTGAGGCCAGTACTTCTGACTATTTTTTAATAGTCTGTAAAGTTTTCAGCAATTGCTTTTGCAGCCACTTTAAACGTTTTCAAGCTATAGCAGATTGTCTTATGAGCATGCAATAAATCAAATGTGGACAAGGGTGGTTGTCCCTTTACATACAAGACAATCTCTTGCAGCCATATTGTGTAAATCTTTATTTCCAAGTTTGTTTTTTTTTTTAATTTGGATGTTTAATTAACAGATTGTAAAGACAGCAGTAGATGATAACATCGGACAGCCACTTTTTTTTGTCAATAGGTATTATTTCTAAAACAGGTCCACATTTTTAATATGCTTTTATATAAAAATACACAATACCAGAAATACAGTGTTACTAATATATACCTCCAATTCAACCACAGAGAAAAATAATGGACCGGTTGAAGAATGAAGAACAGAAATGGATACTAAAAGATAGTAGACCTAAATACACAGCAGGATAAAAGACTAAAGTAAGGAAGCTAACGAAGGGATAAGAGAACAAAAACACAAGGGAGAGCTATATGAATATTTCAGGTACAGTGAAGTTATACGGGTGAGAGGACTGTGGTGAGTAAGGAGATCTTGGTGATCTTGAAGATTGAGGTGATCTTGGTGACATTGGTACAATCAGATACACTGATCAAATAAAGAGAAAAGAAAAATTGATGAAAACATGAAAAAAAAAACCCAACCCATACAAAAGGATTAAACTGAATACACATTAAAAAATGGCAACAAAACCTTAAGCTCGCATTCTGGCAAATGAGGTTGGGCAACCTAGGAAAGGAAAAAACACATGCTGTGGGGTTAACTGGACATTGTGCTGCCTGCAAGGGGAGGTGCATCAACAGGGCTTGGGGCGGGGTTGTTTCCTGAACCAGCTGAGAGAAAGGCAAAGGTCTGGTCTTGGTGAGGAAAGGAAGCTTGAGGAAGGTTCAGAGAAGAGGAGAGACACAAAGCAACTGCAGAGAAGCGCTTTTTTCATAAAAACATTGATGCTACTACTAAAAGGCGCAAGCAACATTTCAAGAGCAACTTTCTTAAAATGTCAACAGAAAACTATTTCTGTAGTGCAATGATTCAATGACCAGCAATGCTGCTCAATAATGGAGGTACACTGAGCTCATATGCTCTGAAGAAAAAAAAAAACTTACTAAAATACAGAGAAAGCCAAAACATAATTGAAAAAATTACAAAAACCAAAGGAAATGTTACTTACAAAAAAAAATCTTATTTAAGGAGTTATTTATAATACAAGTGAGTAAAATCAAAGTAATAATCCAGTGCCTGTTATCTAATATTTAAAACAAGAAAAAACCCAACATTTAGCATCTTCAATATACTGATAAATAATAAGCATCCCTAAGGAAATTTTGTTTTACAAGGAGAATTTAATTTATCCTTTTAATCTGACTCAAATTTAACCTTCACAGTTCTGTTTTCAGTTGACACATCTTCCATGTGAAAATTATTACACAATTTTACCCATTAGCAGACTGAAAAAGACATTCACACATGCACTAATAAAACATTTTCTTATTTTTCTACTGCCGTTGTAGAAATGGTCCAAGTGAAAATCATAAAGCAATCGATGTTCACGGGTCTCAAAGAGGCTTGGTAGTAAATTGCACACTAATTTATCCCATGCAAATATTATGCACTTTCCCCGCCTTCTTCTTCATTCTTTTTTTACTTGAAGAATTTTTACTACTACATAGCTAGACAGGACACCAAAGAATACACGTATTTTCAGGTAAATCGTCAAGCATGCAATACCAAGTACATAAAAAATAGACATGGGCAAGCCTCAAAGGACAACTGTTGCAGGAGAAAAGCTTGGTCCTGACACCGAGGCTGGTGGGAACAAGTTTACTCAGGCACACATTTGTGGGACTCTGGGCTTACTGCCTGAGATATTAATGTGCAACCTACACATTCCCATAAATGACTTGGATGCAGCACTTGAAGCTGTACTAAAGAAGTTTGCCGGTGACACGGAATTGGGAGCAGCTGTGGACACCCTCCAAGGCAGGGAGGGCTGAGCAATCACCAACCACATGAAGTTTAACAAAGACAAGTCCTGGGCTCTGCACCTGGGATGGGGCAACCCTGGCTGTGCGTAGAGTCTGGGGAACGAGAGGCTGGAGAGGAGCCCTCTGGAAAGGGACCTGGGGGTCCTGGCCAGTGGGAAGTTGAATGTGAGTCAGCAGGAAGTTACGTCAGGGGAGGTTTAGGCTGGATATTAGGGAGAGGTTTTTCACCCAGAGGGTGGTCAGGCACTGGAACAGAAAAGTGGTCAGGGCCCCAAGCCTGACAGAGTTCAAGAAGTGTTTGGACAACGCTCTCAGGCACAGGGTGCGATTCTTGGGGTGTCCTGTGCAGGGCCAGGGGTCGGACTCGATGATCTTCATGGGTCCCTTCCAGCTCAGGATATTCTGTGATTCTATTGTATCATGCTTGAGGAGAGGAAAACCCCTTCACACATTTAAAATTATTGTTTCTGTAGAACTTACAGTCTTTCTTTAAAGTCTAGTTTATACAACATTATTGTATTATTGGACATGCCACTGAATTAAATATGACTACGGAATTCAATTACCATCAATGGGATCATGAAATACGTTATTTTCATCTGCAAAACTTCTGGTGCCTGAAATATTTCCATAATCAAATATTGGTCCTTCCAACAGGGTGACGATATCTATTCGATTAATTTTTGTCAATACAGAAGTTAAGGCATCAGCTGAAAAAAAAAAAACAAAACACATCAGAAAAAGGTTCAGCATTGCAGAACTGTGTGATAGTTCTTCTCAGTTACATTCCCATCGCATTACTTACAAATTGTGGGCATGTCCCAATGCCTTTGGTTCTAGCAAAGCCCAGCACCTGTCTGAGCAGTCATTCAGCTGCCTACTTATTCAAGATACACATGTATTAAGAGTCTACATGCTCTCCAAGTATAATTATATTACAACACAAAAGGCACAAAGAACAAGGTCAGATAGTTCTTGAAGAACGTATTTACTTACTACTGATACAAAATATCCTTTTACTGGAGTGTAAAGGGGGTGTAAAAATCCTTTTACCATTCTGTTTTGAGGAACAACAGAATAGGCAGTCATGTAGGTAATAATGCATATAAGGCTATTCATGCAGTACATCACGAAATCTCATTTACAATAATCCTGTTGTGGGAACACAGTAATACTGGAAATTACTTTTACAGTGAAAAAGACCAAAGGAGACTCAAATGGTGTGTAGGAGTTTGTGGATCAGAGAAGGGTAACGAACACCACTGACCCCACACAAAAATCAACCCCTTTCTTTCAGTTTGAGCAATTAAAGTGAAATCCACAGATAAACCCAGAAGTATCAGCCCAGAATCATCACTCCTTAAAGGAAGAAGTTTAGCCTTTTCCTATGACCTGCAGTACTGTGAGACTACCCAACTTTTCCAGGCAGTCATTTCCATGTTTCACATTCCTTGCTATTGGAAAGTTTTCCCTTTTGTTTCCTTTACTGGAGTTTAGGTTCACTACTTGTGCCAACAATTATAGATTTGGAGAACAGATCATTTCCTTCTGCCTACAGAGTGAATAAATATGACTCCTGGTAAAAATGTAACTGAAACTTCTTTTTTCATTGATGGTTTGTGAAGGACATTCATAAGGTTTTCTTCAACTTGGCAACAGATGCAATGGGCTAAAACTCATAAACAACAAAAGTAACTACTTGAACTTACTTGTAGCATTTTTCCCATCTCTGGTAACCCATTTCTTTAATAACATGAAGCTTTGAGCAATAAGAGAATTTGGGTTTTCTACTCGGATTTGATTTATTTCATCCACAGAAAAATTCAGTTCTCTTGCCAGTTCTATAAAGACAAAAAAAGCAAGCAAGAAAAGAAAACAAACCCAAAAACACCAAAGAAAGCACAAATCTCTCAATCGTCTTGTCAAGCTTAAAAATACTACCTTTCATAGGTCACAGAGATGCCAACAAAACTGCCTGACACAAACTTTACAGATAACAACGAACGTGGCATTAAATCCCCATGCTTTAATTTCCTAAGACATAATTTTGAATTTCAATCATCTCTGGGAGCGATTATCACACTTACGCTCAGTAAGCCACTTAAACATGATGAAAAAGCCCTCCCTGGAGACTGCCTCATCAGTGCTAATTTATAAATTCTGTTTATTTCTGCTGATTGCTATTCCCCTGGGAGCGCCCTGTGCAGCTCAGCACCGGTGCTGTCGTCACCTGAGCCTGGGCAGAGCTGGCTGCTGCAGCTGTGAGCCCAGGAAGGGCAGCTCTGCCCACCAACGCATGGGGCTATGGATGGGCACACAGTTAGAGAATACCTCCAACACCGACTTGCTGGGGCACTGCTGGGCCCCCTGCAACCAGGGCTTGGGGGAAACTGCTGTCCAGGGTCAGCAGATACTCCAGAGGCAGCCCTGAGCCCGCGTAGGTAGAGCCTCTCGGGTCCTTGGAGGAACACGTTGAGAGGAGAGCCATTTAGCTATTTTCCCTGTGAGTTTCTCTTTGATTTCTTGCAAGATCAAGGAATAATAATTTCCCATTAGGCACCATTGCCCAGCAATACATTGCATGTTTTGGGAAGCTGGCCTGGCTGTGAATTTGGGAGAGCCTGATGCAAGTCTTGCTGCGTCTTTTGGTAAAAGAATACCTAAAAATGCAATAGCAGAGACTTATTTCAATATTAAAGTAGAAAAGCTTACCTGTCCAGCTAAGTCCTAGGTGATCAGCTACAATTGCCATCCTTATATCTGTCCGTTCACATGGACTCTGTGGACCTGTGATTTACAATTTCTCAATTAAAAAGGTTTTGCACAGAAAACCACAATACCGGATAATAGTTTATTATAAATAATAGCTTTAATTGACTAAGTTGACAGTGCTTATATTGTTTACTAGAATGGTTGTGTGACCTAATAACCTACAAAACAAAATTTTTTCACAGCTTTTAGATTTTCACCTGTGTAAAGCCAAAATGTAAAACTACATGATGTCGTGTAATGAAACCAAACATGCTGACAATCTAGCTGTTAGACTGTAGACAAGTTGTTCAATTACTGGTGAAAACCACCAAGGCCAGATTATTGTCTATTTTCTCTACTTTGGCAGAACAAATTTGCTGTCACAAAAGACATCTTTCAATTTCTGAGTTACATCAATTTCTGAGTTACATGAATGTCTTTGGCATGCTTCACTAGCTTTCTACAGTACAGAATTTGTTTGAAGGAAGAAAAAAGAGAATAAGACAGCACATACAGATGACAATGACAGAATGAAAACTACAGTTAAGTCACTCCACAGGCAATCACAACAGTTCATGCACTAGGATCAACAAGTTGAAAGTTTTACAAACTAGGCTTGATCTCCACGAGGTGAGCCATGAGAGCTCCAGAAACCTGACTGCCTTCATTCTCACCAGTCCTCTTACTCCTCCTCCTCTCACTGTCGGCCTTTTCAATCTTTGATTTTATAGATGCTGCCTCTGTTCTCATGTCTCTAGCAGACTTCGGTGTAATGGAAGGCTGGTAAACTTGAGTAGCTTCTGATAAGGACGTGTTCCTTGATGTACTGTCTTCTTCATCATCAGAGACCTCTGACTGCATCTTTTTCTCTTCATCAGAAAGACGATCCACAAGCTTTAATGTCTCACCACTAATTCCCTTAAAATATTCAATAGAATGTTTACATACCTCCCTAAGCTGATTTTTCTTTACTTTAACTGTTGTCATGGTGACGGAGGTAGATCTTACCTTTACCGGTAATTTAGAAGGAAGTTGTTTTGGCTTTTCTTTCTCTACCTGCTCTTGTTTCGGCAGGGCTGGAGTTCTTCTAGCTAGATTACTCCTATGTGTATTTTTTACAGGAATCCTAGACCTTGCTTCTAGACAGGGAGAAGAATTATTTTGTTTTGCTTTGTCAGGCTTACTAGCCTCTCTCACTTTACTCCCTGTATTGCTTTGGAGATTATTTTGTGAAAAGACTTGTTTTACTGAGCTGGCCTTTACAGGAAGTTTTGATTTTCCTCTAGCCCCTACCAACTCTGTTGACTTTTGCTGCTCTCCGTGTGGTTTTTGCTTATCTCTTACTCTTTGTCCTTGTGTTGTCCCTGTACCTTTTCCTGAAGTGCTTTTCGCTTGATTAGCTTTCTGGAGGGAACATTTCGGTTCCAAATGTTCTTTTAGCACTACATTACAGGTAATATCATCTGTAGGGACAGCAGATGAATCCAAATTGTTGTTGTTATTAAAATTATCTTTTGGAAAATCTGTGTTTTCTGTTTGCCTACAGCTCGTCTGGCTAGAAGCTGAACTCGCAATCACTGCTACAGTTTCATTTTCTAATCCCTGACCACTTGGCATCACAGCTTCTATCTTATCTGTCACTTCGCCAGGGCCATCTTTCTTCAGAGTCATGGTGGAAGCAGAAATTCCCATTTTAATTGGTGTGCGCAATTTGGGGTCAACTTTGGAAGCGTTTACTGCTGCCGATGATTTCTCCAGTGAGTTACTACCAAGTGTTTGCTCCATGCAATCTCCACTGGCCTGGATGCCGGGCTTATTTTCAACTGCTGTTGTTTCTACTGGTCTCTCTAGGTTTGTTTCTACAGTGCTGTCCCCTGCCTGTGGCTGTGTGATGGCAGTGACTGTACTTTTATCCCCTTCCCCCTTGTCCCCTGACTTCCCTTCAGAAGTATGCTCACCAATCTGAAAAAATTGGAGTCTTTCTTCAACAAAATCCCTCTTGCTCATGTCAATTGCACCACTGCGAGTCATCTCAAACATCTTCCCCTCATGAAATGGGAAGGGGTTGGGCTCGCTAGTTGGCGTACTCTCATCTGTTGGAGTTCTGGCTGGAGTTGTGTCAGGTGTTGTTGCTTGAGATCTGTCTTCCACTGCCAGACCAAATGGCTTAGCCTCATCATCCCTTGATTTAGTCTCAAACACTTCATCGTCACCTCGGTTATTGGACCACGGGTCAAAATCTAGACTCTTGGTGGCCACAGTTTTGAAAGGTGTTGCAAATTCTTCGTCTACTTTGTAACTGAAATACGAGTCAGGAAATACAGTCCTGTCAGGGTGTCTGCCTTCCAAAGAGAAAAACTGTGCCCCTGACTTCTTATCGCTCTTATCTCCAGCTTTGTCAGAAGATGGACCTTTTGAAGGTGTCTTGTCTTCTTCAGGGCCTACCTTGCCTTCCTCCTCAATGACTTCAAGCTTACTCTGGCTAAAGCAGCGATCAGTCTGCTTTAGAATGCCTTCTGTAGTCCATACGTCCTTTTTGGTTTCAACTGCCGGACCTGCAAGTTTAGAATCACTCTCAGTTAAACCATCATCTTCATCTTGCAAATCATAACCGTCAAGAGAGTCAATCTCTGTCGCATCGGTATCATGGGAGAATTCTGCAGTGGTTGCTATGGAACACTCTGTGACAGACTGGTCATTGTTACTCCCATTTTGCACTACATCATTCTGGGGTGAATCAAGCCCAGTGTCAAATTCATTGGGTTTCCCAGAAGTGGGATGTCCTAACTCTTTCTGTTTCTCAATCTTTTCAGGGGCTTTGGGTTTTGAGGTTTCTTTCTGGTCATCTTCCAGCTCTTTCAGTTTGAACGTGTACTTTTTAAGCGGAACAGGTTGATAGAGGGATTCATCATCACTGGAGTCACTGACATCTGCTCCCGGTGGCACAGGAGACGGTGGCTGTACTCTGATGACAGGTTCAGCCAGCTGGCATTTGTCATGTTCATCTTGCAAGTTCACTTCAGTCATCTCCATTTCACTCTCAGTGGAATAATGAGGCTTCTTTTCTGACTCGCCTTGATCTGCATCCAGCGGTGGAGGAGGAGGGAATTCAATATAGGCAACTCTGTTACCTTTGGGTCTTTTGTTAGAGTCCTTATTTATAAGACTGGGTACCGCTTTGTCAACCTGTGGTTCCTCAACCTCTGCCTGTTTCACAGATGTTGACTTAGCCTCTGCTTCCTCCTCTGACTCCTCAGATACCTCGGGTATAGGGCTGGGCTTGCCTGGGATATAAGCTATTAGTGAGTCAGGTGTTTTAGATGTAAACTCGTAACTCACTTCCTCTGAACTCGGTGTTTCTGGTGTCAAAGGGCTTTTACCAGAGCTGTCTATAAAGGACACTTGTTCTAGCGTGTCATCTTCTGGACTACCTTGTGGAGAAGGAGGTTGTTTTTGCTGTCTAGCTGTGTAAAATGTCCCCCTCGTCTCCTGTACTGTCTTACTCTCCTGACTGACAATTTTTTTAATACTTCCTTGTTGCACCTCTTTCTCATATTGCTTCCCTACCTGAACAAAACTGACATAAACAGGTAAGGTCTTAATTTCTTTTACTCCCTCAGTGCTTACTAGTGGTGCAACTTTATCCAAGTAATCACTGGCACCGGGGTCAACTACATCACTTGAAGGAAATTCCTTTCCTGGGCTACATTCTAAAGAATCTGGCGATTTGCTAGGGGATAGCTCTGCTTCCTCAGCAGGAGGACTTAGACCTACTGAGCTCTGCTGCTTGGTAACTTTTCTGATTTCTGAATGCTTTATTTTTTCATCTTCCACATAATCAATCTGTCTTTCAACTTTCTCCTGAATCACAGCTGATTGGGATACTTCAGCTGAAAGTTCATAGACACCATCAAGCATGGCTCTCTTCTCCTCAACAATTCTGACTGGAATATGGGACACAGCAATTTCTTCTTTCCTTTTGGATATTTTATCAGCCACTTCACCATTATGTTTCCCCTCCCTGACAACAAATTCTCTGTATAAAACCCTTTTTGAGGGAGATTTTACAGTCAGTTCCTTCACTTCTTCTGAATGAATTCCATTTGAGGCCACTTTGTGCTCTGTCACAGTGATAAATTCACTTTTTTTGTCAGTTTTAGATTCGGCATGATCAATGTGGTTTTCTTTTACTGTATCTGGAACCAGCACATGTGAAAGCTTTTCCTTCTGTGTTTTATGGTTAGAAGTTCCAGGACTTTCCCACGTCCTATAGATTTTTTTGTCCCAGTGTCCCTTCGTCGTTGCGTCTGAGCCATATGCCAGGTCTTTTGCCCGTGGTTCTGAAAAGCATTCTGGCACGACTTTCCTCATCTCAGTTCTTTGTTTTTGTGCGTCTGAAGCACGAAGGTCTTCAACAGCTTTCCCTTTACCTGGAACAAGGTCTTCCTGTATTTTCACCTCTTTCTGTAAAGCTGTGCTCACATCAATGACCTCTACTTGCTTTGCATGTTTCTCTCTTGAATAGGACTGATACACTGGTAACTTACTTTCTTGCAATTTTTTTACTGGAATTTTGGACTGACCATCCAGCTTTTTTTCTTCTTGAGTTACGTCCTTACTCCTGGGACTTATACCTTGTTCGAATTTAAGCCTAATGGAACTGAGCTTTGATTGCTTCAGCTGAAATCCAGTCTCAGGTACTCCAGTCTGCTGAGCACTTCCTTTGTGTTCCATAGTTCGTTTAGAGTCCTCTGCAGGTTGCACATATATCCTTTTTTCAGGACTGCTGGGCAAACTGGATGCTTTTCTTTCATCCACCTTGGGAAAGCACTTCCCATCATGTGCATACTGCTTCACCTTACTCCATTCATCCCCGGACGATGGCAATTCAGAGAGCAGAACTTTCTCAGGGCTGCTGCTGGCAGAGCTCTGGCTAGAATGTATTTCCTTGCCATTTTTTTTATGCTGCTTTTTCTCTGGAGACTGTAGCTCATCATTCAACTTCTCTGTTTTATCCCGAAAAAACTGGGATACTTCAGTCAGTTTTTCTTCTGCCTCTTTAACAGTCCTGTCCACCCTGTCTTCATATATCAACTTTTCTCTACCTCTGTCTAATCTGTCCTCAGTAAAGCGCATCCACATCGCATGTTTGGGACTACTAACATCTCCAGTGTAGTGTAACACTGTCACTTTATCATAATGATCCTCCTTAGACATTTTACCTACACCATTTTCAGATACATCTTTATAGATTTTGGAGAGAATCTCTTTTTTGGGGGCAGTAGCTACTTTTTCTCTGCATCGTTTATCAGTCCCCTGTAACTCTGCACTAAGGGGTAGAGCATGGTCAGTAACTGACTCCTCAGTATCAGAATGAGACACATCTAGCTTTTCTGAAAGAAGCATTTTCTCAGCAAACCTGTAAGACTCCCCTCTTAGTTCTGACAACTCATCATCATGGTATTCTATTGAGTGCTGACTCAAAAGCTTCAGTGTTTTGTAAGAGTCATCAGACATGAGTTGAGCAGAACTAGGGCGACTGTCTTCTTCCTGGGACACAGGAGTGTTAACTCTAGAGGATTCCAGATAAGAAGGAAGTGACTCTTCGGCCGTGAGCTCCTCTTCTTCTTGCTGACCTTGTTCGTCTGAACAAGGAAAAGCATCATGTTTTTCCAACTCTTTTAAGTTAATATCTCCCCGAGGTAAGTCTTTCTGATATACATACATTTCTTTTTCTGGATGCTTTTTTGTTTCTCTAATAATGACTTCAGTAGGTTCAGCCTGATTACCTTGTTCAATATGGACCTCTATTATTCGCTCCAGTTTGGGTTTCATTTTGCTGTCCTTCTCTGCATGTTGTGGTGAAGTTTCAGCAGACTTGCTAACATCGGACGTTACTGATGATTTATGTTCAAACAGACCTGCCAGTTCTTTGGAAGGGTCACGTCCAGACTGAAAGGCTTTCATTATGTCATGAACAGACATTGTTTCCTCGATTCTTTCAGAGGTACTTTCCGTGCACGGAGGTTTATGATAAACCATCCTAGTTGTTGTAGTAATATGAGTTTCTTCTTTTACTCGGACACCTTTACTAAGGACACACTTATGGTCGTCTTCTTCACTGCTGCTGGCTTTCATTTGAAAAGCTTTAACCTTCTCTTTAATAGACCCAGAAGGTTTTTGCTCCAGCTCCATAAACGCTGGGGTAGGTTTTGAGGCCGGTAGCTCCTCTGCCTTCTGCTCTGGAATATCTTCCGACGATGGTTCATAGCTGCGGATGACATGAACTACTTCAGTTCTTGTTTCTGTGATGACGGGAGGGATGGGCACATCATGGAAAAGTGGTTTTGGCCCTGTGCTTTCAGCACTTTGTGGGGCAGAAGGTGTCTTTTCACTTCTCGTTTCAAAGCCACTGTCAGACAAGGGACTTTTATCTTGATCATGTTGAGAAAAGTCATCTGGAGACTCTAAAATAGTGTCTGTTCCAAAAAAGGAGTCTGCAATTTTACATAACTCCTTTTCCGATGTTGAAGGCCTCATGGAGGCTGGAGGCATTTTAAGTTTATGTTCCTGCAAAGCGATGGCTGGTTTTAAAATGCGCTTTTGTCTCTCTTCACCTTCTTTTTTCCCCTCTTCAAACTTGTACTTTATGTTTGTTAATGAACTGCTACCGATATCATTTGCTAAGTAATCAATAACTTTTGACAAGCTATAATCCTTTTCCGACATGGTTTTAGTCTTAATTTGGACCTTCTCTGGAACAGATATAGGAGGGCTTGTCAAAGCTTGCTGTCTCGCTTCATCAATCTCCTCTGTACTGAACTCTACCCAGTCATCCTCAGACAGGTGTCCTTGATCACTTTTGGATACTTTAGCCGACCCTTTACTTTCTAAACACACATCTTTTTTCAGAATCTCACTAACTTTTACTAAGTCCTCTTTTACTTTCTCAACAATTTTAAAGGGCTCTTCATCATCAATTCTACCCTCTTTTGGTATGTCAGGTTGGAACGGTTTTTCCTCTGCGACATCTGTCTGCAATATTGCAGTCATTCTTATCAGATCCTCTTTCATTTCAGCAACATCTTTCAGTATCTCCTGACTGGAGGATAAGGAAGATGGTGTGGACAATTTGAGAGCAGAGGGTGCTAAAAACAAGGATGATTTTATTGGAGATGAAGTTCGAGTAAAGGTAGGCTGCGTGCGTGCCTCTGTAGTCAATGTTTTAATAGGTGACAGTAACGCAGCGGCTGATTTTGTAAGTGAAGACGACTCTGGGAGCTTCTTTAATGCTGGTTCAGACAAAACATTGACTACAGAATATACCGGCACTGTTATTGTTGATGAAGTTACTGATGAGGTAGTTGCAGATATTGACCCAAGGGCTGTGTACAAAGCACCTGCAGGAGGAGTTCTCATTGACTGGAAAGCTGATGGTGCTGAAGACACAAATGACCTGAGTGGAGAAAATGACATTGTTGTAGCTGTTGAAAACACTCTCTCAGCCGTGTCAGCAACTGCGTTAGCAGCACAAGTTGCAGAATGTGCAGCTGCAGTGATCTTGTCTTGAAAAACCGCTGCAGCTTTGGATCCATTTATTAAGTTGGCAGAAGATGGGTATTTCAGAGGTGACACAGACCCATTAAGCAATGGTACGTCTGTGTGCCCAGCTACATGTTTTGCTGGCGACGAGAGAGACGAGGCCATCATGACTTTAGTGGATGAAACAGCATCAACTGCTGACTTAGCAGGTGACACCACTGACTTTAGAGGGGACGATAAAAGTGAAGATGCTGATGTGATGACCGATTTAAGTGGCAAGCTCGAAGAGTACATGTTAATGTTGGATTTGGGGGATGCTGGAGGCGTCATGGTTATGGACGATCTCTCCAAGAGAGATCCTGCTGTAGTCACTGGAGATGTCCGAGAGGGGAATGTGGTAGTGGAGGCCAGCCCTTTGAGACCAGCAGCTTCTGTGACCGCGGGAGCTCTGACGAAAGAGCCTGAAGTAACCTGCATGTTGTAGGGAGGCTGCGAGACCACAGTTTTTATTGGCGAAGAGATTGTCCGAAACGATCTAATCGGAGATGCTACATCACTAACAGATTTAACTGAAGATGTGGTAGAAGCTCCTAACGTGGATTTGATTGGAGAAGTAGAAGAAACAGACCATATTGATTTTAATGGGGAAGCTGTAGGAGTGTTAGAGGAAGAGCTTGATAAGGAAGTGAAGCCTGATTTGGTTTGCCCAGGCACTGTAATTGGAGCTGTTGTCCATGACTGATATGGCCGTGTTGAAAAGAATGGCTTGTATGAGTAAGTAGCAGGTAGGGATCTTGTTGCTCCTGCACTCCGTTCAACTGTTTCTTAAATTGTTAAATTAAAATCAAACATAAAAATCAACAAAAATGGTTGAAAAACAGAGAGACCAGAGAAGAAAATTGGTCAGTAAACGTTGTAATATTACAAAAAGCAAGTACAACTGTTTGCATGAGTTGGGATGAAGGAAGCAAAAGAAGATTTAAAAAAGGAAAGAAAAAAATTAGGAACGAGCCGTATACTGATAACTGGTCCAAACCAAAAAGCAACATGAAATGAAAGACAGAAAGCACATAGCAACCAAATCTGCAAACAATGGAGAACAGAAAACACACAAAAGGAATCCATAAGGTAAAAATAAAGCCACATCAAAATTTCTTCTCTTACTTCCTATTGACTTTCTGATGTGCTACTTCTGAAATATTCATATCAGCTTTATTTTGCCTGTTTAGGTATGTCTCTGCTTTGTGCAACTATTAGAATTATCCGTTTAATAATTTCTATTGTTGTTCTGTTCAGATTTGAACCTATACAAAAATATAAACTTGCGTAAAATTGACATTATGTAGCTCAAATCTTTTTTTAAACCACTTCAGAACTGTTTCATGCAGAACCCAAAATTCCTTTAAGTGACAGGCAATTGATGTGCAAACTGTGAAGCAACTGGAATAAATTCAAATCTATATCTTCCATGCACAATTCGGATATGCTTCACACTCACAAAGCCAATAAGAGCAAGAGCTTTTCTGAGTCAATATTTAAAAAAAAAAAGAAAAAGAAAAAGAAAAAAGAAAGAAAGGAACATGTGCATTTTTTTTCTCATGCAATATTCCTTTTGTTTGGTAAAAATTAAAGTAAAACTTTTCATGAAATGATTTTAAGAAGCATATGTCATAAATGAAATATGGCAAATATGATGTATGATAGTCGTGAGCAGGCAAAGCAACTGAATCAGTTTTTATTCATGCACAAATGTCATGTCAGAACGAGCACACAGATTAATACATTTTGTACAGTGTATTAAGCACAAATAGGTAAACCTTACAAAATCATTTCACAACAGGTCATTAAAAGAAGAGTACACTTTTTCTACAAGATGTAGTGTCTTGGTACCTTTTGAGGAGATTTCTTGTATCAGCTCAAAGACAGACCTGTTCAACTTTACAGCTCTCAAAAGGTAACATTAGAAAAGCAGTCAAAGAAAAATAGATTATGAAATAAATTCCTGGCAAGGACAAACCTGTTAAATGTTATCATCCCCCAGAACTCTCAGCTTATTCATAGGCATTTTGAACAGAATCATCATCAACCACATTTTGCATCACAGGAGGCACTCATGTCAGAAAGTATTTCTGGGAATTCCATTACACAAACATATCCTCTGATACAGCAATAACATTCAGAGAGTTGACATTGAAAGCAACTTTGAGGACTTTTTTTTTTTTCTTTAAAGTTGGAATTAGAAATGGAGTTAAAATATCCAAAAAACTTATTCAACATACCTTTCTCTCAAGTTACACTAATAATTTGTCAAACTTGCTTGATCTGTCTTATAGGCAGATGGTAACTCACAGTGAAAGAAGCTCAACAAGGCCAACGCTAAACTGTTAAAGCACACACACTCCTACAAAATAGTAAATATTCAGTGCACCACAGGTCCATATCCTGCAAGGAGAAATGTGCTGGTCCTATAGGAGCCAATCAAAGCCCAGAAGTCAGTGTGGATGGCTGATGATATTGCATAAGAACACTTGTGTTGAAGAGAGCTTGAGTACTAGGCCTGACTGGCACAGACTAAATCAAGAAATGCCCACTTTTCCTTACTACGTTATTTTTAAGTACAAATATACTTCTTTCTCCCCACCTGAAAAAAACCCCCATCGTGTACTTCATTAAATGTGCTAGACCTTATTATGGAGATTTTATTAGCAGTAGCTGCTTACATTCACCAAAAGTTCATACAGTCTCGAGTTCAAGAAACAAACCCCAAAATGATTCTGAAAAGAACTAGTAACTTGTTCAGCAGTTAGTGTTAGGACATATCTTTACAGGAACCCCACTGCACCATGATGAGCCAGTCTGTCACAACTGCCTAGTGAGGCAAGCAAACCCACAGGCCGCCCTCCTAACTTCTTTTTTGCCTGTCAAATCACAGATTCAGAGACATTTAAGATGCTGCTTCTGTGCTCCTTTTTGCAGTTGAAGAGCTAAAAAACCTGTCTGCCAGTTTTTTTGCAAATGAGACTTAATGGACCTTTGGTGAATAAATAACACTTTTTTCCCCCCCCCAGTGAGGGCTGAAAATTTTATAGTGAGCGATATACACAGTCATCAACCTTCTTTACAGCAACTTCGTTTTCCCTCTCTCTCAGTTCCCATCAAGCCTGTGACAATACCTTAAAAATCCATCAAGATGTCTCAGCAGATCTGATAGCTTCTTCAGATGTTATATGCTTGAAGTCTTCTTCCCGGCCTGAGAAGTGTAACATATGCTGGAGCACATCTGATGCAAAGAAGCCACAGATCTTATAGGATAAATAAGCAGCAGCCATCCAGTGGGAACTCCCAAGACCCGATGAAGTTTGTCTACGGATTTTATGGAATTATATCAAAGGGTCTGTTGCAGGGTAGCAACTGAGGAGTCAAAAGGGGAAAAAAAAAAAAGGCAAGAAAAAGCCTGGAAATGGGGAACAATAGCAGTTGACCTCAGAGAGGAGAAGTGAGGAAGAAAAGCTAGGCCAAATACATGATTGTATTTAACTGGGAAGGAAAGGAATGCCACAGGTCTGGTCAAGGGGAACACAAGTTTAAAAGGAAGCAATGTGTGGTGGCAGGGAATAAAAAGCATCTGCAGGGAACAGAGGAAAAAGGGAAGGGGAGGAGAAAGAAGAGGGGAAAATATAAAATATGAGAGAGTCTACTTTGGCTAAGCATCTAAACATTTAAGCGCTTATCTGAGCGGCTTTCTGAACTTTTTGTGTAACGTTCCCTTCTACAGCACCTCTCTCTAATGTTTCAAAGGGGAGAGGAAGAGACTCTTTTTGAAAGCTATTTGCAACCCTCCTACTCTGGAGCTACAAGGCATTTTTAAAAACTATTATATTTTTACTTAACTAACACACATCATTTGCCAGTCAGGATTCTTCAAGCTCTCACAACACAAGAGTTCACAGACCATCCACGAGTTTTGTTTTAGACAGCGTTTTTTTCTTTTTTCTTTTTTTTCCCAGAGCGACACCAAATACAACGTTTATAGAAAAAATGTCTCTTCTTATGAAAAATCACATCTATATGGTTTAGTACTTTGGTAAGAGCAACTCACTCATTCCAGGCTCAGTCAGATAGCTGTAGCGCTTACGTAAAGCAAGGGAGACGAAGTTCTGGCGCCGGTCAGCTTTCTCCGTCTGCAACAAAACACAGCAGGATTTAGGGCCTTGGGCATCACTGCCCCCATCTGAACAGACCAGTCCTCAAACCTCAGCAGGATGGGCCGCTTTTCGTGGCACACAACCCCACAGGGGAGAATGGGTGCTTCCATTCAGCTTCAGGACGGCATGCTGAAGCCGAATTTGGGCAAGCAGGCAGGGAGGGGGCAGAGCCGGTCTCTGTTCCTGTGTGATGAGTGTCAGGCACTGCTGAGCAGGGAGCGTGGCTGCACAGAAACTGCTGTGAGTGACCACCCTACCAGAGCAAGCAGGGAAGGGACTGCAGCCCTAAGAGTGAGCCCTCGGGTTCATTCCTCTGCTTTGGAGGTAGAAGAGCTTAGGTAGCAGAAGCAGCTCATTATCCTGCCTTAAAGTATCTCGATACTGTATTATCCCATTATCATTTAATAAACTGCTTCACACTACTAGAAATGGTGTGATATTGTTCATTCTCTGTAAAATAAACCACCTTTGGCTAGAAACAGGAGGTCAACACAAAAGACTACAGGTACAGACATAAAACATTCATAAGAGTGCAACTTAGACCGATCGAGTATTTCGCCCCAGATTAGTTTGTCCCGAAAGCACATACACCACAATGTACAACTGGCTTTAAAGTGAATACATTAAGGACAAAAAAAGGCATGGGAGGGGGGATTTTTTAATATGCACAAAATGCAAAGATGTGGATTAGAAAGCAGACTACTCTTGTTAACTAATAAATAGCCTCGTAAGTCGCTGCGTTCAGTGGCATAGCTGCTGGTGCGGTGTCTTAAATATTAACAGTCCTTCAGAGACCATCTCACTTCAATATGTGGCTAAAAATACGGTTTGTTTAGAAAGAAAACTATTGTTATAGCTATATAATAGCTCACCGGGAACAAACTCTGCGGAGATAAAGTGATGTTTTTGCTATTATTATTTTTTAACATGTAAGGAATGTTTTTAATTGTTTGGGGTTTTTTTAGCTATTCTAACCAGCAGGTGACAACTGCTATTTATTTGCCACCAGGAAGAGAAAAAAAGAAATTGTTGCTAGGCAAATTGGAAACATCTATGTAGTTTCTTTTATAAAATGATCTCATCTATAACTACCTCTAACGAGTAAAACCCACTCAATTTTCTGACAATCTAATGTTGCGGTTTCCATGAGACAGTGGATTTTTAAGCTGCAAATATCTAAGCTTTATTTGAAAATAGATTTGAACACAATATTTAGAAATTGCTCTTGTCTGGTTTACTTTTTTAGAAAGAATCCAGTTTATTTACAGAGGTAAGATATTAAAGGCCACTATTGTGGCCTCAGCAGTACGCTTTTCCTTCTCAGAAATACAAGTTACCATAGCAGTGTCAGTGTTACTCCAAGAGGTAAAATCTTACCCACTAAACTCCTCTTGATTTTGCCAAAATTTTACTTGGTTTGATATTCATAAATATAGCCTTTTTCAGAAGAAAATTAGTTAAATTTTAGACTGCTTTTATTCAGTGCTTGGTTTCATTTCATAATATATAATCACGGGTTTTTCCACATTTGTGCACTTCTACTGTTTTACAACAGACTATCAGGAGTCAAGGATATTTATATTTTTCTGTAGGTATCATTTCAATGCCACAGTTAAAAATAGTTGTTTGGTTTTTTCTATAACATACTACTTTTCTTCACTAAATCTGAAGGAAATAAAAACAGAAGACAGTGTTTATATTACCTCATCATCTTGATCTGACTCTGTTTCCTTTTGGTCCCAAGATGCATTGCAGAGACAAGGAATATTATAATGGACAGCAGGGAAAAGAATATCAGGATATGAAAAGGACCAAATTGGGAGCACAAAATGCAAGCTGATTTATAAGGCAAAGCAAATCCAAAATGTCAACACAAAAGAAAAAAAAAAAAAATCTTACATCCAATGCAAATAAACACGTGACATTACTGAAAGCATAAACCTATGACTTGCAGGCTGAAGCATGAGCTGTAAACAGAATCGTAAAAATTATAGGAACTCGACACCACAGTAACAAGAGACTTTAAAAGCATTCTACATACAAGAAACCAATAAAACATACATTTTAAAAGCCTTTATCATATTCCAAAGCATTCTCATTACTGACAATTCACAGGGTTTCTTTATGACTAGCAGGAAAGAAAAAGAAAAAAGAGAGACAAAAACTAAAGGAACAAAAATAAATCCAACCCAACCCTAGGGAAAATGTTTACTTTTCCTAACAAATACCTTTTTGTGTGCTGGCAGAGTGATATTCAAGTTGCAAACAGCTGTTTGTGGCAGTCCTTTTGTAGTCTTTGGTTCTTTCAAAAATGATAATCGACCACAGGGCTCCTGGCTGGTGTCTCTTACCTAGAAAAGAAATTTTGCAACATTGTAGTAATATAGAGTAATTCAGAGTTCTATAGGAGGTTTCTGGAATGTGTCTCAGAATTTCTTTCTACAAGGAGCTTTCCAGTGTGTAAAGACCAATAATACTGAGCTGGAGCTCAGCCTGAAGTGCTGAGGGAGAAAATGTGTTACTGTGAAAGAGTTATGTCAGCCTAAAGCTCTCTGATGGCAAATCCATGCAAGACAAGGTGCTGCGTGAGTCCAACCTGACAGTTTCATACTGGGACCTTACTGACAGGCACTGTCTGCTCACCTGCATTTTATTCTGCCATGTTTTGCTCTTGTGTTTGCCAAAAGGCTTAACAACCTCTTCAGCAGGGCAGCTGTGACCAGCCTAAGAAAAGCAGGCACCCATTCCTGGCCATTTAGAGATGAGCAGCCTGCACACACCTTCTGAAGGCTGCTCCGTAGCACAGTGCATTATTGAATGCATCTCCTTTGCTTAATCCCTCAGAAGCTGTGATCTGCTGGTAATATGTCGGGGCTCCAATTTGAGATATGGTTTTAGTAAAAGGTTCTGGATCCATATCACGGGTATTCTGTTTCCAGATCTGCCAGCAGTTCTGCTGTGGCCTCAAGCAAAGCACCCTCTCCGTGTAATTCACATATTAAAAACCTACACTTAGATCCCAGGGGCAAGTTAGTCCTACAGGGCTGAAAATAGGCAGAGAGAGTGTGGGAAGGGAGGAAATCAGCAGGATCATTTAGTTTGTCTTTCTTTTACCTTGATAGAGAATGGCAGTCTATTTTCTTTGAAAGCATAAAAATTAAAAACAAGCTGCTGTCCTCCTTTAGTCAAAGGGGCCAGATTTCCATAGCAATCAACATAAATAGGTTTTCCTTCCAGAACCTATCAAAGCAAGAAATAAAAGTCAATAAAACCTCTTTTAACAGTAGATTCATGAATATAAGTATTATGATTTCCCCCAACATAGTTCCTGAATTTAACACAAGTCCCCACTCAGGTTACATTCAACAACAAATTAGAATATCTCTGTGCATTATGGCAAGGTATTACGAGCACCTGACTGTCTTTTCTAGCGTGAGAGTGGGTAGATTTCTTCAAGAAACAATAAGTTGGTGACCATGATTTCACCACAAACCAGTCCTACTCATGACTTGCAGGGCCAACGAGAAGGAATTCCATCAGTCTGCAAAGCCCAACCAGGGCTACTTGGCAGCAGTGAGTGCAAACCCCACTGCAGACTGCACTGGGGCATCGACACACGTCCTCATGCTCCTCCAGTCCTGCCCTATTTTGTCCTTTTTGAGAAGTTTCACAACACAGCCTTGCTATGAACCTTTATTTAACAGGGCTTGCCACGGCTTTTGCAGGCCCTGCTGCTACTTGGAAAACACACTGCCCACCTAACAAGGAGGAAGCCAGCTGCAAGGAATGTACCTCAATGTCTTTGCTTCTTGCAACTTCCTCAAAGTTCTCTTGCTGCTCCAAAGTTTTGTCCACTTTGTCGTCAGTCATGCAGAAGCAGCGCAAATTGGATTCCACGGGGTCGTTCATTTTGGCAAATATCACAAACTTTGCCATATAAGGAACGCATATTAATTCTCTATAAAGCTGTGTTGCCAGCCCAACAGTCTCTAGTACTTGGTGGCAGTCTGCGAGCCAAAATCTGAGTGGGAAAAAGTAAACCAGGAAATCAACTTTTCATTGTGCTCCAACATTGCTTAAGCCTTTAAAGAGAAACTGTGTCCAGTATCCTTGGTCATTTTTGACGTGTACTGTCTTACAGCTTTAACCATCCAGAAACTGGAATACCTGGCAATGAAATGCTAACAAACTTATCTGACCCCACACTGGCATCTCAAAAAAAAAAACCTGTCTATCTGAAGGCTCATTTGAAGCCAAAGTGGGGAAGTTTATTTTCTTGTGACCACACACAATGTATATTGCAATGTGCTGATGCTTCACTATACATTTGATTTGCTAAGACAAGCACCTTTATAACACGCAAAGCAAAATCACATCTCCCATGCAGGCTGAACCAAATACGCCCATGGTGAAGCCTCCCAGAGACAGGTGTTATATTGTTATTTTTCTCATATTATGATTGAGAGTTTGAAGAAAAGTGTGATACAAATTATAAACAATTTATACTTTGTATCAGTCTTTCCCACCCTACTTCAGCCCTGATCTATTTGGTTCTTCCAGCAATTCTCTCTCTTTATAAAGGTTTTTATAGTTGCAATGTTGTTTACTGAATGATGAACTCCCTACCTGCTATACCATGAATTTTCTCCACTAGAATGTGGGATTTGCACAGATCCTGTTAAATGCCTCCAATCAGCAGGTAAGTCCACGAAGTCCATCACGATAATTTTCAAATCATCATTTTTTGGCAAATGATATTTTTGTGAGAGCAATTTAATATAATTTTCAATTAAAAAGCCCACAGCCAGAACTTAAATGTCTTTAAATCTATTAACAAATACATTTTTATGAATCCCCCCGTTTTTTTTTTTTTAAAGGGATGAACATTTTAAGCTTTCCCTTTCTGTTGGCATTTACAGAAAAACCAAAGCCCTGTGTGGCATGGCAGCCTTCAGAGGAACAGGCTGTGTGCCTGCCAGGAGACCCCACCACAGCGGCAGAGGCTGGGCCAGAGCTTTGTGTGCAGCCCTGGGTGTGTGGGACACCAACAGGCAAACAACAAAGCAGCATCTGGGCCACTTCTGCTTCATCAGCCTTGTGAAAGGCTTCCAGAAAGCCAAAGCACAACCCCACAACCGGGCACGGTGTTGATCAAGGGAAGCCACTCCCGAGGTGCGTTTGGCAGGGTCTGTTCCCATACCTGGCTGAAACGTTGGTGGTGAAGGAGACGCAGTCGTTGGAAAACGTCAGCGGAGTGGTGCCCGTGATGTCCTCCCACTGCGCAGGTGAAGTGCCTCCTGTGCAAACACGCCAGGGAGATTTCCTTTCAAACACTGAGCACACACACAGACTGCACAAAGAATATCCCTATCTCACACATAAAAAGAGAACCTAGACATTAATGTTCTCCAAAAGCTGAGCTCCATGTTATATGTGGCATCACATGTCCCACAACAAAAAACAACGATGCAAGCAAAGAACATACCTACAAGTCAACAGCAATCCCCCTTGGATATCAGCTAGGACAGAATTACTTCCGCAAACTACTTTTACTGACAACCATGTTCAATGGCCAAGACTGAAATTCTTCATACTGGCTAAATATAGAACAGCATTTAATCAATGCTGGGAGAGTTCTTTTACGATGGCATGGCACCAAATACAAAGCTCAGGGAATCAGTGGGAGCCCTGGAAATTACCTCAGCTGGCTTTGCTCAGCAGAGCTGATCTGAACCCCAGTGGCCCAGCACAGCAAGGTCCCCTCACTGGAAAGCAGGACTTGTGAGAGTGAGAGTGAGTGCTTTGCAAAGAGCAGGATTTTCTCTAACCTGTAATGCTACATAGGAGTCGAAGGCTGGGAGTCGTGTCTCCTTTGTACCCGTTGGTTACTCCTTCTCCTGACGGAGGTGGCACAGGAATTGTCATGGTTATTGGCTTATGGAATTTTCTTCTTCTTGGCTCCACAGTGACAATGGGACTGAATGTTGCTTTGTTTCCAAGGATTTTTTTGACAATCTCTTCCGGAACTGGTTGAGCCTGTCAACACAGGGAACGTACTTAAATTAGAGCTACAAATTGTTTACAGACATGCAGAATTATTTTCTAAATGATAATTCTGTTTTCTTTATATTTTCTGTAGAATTTTCTTCCTTTTGGTTTTTTTTTTCCTCCCAGGAAGCCCTCTCTTATAACTCTCAAGGGTAATTATTGGTGCAATTCATGTTTATCTTTTACTCAAAAATCTACTTCTGATTTCCTAATAGCTAACTTGTAGAGCTAAATCTCAGAAGGTTCTCTGCAGTATTTGCTGAGAGTTTTTCAGAGCATGTTTGGTTTTGTTCTTAATTTACAGTGATCATTGACATTAAGTACAATTTCAAAATGCAAAAAGAGGCCTATTTTGCACTTGAACAGTGAGGACTAGACACCGTCTCCTGGAGGTGATGGACAATTCTAACATCTCTGCCAAACACAGATTCGTGCTCTTGAGGAACACTGCACTCTGACTGACCTCTGTACTCAGTGCTTCCGGTGATTATTAGAAAAGAATTACTTGTTTGGGTCAAAATCATAAAGAATCATGAAGTTATAGAAGACTTGTAAGTAAATTTCCCATTTTCTACAGTCAAAAGTGACAGACATGGTAATGGGAGTTTTGCATCCACCTGCCTTTTTTATTTTTTAATTTTTTCATTTTTTTAAGCTTTCAAGTCTGTTTCAATCAGGCTGACCTGTGCCTTGCTATTATTCAAATTGCAGAGTGCTGTGATATGCAGAGAACATGCTGTTACACCACGGTCTCAGCAGTCACAGCACTGCACACGGAGATGTCAGATTTCCTTCACGCTGCAGAGCTCTGGGAAGGCAGCTGGATAACCAGAAGAGCAGAACTTCCATCTTCTCAAGATTAATTATCTTGAGATACAAAGTATCTTTATCAGAAATGTTTCAGTGTGAATGTAAAGCACCGCAATCCGAACCAGCACCTCTTTTTTCATGAACCCATCAGACTTGTCATGCTACTAAGGTAATTTGAAGTGATAACTAACTGAACTCAAAGATGCCTCCTATTCCTACGGGATATTTCTGCACTTTAGGTGCAGTTTATTCCAGTACAGTTTAAGCTATTTGCTCTTCCCAGATTTCATCCCTAGGAACACCAGTGGTGAACGTCTTAAGACACAGCAGATGTGCATGGGAGGTCTTTGACCCAGCAACAGCTGTCAAACAGCTGCATGTGATCCCTACCAAACACATTCCTGTGGCAAAGGGCAGCCCAGTGACCCCGTTCACAGGCTGCTGCTCTGCCACAAGAGACAGGGCCTGCACAGCGGCTGTAGAGCTGCTGGGGCTGTGATGGCTCCAGGTCTTTGCTTTCCCCTCTCCATTCCTGGGGTGCCAAGCAATACTCAGGGAGGTGATCCAAGGGGAGCTGGGCCTTTGCCACAGGCAGGAGGACTGTGCACCACCCGTGCCTGAGGCAGACAGGTGCCAACTCAGAGCTGAGGTGCGAAGAAGCCCCTTGTCACAGCCCACTGCTAAGGAGCTGCAGGCTCTGCAGCTTCCAGTCCCGCGCATCGAGACGGGTGCACTTAAGAGATGCCGCAGGTACGAACACTAAAGCGTCTCTACCTGGAGCCCCACGCGGATTCTCTTGGTCAGAGCCCCCTCGGGGAAGGAGGCCTGGACACGTGGCACCGTGGTGCTGCTCAGCACCCCGCCCTCGGGCCCGATCTGGTTACTCTCCTGCTTGATCCGGGAAACCACCGCGAAGTACTGGGGGAAGTCCTTGGTGACGATCCTGCAGATCCGCTTCTTCTCCAGCTCCTCCACGCTGTCCAGCTCTGGGGGCACAACACAGGTAAAACGCTCAGGCACCCCCTGCCCAGGTTCATCCCACACACATCTGTGATGTGAGGTTTTGAATAAGCCTTAGAACGCCTAAGAAGGTTGGGGGGGGGGTTTATTATTATTTATTTACTACAGGAGATAAACAAAAGCCATTCAGTGCTATCGATTATCAAGCTTTGTTTTTTCTGCGAATTTTTGCATAAATCTTGACAACGAGGGCCAACAGCAATAGACAAAAAGACTTGCTAGGATACCTAAGTACTTGGGTGTGACAGTCTCTGCAGTAGCAGCTGCCACAGAATGGCAGGTTTGTCACACAGCATAGAAGTCCAAGGAGGGCTGAAGGAGACGATCAAGCTTCTTCCCTCTCTCATTTCTATCTAAAAGCACTCAAGTGCACTGATCTTTTGGTGCACACCTTCAAATTATTCCCAGCCTCTTCCCTCATATAGCTCTGACATACAGAAAACCACAGGAGATCAGAGGCAGTTCATGAACTCTCTCCCTTCACATCAGGTGTGCAATCGAGAGCTTGGCCACCTGAGGCACTTGAGACAGTTATTTCCCAGACTAGCATCCAGAAAGCCCTGACCAGCCACAGAGCTCTCCATGAAACTGTGGAAGTCACAGAGCTCTGTCTCCCACCACTACCAGTGAGCTGAACCAACAGCAAGCTTCCCTTCCACATCAGGCTTCCAGCCACTTGGTCATCTGCCCCAAAATAACTGCAGTGTGCCCCTCAGTTCCTAGAGAACCTTAATGCATCCTCAGACACAACTGAAACAGAATCAGGTCATCAACCATCAGTGCTCTCAGCCACATTCCCAGCTTGTAGGGTCACCAGGGCTCAGAAAGGTGCACAGAGTACTATTAATTAGTTAAGTACATGACAGTTTTCCCCATATATGCACTGGGGAAAACTCTGTGATACAACAAAAATAGAAATACTTTTGCAACTATATGTGTATATATACATATACATACATATATATATATGTATTTGCACTGGTGAAACCCCAAATGCAGTGGTGAAATCCCTGTGATATAAACACTATACACAAATGGAGATAATTATGTAACTGTCATGCATTTCTCCTTGTAACTTCTTGCACTTGGCCTTTTAATCTCTTGTAATTTGGTTTCATCGCAGCACTCCACAAATTTCAGCTCCTATTTTTCTCCTTAAAAAGGGAACCTCTAAATAAAGTTTGTTCCTCCAAAGATGCCATTTTTATCAGATCCAGCAAGAGAAAGCAGGAAGACCAGAAATAATACTAAGACAAAAGACACTTGTAAACTACTTTGTGACTGAGACATTTTCCTTCTCTAAACGTGCAAGCTCAATTACAGTTCCAAAAGAATTAGGATGTAAATTTGGTAAAATGTCAGTTTTCCATTTTAAAACATTCAGCAGGTAGTTTGGATTAATCACACAGCGCCGCTGTGGATCATATGTACCTACCAGAAGTGGATAATTTCTTATCATAATGTCAGCTTCCATTTACTTTGACTCAGAGATTGATATCTGAAGCCCTCTAATGAATTAGGCATTTTGCCTGCAGCCTCTGGAAGCAATGGCTTGTGCAGGAGACAAACTGGATTCCTAAACTCCCAGTCAGGTATAATCTCAGCTGGTAAATCCTAATCATCTCCTGTTTGTTGCTAGAGGAAAAATCCCACTGTAAAATGCTCACAGAGATGAAGGATAATTAAAATTCTCCTGAAGTAGAAAAACAGTGGTTTATACAAGAACATTTCAAAGTCCTTTGAGCCTGGCAGGCACTCTCCTTCAGAGGAGGAAGAAGATGTGAAGATTAGAGTGGCAGAGCAGCAGTCAGGCATGGAGAGGAGCTGGACTATATATAGGGAGGTTATGTTTGGATAATACATATGTAAGCTTCTGTATGAAGTTGCCCTCTAACAGAAAAAGAAAAAGATGATGAGCAATCAAACCACCTCTCTTACCGCCCTGAGAAATGCAGCGTTGGCATGACAGAAGTAATGAAACAGGGAAAACTAGTCCTAGGAGAGGTCACGTTTCCCTAACACACCTCGTGCATTTTACAGAGGGAGATAACATCATTACTATTTTCCTCAGCTGCTGACACTTCATTCCTGGGCAAAGTGTTTCAGTGATAAACCTCGAAGCATTTTTGGGTAGACGGCTGGGTTTTGGAGGGAAGGGGGTTTTAGCCACAGAGAAGTATGCTATCTTACACCCCATCTTACAGACAGGGACAGGCAAAGCAGGGACAGGCAAAGCAGAAAGGTTAGAAGCAGAACTGGGAAGAACCTCCCACTGTCACTGTCTGCCAGGCTTGTGCTCACAGCCCAGGAACACTTAGAGCCATGCAGCTTTAGGGAGCCAAGAGGAAGGTACTGTGACTGTCACGTGCACAGAGGTCTTCTCCTGCCACCCATCTGTATGGTGCACTTATCCTGTGATGGCTTGGTGGGAGTGATGGAGGAGAGAGGAGATGGAGAGAGGGGAAGGAGGGAGGAGAAGAACATCACACCTCCCCAGCCTTTGGTGCACGCTGCCACATGAATGTTAGGGCTCCTGGATGGGAGAAGAGAAACCCAGCCATGTCCTGCAAGGCCAGAGAGGGACCCCACACAGGCTGTCTCAGGTCAAGGAAAGCAATCACACCAGTTCTGTCTGGTGAGAGGCAGCTGTGGATCGAGTTCATCCGCATCTAATACCTTTCTTTTTTGACTTTCAGATAAGGCAGCACCAAGCAAGAATCTTCTGACTGGAAATAGAGCTAGACAAGCCACAGAGCACCTGGCTGTTTCATGAGCTTCAAGGTGTCTTTGTGTGATCTGGTATCTGGTTTCCCTTGCTGGGGCCTCAAAAGAATTTTGCCAGCATTGAAAAAGAAAATCTCACTTGTACTTCCCAGCCTGAACAGCCCTCTGAGTTGTGCAACCCTCCCTGAGTCCTGGCTGGAGCAGAGCTGAGCTTGTCACCGTGCACAGACCACAGGGTGGGGTGAGCACAGGATCCCCGTTTTCCCCACAGAGAGATGTGCCCATAAAGGAATTGCTGCACTAAAAGCACGGCATGCAGGAGGCAGCTTCCACATGGATAACAATACAGGAGGGGGATGGAGGCAGGGAGAGCACATGGCAAGGGGCAAGGAGAAGCTGAGGGCAGGAAGATGCTGGTAACCAGGCCCACCCTCCCGACCTCAGTGTTTCACATACATAACCAGACACTCCCAGTGCCACAAGGATGTTTCACCCTCAAATAAGCCAGTGTCCTTTATGTCTATTTTTGTGCAGTCTTTTACCTTGCCATTCACAATGTACAGTTTAACAGCAATATGTTTAAAAACTTTTCTTGGAAATGTGGCAAAATCACTGCCAAGTGATTTATGGTGGTATTGTAAACTTCAAGTATAAACAAGGTCACACTATGGCTTGATCTGTGGATTCAGTTATGTAAAAACTCCTGCTTCCCATCTGAAACCACACTGTGCAGCTGCAAGCGTACTGTAGCCACAAACATTTGCATTTCTTGGCTCACTAACTGGTTTGCAAATGACTCTTAAAAGATTATCTACCCCAATGTGTGCATTTGTGCCCACAGTTTGTCTAAGGGTACCTCTAAAGGGTGCAGGAATGTTAAAGGCAAATACAAGTTATATCTAAAAGGAGCCTGTCTGAAAATGTAATGTATTTACCAACTATGAGACAGAGAGCTTCTTCCTAAAAAAATAACAAATTCAAAAAATACATCTATTTTATTTGATTCAAGTATAAATAAATGTAACATGGCCAAGAGCTGTGAATTGCTACCCTTGTGTTTGGAGCCACACTCCTCCTACTCCTGAAAATGCCAAGTTCCCTGTATTCCCTCAGCCCCGTATTTGCCTAAGTACAGCACCATCCTTAAAATAAAACCTATTTAAGCAGAAGCCTGATTGCACCAAAGAAAAATGGGCTCTTTACATCATGGTTCATTGTTCTTTCACGATAATAACCCAAAAGTTCCGCTGTTATTTAATCCTCATTAGCCCTGGAGCGGTGCCTCCTGCTCGGGATTATTTTGGGTCTAGGACGAGGTTTCCCAGCAGATGGTGCTGCTTCCAGCACAGAGCAGGTTTCCGGCAGTCCCCACGGAGGGCCAGCAGCCAGGATGTCCTTGCTCTCCTCCCTGCTGGCTAAGCGGGAGAGCACAACAGGCACGGCAAAACAGAGGAGCAAACAGCACCCTTAAAACTCAGCGTATTAAAGAGCTGGGGATAAAGGTCTGATTGCCCTCCTTCACTACATGGCTAGGAAAGGACTTGTGATCACAGCAGGTCTGGCAGAGAACGGACCAGCTGCTTCTAACAGAAAATGGGCACTCCTGCAGCACCTCCTGGCACTCAGAGATGATTATGTAGATGAGTTTTCTTGCAAAGACACACTAAATTTCTCTAAATGAATATGTGGCTGCTTTTTATTTAAATTAAAGCTTGTTTCTGCCTCCAGAGTTCATACCTGGAATAAAACCTCTTCCAAAGTTATGGCTTCAGAGATGCAAGGTACAGCCCCCCAGAGCCAAGTCCAACTGGTATTTTGTAACAAACCAGTAAAAGTTCAGATGAAAAAGATCCCGACCCACTCAATTCTACAAATCTGTAATTTTTTTGTCATTGCTTGGAAGACCTTTTACACTGAAAAGGTGTCATTTAACTAGAGTGGAATTTTGTCAAAACCCTTGCACTATTTTAATGCACAGTGGGTTTTTTTTTTTTAGTTTTGTTTTCCTAGCTAGAGAAGGATTAAGCTAAAATGAACTGAACAAATAATCAACACAGTGGATGTGTCTGCAGTATTTTTTCTCCTTTTCCTCTCACAAATGATTGCCTGGGTTTGTAAAAGCCATTCCTGAGGTTTGGCTTTTAAGGCATCAAATATTTTCACTCCAACAGACTAATGTCCATCATACTTTCTGTGATTACTTGGCTGTACTTATACCCACTAACCTCAAACAGCAGTTTCCCAGAAGGAAAGAGCCACCTGAAACACTCAGTAGATCAGAAAGTTGTCCTGCGGCTCCACATTGTGAAGCGTATTATTTTAGGCTCGAAGTACTGAGGGCTTCATGCCCACCTCTCTCAAAGTGTTTTTATTTATTGAGCTCATCTCTGTAAAATGTCAATTTATCCATATGCGAACTCTTTCATAAGTGCTGCAAGCTGCAGCAGTTCAGAACAATATTTCTGTGCCCAGATTTCCTATCCCCAAGTCAAACTAAGCTCAGTTCGAAAAGCTCATCAAGCAAATAAGCAAGTTGCTGATCGGTGCTGACTACCTCACCCCTGACAAGGCACTGCTACCTCACCCAAATACCAAACCATCACTTCTGATCTCATGCCAGTGTGCAGAGAAGGAGGGGCAGTGGCGAGATTTTTCTTTCTGAAAGGCTGCAACTACTGCATTCGATCCTGCAGCAACCATAATTCCCCAAGCCATACTGTCCTGGACCATGTCCATCTCTTGCCCGTTCCACTGCTTTTAGGTACCTTCCTGTGATGAGGTTTATTTTATTTTTCCAAACACACTGGCAAACACTTGCAGTGTTTCTGCTGTCCTGTTTGGTTGGTTCTATTACGTTTATTTTGAAATAAATAGCTCCAATAGATCATCATGTAACAAGCAGAACTTTGCAGTTCCACTGTGTGTGTACAAGCTCAGGTGCAGTTCAAATACTTTGAAGTCAAGCCTATCCTGCTGTCTCCATTCCCAGATGATCAGGAAATTGGTAAAAATGCTGAATTTCAGATGCCCAGGGAGACCCCCACAACAGCACAACTCTCCACGTTCCCAAGGCATGCCTTTTGCTGAGGCTGCCCTTGTCAAACAAGGAGGGGCCGAAATCAAAGGCAGAGCTCCCTCACAGACACCTCTCAGAGCTGCCATCCACAGCCTCACCATTTCCTTCACATGCTTTTGCTGATAATGAAAGAACTTTCCTGCAGCTTGTACCCTATCACACTATGACTTTCTGTAGGAGGTTCTCCAGAGAAAATCCTGTGGATAAACCCTTACAGAAAACCAAAGTTCACACCACAAACTGTTTCATTCACACTCAGATGCAAAGAGCTCAAGCAATAGTTTATCAGCACAAGTATTGAAAAATGCTTGCTAGGAAAAGAAAGCAGTGGTGCCAAGGAATCACTGCAGCCCCACAGCCTGGCTTTGCCCACTATTTGTCTTCAGGGACCATCTGTGACAGCATCTTCTGATGGATTCGTACAGCTGGATCCCCTCATTTGAGGGACTCTCACATAAACAGCAGTGTTCAAGCAAAACAAGGGAGCCAGACTTCCCAGACGGGCATCAGGAATCCATCCTTCATCCTTGCTTTGGAACGACCTTCCCGTGGCCCTGCCTGAGCAGCAGAGACATGTGTACCTCCAGCTGGGTGTTATTCTCAAATTCATGCTGCAAAGCGACTGTGCAACTCTGCTTAAACTTGGCAAGACTTCAGACCAAAATTCACCACTCATTTCAGGATGTCTCCAGGCCACTGTGGAACAATTTCTCCTTATGCTCTTTCCATCACTTTAATATGGAACACACACTGCATTCCCTGAAGTCAGACATCCCCTGCGCTGTTTTACTTCAGTTTGCTCTAGTCAGCCCGTGTTAGCAAGCCTTCACAAAGGCAAAGCTTGCTGAAGCTTTGAGATAATATTTACCTTCATCCATGCCATTGAGTATTTCAGTTAAGTCTTCATGTTTGCTGTCATACTGGTGCTCTTTCCACGTTTCCCCGTTCTCACTTCGGAGTACGATCAGTTCTCTTTCCTTGCCTCGCATTGATCCAAAATGCGGGATTTCCACTATGACAGGGCTAGAGAAAAAGGAATCGTGTTATTTTTAACCCCATATTTCCTCACTGCCCTTAATTTCCTACGGGTCCTTAAGAAAACTACAGTCATTTTAAACAGTTAACACTGTTACGGTAAAAATGTTTATAAAATTGCCAAAGCTGCACAATCCTTTATCATTTAAACTATAACTAATGGATAAATTGAAAGTACTAATATATAGCTCATTTTTAGTGCAAATCTTTTGAAATACCTGCCTTCATGAAAAAAAATAGTGACAACTTTTAGTAAGGAGAGTTCTCCCTGTTCGTTTATCCCAGGGTTTAGGTGATCCAACCTGCCTCCAGCACACTGCTGACTTTTAACTGGCATTAGCACAGTCAAAATTTGGATTTGGCTCAGAGAGTTTGAAGGGACAAAGTCAGTTCAGAAGCAGTCTGGCTATCCCAATGCATGCAATAGCCACTGACTGCAACAGCAACCATGCACTTATGTAGATTTTGAACTTCAAACTAAGTCCCAAAGTTTTCAAAGCTCTCCCTGGCTCTCTGTTGATGCAGCTCCTGTGAAATAAAAGAGACTGTTTTTCTTTAGCTCCACTTTCTGGTTCTCATGCCCAGCATCACAGCTGCAACCTCTGCACAGCAAACATCACTGGGGAATCATTAGATCCTTTCAGAATGGATTTCTTTGGGTTGAACAACATCATGACCACATTTATATTAGTTACTGTCAAACATTTTGGGGGGAAGGAAAGGGAATGAGAAGGTGGTTAATAATACACCTATGTCACCAGACAAAGTACCTTCAACAGAGGACTGCAAGTGCATCACTGAACAGTTTGTGTGAACAACCGACAGAAACCACCATCCACTTCATGTGCCATTCCTCAACACAACAGACACTGTTGCCAAACACTGCACAGGCAGGATATGCATTTCAAGGTATGCTAACACAAACCGACTGAAATCACACAGTAAGGGAACATTTATGGATTATGCAGCTTTAAGACATTTAAATAGACAGTATCATTATTTTCCTACAGAGGTTGTAAAGGGTTTAGCTGCTTTGTAACAACTTGGTTAAAAGCAGCGCCGCGTGATGGGAGAAGTGTGCAGCGTTTCTGGGGTACTGCACACCTGCCAGGTGTTGGGTGCATTACCCAATCCATCACTTGAGCATGAAATCACAACAGCCATCACGGGGAAAAACAAACTAGCTGGAAGCCCAGTTTGCACATTAAATTCCCAGGGAGAAGAGTTAGTCTATTTTTTCCCCCATGAAAACGATAAAAAGAGTTTAATTAATATATATTTTAGATGCTTTTAGGAACACCCAGTCTATTTTTCTAGTCTCAAGTCCTTTAACAAAAAATCAGGAATGTAGCTGCTCTCTCCCATTGTGCACAGCAAGAAAATACCAAAAATTCAAATACATTGCTTAAGATATTTACACTTCAGTTCAAAAAGAGCACAAGCTGAAAACTAAGGCTGTAGTACAATCTTTGCAGGCTAATATTTCAGATACTGTCTCTGTAAATATTTAGAAACCACACAATTTTGTGCATGACATTTAACGAGAATACTCAGTGAGAAGGTATTGAACAGGTTTGGAACACCAAACACTCACCAATATTTTGAAAACCTAATGCAATAAATTTCACAATATGGTTTGAAAACAACAGTCAAAAACATAGGGAAACATCCTCACATGTTTAGACTATACACTGCAGTTCCTTTGGGTAGCATACTTGGCTTCGTAAATTTATTTTAACAAGATGCCTCTTGCAGGTTGAAAAGGTTAGTATTTCTCCAATCTTGCTGAATCAATTCATTCACTTGATAACATTTTTTTCCTAAATAATCTTTCATAAATGATAGACTTTATGCGATCACATTTTACAAATCTCTTCCCAAAACAGTCTCACTCGAGGCCTGTAAATACCTTCTCTACCACAGGGTTGAACTTAAAGGACTGTCACTGTGTATTAAAATGTATTTAATGCAGTAGAAACACTTCAAATTTAAAAAATTACAAAAGCACAGAAGTTATGAAAGCAGAATGCTGGCAGTGAATTTTACATGCCTATAAGCACAAGGTAGTAGCAGAGCTATATTAAATCAAGCCACTATGATTTTCTTTCAGTGACATAAATCAACTGAAAGTTTCAGGAAACTTAAAAAAAAATAATGGGAATAACAAAAAATCGGAAACAAAAGAAAAACTGTAGACATTCTGTATCTTTTCCGTACATATCCTACCCAATAAATTTTGTTCCTTGTGGACCAAGCTGCAGGATTCGGCTAACCATGCTCTCACCCTCATTTAGAGGGGGAGGACTTTTAGGAAGATGCAGTTTACTGAATAACATCCATGCAGCAGGAAGAGAAACGAGAAGGGGAAATTAGGAACAAGCTGTCATTCCCGACAGAACCAGCAGTTTACACCAGGGTGCCACTCACGGTAATGAACAAAATTTATAATTAGGAAAAAAAAGGCCACATCATAGTGGATTGTTTCCCCTATTTTAAACTTTAAAAATAGTCAGTTCCTAGCACTGGTACTGCTCGTGCCACCACTCTACCGAAGGTGCTCCACCTACTGTCACTTGTCACTCCAAGTGGTTTTGCTCCACAAGACGGTGACAGGCAGCTCCCAGCAACTCCAGAGGGAGCCGTGCACATACTGGGAACAGAGCTCAATATCTGGGTCCCTGCGGGTGTCCTTAGGACAATTCTTTGTGACAGTGCTGTTGCTCTAAATACTCTACAAGCAAGAGGGTCAAAACCTGCTCTGGGTTTTCAGTGTGTGACTCCTCCTGACTTCCAAGGCAGGTTGCATGAGTAGATGGGGGCGGGACCTGGCCTTCCCATGGCCTTCCTTACCTTCATCTCCCTCCTGAAGTCATCAAAGAGGCAAAACTCTCCTTAAAAGGCAAGGGTTCTTTCCAGAAGGAATGGCAGGTTGGCATTTTTTAACGTTTTAAGTTAAGCAGCCTTTGTTACGTGCTCAGATGAGGAAGAGTCAATGTTTAACTACTTAGACCCACAGGATAAAGGGGAACGAAAGGTGCGACATGAGCGTAAACAATTAAACTCACGGAACAACTCACCCTAAAAACTGTGCCCCTGCTGGCCCCATTTCTACAAGCCGACTTGCCAATCCTTCTCCTTCGACCATGGGTGGTGGGCTGGCCAGTTTGTGCCTCTTCACCAGGCGGCAGGTGATGCGCGTGGGCGCCGTGCACTTCCGCGGCGGGATGATTATCCTCATGCCATGGTGCCGGCTGCCCCTCATCGAACCCCCGCGTGCATCCACCATAAAACTAACCAGGAAACTGCAGGGAAAAGAAAGCACATCGATGAGAATGGTCACAAAACAAGCAGATCAGCAAGAAGTCAACAGACACAGACTTTAAAACATTAGAAAAGTCAACCCGATCCCAGCTAAACTAAAAAGGACACAAAGATCCTTTTAAAACTTATACTTACATGTTAACTGCTGGTTATCAAAAGCAGGAATTGCCAAAGCTCTAGCAACATCATGGTGAAATGACCAGGTTCTACTGAGCAATTTGGATTAAAACTGTACACAAGTAGGGTATTAGTAGTGGTTTGTTAAGAGTTTTAAAACATCCCTTTGTTGCTGTTAGCTCTACTGTCCACAAATGAGAGTAATTAACCTCACATGCATAAAGCAACTAGACAGTGTAGAAAAAGGAGAATCAAAAATGCTTATTATTTTTGGAACCTCAGTCTTTAAAACCTCCTCACTGTCTCATGTGCAAATACTCCTGATGGTTACCAGAGCAAGTGCCAGCACCATGGGTGACAGTCAGTCCAGGCTACTAAGGGCTTCCACTGATGGGGAAGATAAGTGATGACTACCAAGAACATAACTTCCTTCAGGCTGTTGGCTCCCTGGAGGAAATCATGCCATTAGTTCTCTTTGAAGATCAAAATTCATTAGCAAAAGAAAGGGACATTAAAGAAAAACCGCACTTGCTCGTGTCATTCCAATGCATAATTTTCCATTTTATAATAAAGGGGTAAGAAATTATATTTGTAAATGATGAGTGGTATATTTTTGAATAAAATCCTTTCTATTAGCAAGGGAACAATTACAATTAACAATTAATATTAGAATAGCTTCAGGTAGAAGATGCAATGACAGGCTGGTATCAAGAGGGACATAAGTTACCAGCTCAGTCTTGAAGCCAGTACAGCTTTTGTGTGCTCCTCCTGTATGATGGGCAGACACTGACATAGCTGACACATCTGTCACGTGGCTTCACTATTTTCAAGATTGTTGCCAAAACTTCCAGCTTTTAAGAACCAAACCTTCACAAGACTTAACAGGTGAATCCATTCAATTTCCTGGTTCCTGACAGTAAACTGAACTAACGGTGCAAGCCAATAATCCAGGGGATTGTGATGGTTCTTGAAAAAAAGCCCCCAAGTGCTCTGAAGTGTGACTGGGAATTTGTGCAAGCCAGTTCCATTTGCTTTGAGACCAGCAGGACACCAACAGCAGCAGCTGACAGGCGCTGGCCAGGCCTGCAAATACACTGCATTCAGAAGTCTGGCCAATGTGGGTGGGAAAAATCTGCACAAAAGCAGGAGGGAAATCAACATTTGGTATCTAGTGGTCTGCAGGAGAGAGGTAAGGACACAAGCTATAAAATACAGGAAGTAGGATAGAAATGCTGTCCAGCTCAATTCCAGATCAAGAAATTGCTATGTTGCCTTTCTTCAAATTAAAATCCATCAGTAAAGATGGGGAGGTAAAACTGCTCTCTGAGATGACCCTAGCCCAAATTTATAATTTCTCACACCCCAGACACTTTACAATACTGAGGGGCATGATATTTCACAGTAGTTTTCATACAGAAAAACTGTATCCACATTCCATATTTCTCTCCTAGATAAATGCACCGTACACTCCAACAAATCCAAATGTTGCCACTAGGGTATCCCAGCTCCTCACAAGAGGAGTTGTTTCAGCGGGACAGGATCTTGGCTAACCAAACACTTTCTACAAATATTAAACCTGTGTCAAAACCAGTATGCTTGATCTTTAAATTATATACTCTATAAGGGATTATAACCTTAGCATTTATGGATGCTTTGCTGGCTGTGCATGGTTTCTGTCTGCAGAGGAGATGGGGCCATTTCAGACTGGAATTGTGCAGGGTGGAGAGATGCCTGGCTGGAGCATCCCCAGGGCTGAAGCTGCAGCAGCTCCAGGGAGGCACAGCTGGTCAGTGCTCCATGGAAGAGCCTCCTGGGGAGCTTGGCAAGGCTGGGCTTGGCCTGATGGCTCAGCACAAAGCAATGTTTTGGAGAGCTGCCTATCATGTACACTGTTACAGGCTTGTTAAGCCACCTCAGAATTAATCATGAAAAGGAGGCTTTCATCAAATGCAGAAATGCCAAAACTTACATTCAAATAAGATGCTGTCTTCTGTACCCAAACTATTTAAATGATGGAAAGTATGTAAGAGCAAATTGTCAAAAATCTCTAGGCACCTAAATCAACTGTCTTAAATTAATAATTAAAACAAATAATCAGTCGAAGTTAAAACTAAAAACCTACAGAAATCACTCCCTGAGTTACCAGGGATGTTTAGGCTGTAGATTTGAAGGTCAGCCCAACCGTGGCAACCTGGAGCTCAGCACTGCTACTGCACCTTGCTCACATCAAGGGTAAATAACCCTCGACATGAGCCTGTGCCCCAGAGCAGGAGCCAGCCCCTTCCAGCTTTGGTGTCTGCACCACGCTGCAGCCTCCAGAGCGGACAAAACCTGCAGCAGATCAGCCTTTGTGCACGCTGCTCCCAGAGAAAGGCAATCTGTGTCAGCAGCACATCAGTGAATTATTTCCTTGTTTAACTTTCCGATTAGTAACTTACCGTTTAAAACAGTAACAACAACTCCAAACAGTATTTCATGCACTTTCTATCTAAAAACATTAGTAGCTGATGCTTACCTAAATTAATGTTGCACTAATAATGGAAACTACAGTATGACCTCTAAAACACAACGCTAAAGGCTAATGAGCATTTCTACTTGAACACATGGAAGGGATGAGGATGTGGTTGGATGCACTACAAACATCTACACACACTCTGTGGGAAAAAAAAGTTTAAAAAAAGGAAATAAAACAAGGATTCACAGAAAGCACAGAGTTATCACCTTGAATCATACTGGGGGAGTGGAGAGGAATAGCTGCAAAATAATTTAGAAAGCAAATGGGAAAATTAATGTAAGATAATTAGAGGCAAGCAACAGAAAATATCAATAATAAGTGCAAAGAAAAAGTAACAATCAGAAAAATAACAAAAGCAACGTGTTTGAAGGCCAGCTTTAGAAATTATCTGGTTTTTGCCTCACATATCGTGACATATGCCATATAAAATACACTACACATGGAGAAAAATCTGAAAGGGAGGGTTCATTTAATTAAGTCAGCACAACTCCATAATTTCTCTGGATAACGCAGAAGCACATGGAGAAAAGCATTTGCAGTTTACTTAGTCAGCAGAGAATTTATTGCAACACAAGTTCTTCATTGAATTCACAAAACATGCTCCTCTGTGCCATGGCAAACCAGTTTTTTTCTAAAGCAGTTTATTTTCCAAAGCATAATGTATAAACATGTGTATGGCAGGATGCTTGAAAGAAGCACCAGTCCATGCCACTCATTGCACTGCTGTCAAAAATGAGTTCTGTGTGTACAGCAGGTGGGAGTGAACTATAGTAAATACAATTTAAAATATAGTAAACTACAATGAATCTGATTTATTCCACCTTGTAAGACTGGATCCAGTATTTCTGAGTTTCCCAATATTGGAAGGCAGTGTGGCACACTCATTTCTTTCTTTCAGCTGAGGAAACGAAGGAGTTAAAAAAGGCAACACAAAGAGAGCACACCCACATTTTACTTTGGGAAAGCTGCAGGAGTAAGCTCACATCTGACAGCTGAAGGTCATTTTGGTGAGGGTCTCTACCCTTCCAGAGGCCTCAAGATTCATGATGCATTTCAATGTACTGCTTACAATGGACCCTGTTCAAAATATATGCTGGCAAAACAACTTATCTGAACTCAAGAAGAAAAACATAAAACATTATCTTGGCTTAAAAAAAGGAAAAACCAGAAGAGTTGAAATCACTGCCAACAATTTCTACTTTCTTCTCCTTTCACTGATACATTGCTGGATCTCCACATCCTGCTCCCAGAAATCCCCTTCTGCTTGGGTTAATAAATGAGAACAAACATTGATGCTGCCTTCTGACAGTGGGCAAATGGGGAAAAGAGGGACCCAAGGCAGCAGTGGAGCTCCTGGCACAGCACATTGGGGAGCCCTGTGAGGGTGGGAAATGGCAAAGAGCAGCGGGGACAGAGCCTGGCCACAGGGCCACCACACCAGGAGGGCTGACAGCCCCTGCCCCCGGCCACAGAGAGAACTGGGGACAAAGACAAGGATGGAGCACCCCAAACAAGCAGAAAAGGATTTGCTTTTCAGGAAAAGACTGGCAGAAGAGATGTGAAAAGTCATGATCCTCTGTATCAGAGGTACTGGAAGATTAGAGGGGAACATCTGTTGATTGCCTCTAGGCGAATATAACTGGGAAAATCAAACAGGATCATATTATAATATGGGGCCACAACCAAAAAGTAAATAAACAACGAGTAAGGTTGGGGTTTTTTTCCTAACAAATGAACCGAGTCCTCAGAGCATAATTTCTGATGGGCTTTCTATGTCAAATAAGAAATGTAATGAATCAGAAAAGCCCTACATGTTTGGAGAATATTTTGATTTATGGCCATTTGGAGAGCTATACCTGTTTGGAGCGTATCTGTCCTCTCCCTGCCACACAGTCCCACAGTTTGCTCCCCTCTGGGCAAACCTTAGACCACCTCTGCATTCGAGAGGGCTCATGTACCAAGGCAGGAGATCTTATATGAAAGCTCCCATGTCCACAGAATATATGTTTAGAGGGCTGGAACCACTGGTGAGCATGCTGGAGACCTAAGGGCAGGCAAGTGTTGTCCCAGAGGACTGGCAAGATGAAAACATCAGACCTATCTTCTATCAGGATGAAAAGAAACCAGAAAATTTCAGAGCAATCAGCCTAACCCAAATCACCAGGAAATATTCAGGAATAAATTGTTTAATCATCATTCTACAAGCGCCTAAAGGATCAATGTAATTAATCAAGATATTACACCTTGCCTACCACCAGTCCTCAAAATAAAAACAAACCAAAAATATAAGTGGCAAGAGCAATTCATGCCAAATGAATTTGAATTCTTTCTTTGATGTGTGGAAGTACTGCCTTGGTACCTCAGCAAGCAATGGAGGTACAGTATAGATAAGGTAAGTGCAGGATCACCTGAGAAGTGACCTCAAAAGAGATACCATCAGAACTTTCCTGAAAGGGAAGCTTGAAAGGGAAAGGGAACTTGTCCTGGCACAGGTACTAGGCTAATGTCTTCATGATTTCGACACAGAAAAAAAGGTCTGAAAATTCTTTGGAAAACAGAATCAGAATTCAAAGCTCTCTTGCTAAAAAATGGAAAAAGTGGCTGGAACCAACAAACTGAAATACCAGAGACAAATGAAAACAGAGGGGAGAAACCAAACACTTAAGCACAACTCCAGTAAAAAATAACCAAACTTCAGGATTTCAGAAGAGAGCCAAGAAATTCTAGCAGATCACAAACATCCACCAACAGAAACTGTAACTACCAAGAGGATAACTCTCCTTATGGGACTGTGTCAGACCAAAGAGCTGGCGATCCTGGCTTACAAACAAGCTCTCATCAAAGAGGGGAGAGCTGGGGCAGAGCAGCAGGAATGTGCTGAAATGGGGAAAGCACCACCTAGGAGGGTCTGGGGCATTTTAGTCTAAAAGACAGGATTACGTGCCTTCTGACATAGAAAACAGTTGTTAAGAGACCAGGAAGATATTGTTCTCCATGACCACTATGGATATGACACGAAATAGCCTTAGTCTGCAGCGACGAAATGTCAAGCTGACTATCCGGGGAAGAAATACTGTAACAAAAGATAGTGGACTCCTGAGGCTGGGGAGTAAATCTAAATAAAATAATCATTTTAGTGATTATTAGGACATTAAATGTATTTAAGGAATTCCTTGACAACATTTTATCCTACAGTAAAGCGAGGGGTTGGGCTACCAGCTCCCCGAGGTCCTGTGCCAGTGCACCATTCTGTGATAGCCAACAGTCTTTACATACTGCACTTCCTGACATTTTAATGCCAGCACTGACCACCTGCAGTGTTTTATCAGCTTGGGACCTAAAAATCCACTGTTGTATAGACCTGTTCAGCAGATGCAGGTGCTTATGTGTATTGTGGGACTGTAGCTTTCGATTTGTGGGGCTTGCTGTATTGGAAATGAAATATTTTGTTTGGTATGTGCCACACTCATTTTTATGATAAGAATGTAATTAGTCACAAAATGGGGAAGTAAATTAAAACAGATATGAGATTTTATATCCTGATCTCGAAAACAGCAACAAATATTTACACTAGACAATCTAATAATATGCAAAGATTACTTACACATTCATTTGCAAATTTTTACAATATGCATTCAGACACCACTACTAGTGCATTTAAATCAAGTCTATGTGTGGCACTGTCAAGAAGCACCTAAATTACAGAGATGACTCATAAGTAAACAAATAGCACCACTAAAATCAAACTACAGATATTGGAGACTAGGCAGGAGCTTGAAGGTATAAATAAAATAAGAGATCAAATTAAAGCCCCCCATTTTTTCCTGTATGAAAGAACAGAAAGAGTAACACTCTACCTCTGATTTCGTATTCCAAATAATTCAATACAATGCAAAAAAATCACCTCATGACACTTAAAGCAAAGCATAGGCAACAGAAAAAGCAAAACAGAACTTAAAGAGAAGCCTGTGGGATTACAGTGTTTTGGCATTCAGAAAATTAAGAAGCAAGTTTTTGGTTTGATATGCAAGAATTTAGACTGACTCCTGTTATTAAGCACCCTCCTTGAAGTCAGTGTGAATTTTGCCACTGGCTTCAAGTGGAGCAGGAACAGACATGTTATCAGCCATTACAGCAGGCTGTATTCTGCAGCTAACAATACAGTTTCACATCTAAAGATAAAGGAAAACTGTTAAATGACCTACCCAGAATGGATGGGGCTCGAAACAAGGTTAACATTGTCCAAGGTGTCTGCAGCCCAGCTGTAATGCCTGAGAGAATCAGAATCAAACTCCCTTTGAAACGTCAGGTGCTTCAAAACAAAAAAAAAAACCAAACAGATACATTGAAATTTAAAATTAACATTAGAAACACTTGGCTTAAATACAAGCTCATTAATATAATTATATTAAATTTAGACCTGGTCCTTTCCATTTAACAATGCTGATATCTCCAGAGTTAAACTACTGAAAATCCTGTAACAGAAACATGAAATACACACACAAACTCTTGTCTCTTCAAACATTCTTTTTGCCCACTTCTGGCACTTCCTTCAGTTTCAAATATGTCTGTCCCCAGTCTTTACTTACTTTTATGTGCCAGGTTAAAAAGATTGGAAAAAAAAATTACCATTTGTAGTGCAGTCATACACCATATAGCCAGGCAGTGCAACACTCCCCCTCAGAAGATGCCATTGGATAGATCCTTATTCAAGCAGAACCTGTGAATAACTTCCCTGGGAGTTCCACTGAGGCTGTGAATGCAGGGGGTTGGTTTGCCTTTATACACAACCAACATGGGCACTGTTTTGTGGAGTGCCACTGTCCCTACTCATGTGGACAGAAATAGCTTTAACCCTGTGAGGCTATAATTAACTCCCCTCGCTGTGATTTGTTTCTCCTGCTGCCCACACACATGGACACTCACGCATCCTGTGCCCCACAACATCCCTCACGCTATAAATCCTCTTATTGGGCAGCAAAGCCATTCCTGCAAAATACTCTTTTTCCTTTGTTTCTCTTGTCTTAGGCAATTAAACCAACTAAACTGCAAATACTGTTTGCCCCTATTTCCAGGGTGATGTGAAAGCTCCTCCACAATTTAAGAAGCACCATCGTAAGTTACATCAACAAAAGTCAGTCAAGAAGCAACACTCACAATCTTCACCCAAGATGGTGTTAAACATGTCAGTGTTTCCTGTAAGTAGGTTGTCTGCTGCTTAGAGGCAAATGCAGCTAGAGAGAGCAGCCTGTTTGGACTAAAACCTCATGGGCTGTTTTCAAATCAAATTCAGTGGGTTCAAGTCAAAGCGGAGCCAAGCACATGCTTCTACACGGGGAAATCTTATTACTTCCACCTGGGTTTTCTTCCATGCTGACGCATACTGGTAGTGCAGATCAATTATTTTGAATAGAAATATCAGCATTAGAAGTAGATGTGGCAAATTCGGTCATAAACACACAAAAATACTTCTCTTGAGAAGCTTCCACAAGATAAGCAGGCAGATAGTTGCTGTGTTGCTGGCCAGAATGTGCAACACTCCCATCACTCCGGGGTTTCCAAAAAACTGCACTCTTTAGGCATTTCTTTTATTAGAAATGAGGATCCCAGGTTGCCTTCCAAAAACTATTGACACTGTAATTTACTACCCATCGACAGAAATCCCTGCGGAGTGCAGCTTTGCTCTGCCTCCTCCTTTCCCTACCTCAACACTTCTATTAAGGATCTTTTGTTAAACTTGGTGCTGTAACAGATGTGCTTCAGGCCTGATGGTTCAAGCACAGGCAACAACAACTAAGGGCAAACTTTCATGTGTTAAACAGCAAAATACACCATCAGACATAAAAGAGAAAATGAATGCTGTCAGAACAATGACAATTAAGCCACCGCAGTGGACTTAATTAGCACCATTTGAAAAATGTATTGTAATTTAGTCTAATGAAGACAGTTTTGTTACTCTTTCCAGTAAGATACTAGGGATTCTTCAACATTTCCTGGAGAGCCTGTGGTTTAGGCAGGAAAGTCATCACTGTGGATTTCTGCTATTCCAAGTGATTTACAAGAGCTCATACTGAGCACGTTATTACTTTTGATACCAAACAATGTTAAGATTCAGACAGGTTGTTTCAGGCACTGTAAAAATTTAGATAAACAAAAGTAAATCTATTACTTTGCTCAGTGATAAACTTTATCATCAAAAATAGGTCAAAGCAAAGAAACATAAGGAAGGGGCCAAAAGGAACACCACAATTTGGTGTTTGTCCTTGAAAGGCCTGCTAGGCTGTACCAGCAGCACTGCGCTGAGGCCCAGGGATGCACCAGGACACACATCAACAAATAAATGTGGGGTCAGGTTTCCTGCAACAGAGGAAAAATGCTTATGCTCCCTTAGCAGTAGGATATCGAAAACTAAACATAGGACCATATAAATTCCAAGGAAATACCATCACTCCAGAATAACCCGTGCTAGACAGAGGTGCCATGGCGCTCATGGATGTGCTGTAGGTGGGGTTCCTCAGTCCAGTTCCTTGTCCTGAAACTTGGTCTGTACACCAGGTGACTGGTTTTTTTTAGAGCATTCCTCTCTGAGCTAGTGCACTCAAACAGATCTTTTGGACATATTTAGAGCAAGCAAAAGCCCAAAGCCTGCAGCCAAGAATTTTGGTGCAGAAGCAGAGTAGGAAAAGCTGATAGCTGGACACACTCCTCTTACACACAGCACACATCTGTGGATCTCATTTTTCCAGGCTGTTGAGGTGCTGGATTTTCCATGCATGCAAAAAAAAATAACATCTTCCTGTGTAAGTTGCAATATAAGCAGTCCAGAAGATAGTACATTGTCAGTGACATCAAATCACAGGATCCATTCTGTGTTTGGTCAGGTCCCAATGTTCCCTCCCTGGACTGAGGGAGATTAAAAATGCATTGCTAAAGGGTGTGGCAGCCTGAGATGCAAATGTGTGTATAAAAATACTGAGGGTTCTGGCAAGGATCCTGCTGGTTGCGTAACTGAATATCCAGGCTGTGTAATATCAGAGTTCAACAAACAGAAGAATTTATGCTTCCTCCCAGATGAATTTATCCAGACTGAAGTGATTCAGCAAGCTGCTATTTAATGGACAGCCCAAGTCATCCTCCCTCTGGCTGATTAAATTCAGAGGTTAATGTAAATTATTCCATGGAGAAGTCATTTGGATTTAGTCTGAGTTGCTGCATCCAAGGTAACACACCAGGACACAGAAATTTTAACTTTGCTCCAGCCAGGTTATGAGGTACAGTGTGGCCTGGATTCAGAATTCCCTGTGAACAGGGCCAGCAATAAACCACCAAAGGCAAACAATGGAGAATATTGGGACTTCTAAGGAATTATTAGAAACCCTCCTCTAACACTCCATGTGTTATGCTGGCAGTGAGGATCAGTAAAGAATGGTTTCAAATCATCCTCATTTGACTCTTTCCAGACTCCCAAGTCTACCAGGGATCCTGGGGAGAGGTGGCCATGGGATCTTCTGTCTTAACCTGACCAAGAGGTTGGCAAATGCTCCTTACTCTTTTATATACTGTTGTTTGTGATAAAATTAATTCCCAATAACTGACTTTGCTGTTGCCATGAACTCCAGCCAGGTCTGAGCTGTACAAAAGGAGAGGAAATGGCACATACAGACAGGCAATGGAACACTCTGTTTCAAAGTAGCGTGATTCCCAAAATAGCCTTAACTCCTCTCAGTTCCCAGATGGACTTTTGGAATATTGGTTTCAACCCACAGTGATCTTTGTTCCTGTGAATTCCATCGGTGGAACACAGGTTAGTGCTTTTTCTCCCTGCTTTCTACTGCCATAGCAGAGATTATCCAGGAGCCCATTAACATACAAAGGGATGAGAAAGAGGGGCAGGGATATTCTTCATCTCCCAAATGCAGTTCTCCTCCTTCAGCCAAAAGCTAGGGCTGGGCAGAAAACCACAGGAATTCCAGAGGATGGATATACTTTTCTCAGGACATGGAGGTTTGCAGGAGCCACAGCAGAGAGTTTTAGCGGGTCTTGGTTTCTCATGAAGATAGTTTGTTACTTTCATGTTTCTTTTGCGCAGAACCACTGCTTTACTAACCTCTCAAGACAGGACTGGCATTTTTTCCCACTACCACATTCTTTGTTATGCATAGAGCTGGTTTTAAGTCTCGTCATGTGACAAGATGTACCCTAGCTGCTCAATCCATGCCATCTACTTAACTGGGAATCACAAAAATTGCCAGAATCATAAAATAATGCAATATATTCTCAGCCTAAGGAGTCTTCCTCTCCTCTGAAATTTCCATCATGTCAAGAACACTTAAAGAAGTCTTAGTATTAGGAGGCATCAAGGCAGCTTTAGGTTCTCAGCCCTGACACAGAATTTCTTGTCCCCAGCGCCAGTAGTTGCAGATTTTCTTTTATGACTTCAAACCAAACAAAACCACAAAATCACTGCTATGCAAGCTTTGGAAACTCTCCCTAGATGGCTGTTGCAAATTATGGTTATTGGAGGTTTACAGCATTAACTTAAAAGTAACAATCTAATAATAAACATTCTGTTGCTAAAGTCAGAATCCAATTTCTGCCATTCTCATAATGCTACCGTGTGTAATGCTGCTGTGTGTAAAAGCTGTAGTAAAACCAGATAGCTTATACCACACTAGAATTTACAGACTAATACAATCAAGGTTTTAAATGTACGAGTCCTGCTCTGTGGACCCTTTTCCCCATGCAAATATCCTCTGAGATCAATAACCCCCAGTGCAGGAAAGGTCTGTGAAAACAGCAGCAGAAAGCCTCTGTTTCATTCCAATCCACCTTATGCTCTTCCAGGACATAAACAACAGTTCCACTCCACAGTCCTTTCCAAGTAAGGATTTTTATGTGGATCTTTGTCTTCTGTGTATCAAGAAACTCTTGAGTAATTCAGTTAGATTTGGAAATCTGAAGCAAATCTACCAAAGAAAATGCTGAGGAACTCACAAACAAAGCATACAGTACTCCATTATCCCCAGCTTTTAGAAAGACTTTCCCACGCTATAATCAGGTCAAAAGATGCTCCTTTTGTTGTATTAGTCATTGCACAAGTGTTTGGAAGATACATAAACTGAAGAGTCTATAATAGCTTAATCTTTACAAGGCCAAATTCTTCCCAAGAGTGGAAAAACAAGGACAGCAGTTGGGAGTCCCCTCCATACGGACAGAACAGGCCAAAGTAATTCCCAGTCTATGCAGTACAAAGGTTGCTTAGTGTAAAACTCGTTGCTCCCAGCTTATCAAAGCACTCTAAAGATACACGAGGCGTGCAGGAGCACCCACTGACCTCAGCCAATAACCAACCCCACACTCAGAAATGTAAATTGGTCCCTTAAAGACTCTTTTGATTTGCGACCCCACCACCTGTCCCTTGCAGGATCAAACCCACAAAGTGATAACCCCACCATCTCTTGCTCACAGCTCCTTTCTCGCCCCTTTCCACCAGCTAAGAGAGCAGCCACAGTCCCTGGCAGCACAGCTGAGGGAGGGCTCCACACTGCAATCCCCTGCAAAAACGAAGCACAGCTGCCTGGTGGCAGAGCCACAGCACGTACCTGATCCTTTGCTGGGACCAGCAGCTCTTCAATCATCATGCTGTCTCGGGCATAGGAACTCCTGTTCAGCGTGTAGGACCTATCCGAACTGAAGGAGCGGAGGCTGTTGTATTTACCATTTATCATAGAAAGTGCGGGTGACAATGAGATGAACAGAAAATAAAAATAATAAAATTAATACATGCAACTTCCAGGGATAGCATAAGATGGCAAAATATACATAATCCGTGAAATAAATACAAGGAGGAAAATGGAATAAAAAGTATTTGACTATAGTTAAATATTCCCTTCCCTACAATATGCATAAGCAAAATCTCAACAGATGCTTACTGCTTTGGCAGTAACGTTGTGGTTTTAGAATAAATCTAGAAACATGTATTCAAGTATTTAGATGAACTTTGATAAATATCTCCATGCCCTACTCCTGAAGGAGACCCACGAGGGCAGGTCCCAGGGGAGCTGTGGGTAGGTCACAGTGCCTGCCCACACAGCTCAGGTTGCTGAAGCAGGTTTAACTAAGAACAAGTTTTATGTCATGTCATTCTCTTTGTGGCTGAACCACTTCTGACATCGTTAGAAACACCACAGTTATCCCTACAGTTAGAAAGGAAAGGATAGTAAGTTTGAAATGAAAGGAGAAATAAATTTGCTTATTGACAGCTAAGTACAGATGCCGATGTTTTGGGAATTATATTGTGCAGGTTAAACTATTTAGAAATAACTATGATCACTCTTAATGTGTTGCAATTAAACCAACGTAGGAGTGTTTTACATTTAACCCTGGAAGGTACATTATGGTATGTGCTAAAAACATGCTGCAGGCCTAGACATGCTTGCTACGTGACAAAAAATAAAGTACTAAAAAAGGTGAATTAATACAAAGCAACATCCACCAACATATTACACTTCTGAACTAGCAACACTTTTCACACTCGAAACTCTACAATGTGTTTCATGCATTTAGTAGTTGCTAATTGAATTTCTCTAATCCCTTAGCACACGTTCCTTCTTGTGCTGGAAGCAGAACTGGGATCTTAATTACACACTGTAGGCATATGTTAAGCAGACTTTTACATGATAAAGGGCATAAAGAATTTAAGTTATATTTGTTATAACAGAGGGATATTCTCTAGGGCTGAACCCACCCCCTGCTCCCCAAAATAAAAGCATGTCACTTTCCAATGCTGAATAAAATGAAGATGAGCAATGGCAGCAGCAGAAAGATGAGAGAGATGTAACACGATGCCATGCCTTCTTACCTGACTTTTGGACTAAAGCAATTTACAGTGGAAAAGAAACAGGAGAAATAGAAAGCAAAGAATCAGACAGGAAAAGCAAGATGTTATGGCTGGATGGCTTATATATTTAATGTGTTCATTTCTTAATGTTACACTCAGAATCAGCAGTAAGATACATCCACAGAATACTTTTTTTTGCTAAATAAAATACTTCACAGAAAAAAACCACTGTATTTGTCTCCTCTGAGCATAACATGGGCAATGCAAAAATGAGCTACGCAGCAACAGATAGTAATGGCACTGCCAAAACCAGAAGCATGGGAATATTAGACTTCTCTCAAAGAAAAGATAACATGGGGTTGAACCCTCAGATCTCCCTAACAGATTGTGATCAAGGAATTCTGCTCCCCCACCTGCACAGGGAGCACTCTGTGCAAGAAGAGAGCTGCAAGGAGTGAAAGGTGCCAGGTAAATCAGTGCTGGGCTCTGCACACAGAGCACACTCCCTCTGCACCATCTCTGCCCTGCTCCAGCACTGACCACAGCGACAGGGCTGTGGGATCACCCTGCTCACACCAGAGCTGAAAGCAGCACCTCAGCTCTGTTAATTCAGTTTACAGCGACACGCCATTCTCCCTTCAGATCTAATCTGCTGATTTGCTGGCTAATGGACTATTTAAAAGCATTTTGGCATTTCTCATGAATGTATTATCTCATAAATACTTATTACGTTTCCTAAAAATTGTAAACCAAGCACAGCATGGCTGGGGACTACTAAAGAGCAAATTTCCACTGCATGCTTGCATTTCTAATGCAGCCATAACAAACAAGACTGAAGGGTAGACATCTAAGCTTTACCTTATGGGAGTTGCCATTTGCTGTTAGACAATGAACTCACTTTTTTAAAACAGATCTTTAAACTACAGCATAGGAAAAAGCCCTCAGGGCTCCAGCTTATGAGGTTTAATTATTAGCTTCAGTACAATTCAACTGTCAGTAACTACACTGCAAATCCACAACTATGGAAGTAATCTCTGCTCACACAGCTTTAACTGTTTTGAGCAACACACACTGCACAAACTTTAGCAACATTCAAACATGAAATCTAAAATGTTGATCTAGAAATACCAGCGTTGAAATTAACATTAGGCAGACAACATATTAATTTTACTATGTTTTATCAGGTTCACAGAAACTTTGGCCTGCTTTTTGTAGCATGTAATCTATTCCCTGTCAAATCCTGCAACAACTTTAGGGGAAACCTGCTTTTTTTTCTCCCTTTCTTTCTTGGGGGGGAGGAGCATTTTTTTTTTTAAATGTTGTCTTTCTCAGTTGGATTACTCTCTAGCACCTTTAAAGAAAAAAAAGCACCAAATAGCAAAATGATTGTCATTCAGTTTTTCTGGCATTTACATTCTTCAGCAAAACACACCCATTAAGGAACCCTCTACTGAGAGTATCAGTCTGACCAGCAGTAGTCAAAAGAAACCTGGCTTTGCTGGCTGCTCTAGATCAGTTTCTAGACCAGCTGCAGACCACTAGCAAAGAGGCACCTTGGAGATGTTCAGAGCATGAACAGAGACCAGAAAAAGTGAATAGTTAAGTTTTCTGTATTGTTGCCATAAGAAGCCAACATGAATAAAGAATACGAAATAAAACTGCAATGAACATATGCTTCAAAGGAAGTACAGCCCCTCCACTTCAAAACAGACTCCACTGCTGGGTGGAAGAGCACGCTTGGTTTGTAAAAACTTGTACCTCTGGTGACACACGAACATGAGAAACAGCAAACACAATACCTGGCCGAGCGGGCTCCCAGGCTGAAGCCCATGTATCCTTCAGCAGGCAGAGAATCATCTCCCAGCTCTTTCAGATCCTGGGGTCCGAGGTATTTGTCTGTATCGCCTGTCATTGCATCCTCACCTGCCGGTACAAAAGCCAGGCCGGAATCAGAGCTACACGTATGGCAGATGTTTGTGTGCTTAGTAAGTCCTAACGCCCTTCCCTGCTCGCCAGTAAGGAATCAATCCAGTCACCCCCACTTTCCCTAAGGCTCTTTCTACGTTCTATGTTAATTATCCACCCTCTGAGTGTGCCTGAGAAAATAACTTTATTGGGGGGCAAACGAAAGAAGCAAAACTGCACCTTGACGTAAACCCAATAAAATTATACGAGGGATGACTTTTGCCCAATCGTTTCAGCAAGCTAAAGAGTTCTTCTGTACTTTGCATCATTGCACTCACTTTTGCTTTCCTTATGGAAAAAAGCCCGCGCTGACAAAGTTGAATCATTCCGTGAGAGGGAAAAAAAAAAACCAAAGCAAAACAACAAACCAACCAACAAAACCAAACCAACCCCTGGCTGTGAGACAGCCTGTTTGCCCACCAGTCCTGAAAAGTGCAGCAAGCTTGAACGGAGGCTGAGGGAAGGAAGAGGCCCGCCTTCCACCCTGGGTATTTGTCACTACCTTTTGGAAGTTTGAATGTAAGACGGGATTTTCTTTTCAATTTTTTTTTTTTTTTTTAAATGAACTGCTCCCCACTCCAGGTTGATTTCCGAAGGTAAGCGCTTCCCGAGGGCTGCTGTCCCTCGCCGCGGCAGCCGGGGCCGAGGGCGGCGCGGCCCCATCCCCGCGGCGCGAACAAAGCCGGGCCCGCCGAGCCCCGGAGCGGGGCGGGACCCCGGGCACCGCCGGGACACGTGGAGCGCCCATCCGCACACAAGGAGAGCCCTGGCTGTTCATCCAAAACACCCCAAGAGGAAGGAAAGTTAAACGCTGAGAGAGGCGGGCAGGCGCCACAAAGGGTTAACGGAGCAGCTGCCCGGCGGGGAGCATTTGCATGCCATTACATCATGCAAACCTACATTCCTGCATTGACAGAGCAAGTCCAAAATATGCCTTTTGCGGCTTTTGGATTTCTTCCCCCCCCCTCGCCCCGCCGTTCCCTCACCCGCGCAGAGCAGAGAGCGCTCCCTGTAAGCTCATGGCTTGCCGACATTCACTCTCCTCCTTTGTTGTGAACGCGTTTTAGGTGTGTTAAGTTTAAACTGCACAACAGAGAAGTTTAACAACAGCGCGTTCCCGAAGGTAAGTGACTCCCAAGCCCAGCCTCACGCTTCCCGCTTTCATTCAAGGAGTTTAGACCAGTTTCCATTCACTAAACTCAGGAAACCACAGGCGAGCTCTGGTTTTAAACTAACAATCAAGTCTAAAAATACCCCTTCAGCTACTGCTTTGCAAACGGCAAACAAACAGACCAACTTTCTCCTCCAGCCCAGCAACAACCAGTACTTTAAGCAGCAGTTAAAAAGCTAAAATGTCCACAATACACCAGAAAGCATTCAAAAACCCGAAACAGAAACATCATACATCAAGTGAAACTTTAAAAAGTCTTACTGTTTTGGAAAGCCATTTTCACCAGCCTGGTCTATAAGATTTTTTTTCCCTGGTGTTTCCAAGAATTCCTATTAGTCCTATTAGTCCTTAAGCAGTGATTTAGACTTAATCTCCAAACCAGCACAAGCAAACTAATCCCTGTGGGTCATATTCGCTTTCCACACAACAACTGAGATCTTCTAAACATCTTGATCTCTTCGCATGTATTTTAGGACATGTGCATCTTTGTCCTCTCAAGTCAGATTAAAGTTCTTTGCAAATATGAAACAAAACGAAAAATAAGAAGTTAAAAAAATATATAAAAATCCCCTTTTAATCACTCTGCAGACATCCCTTTAAAGCTTCTGCTGATTGGATTACAGCCTCCCTTGGCAAGCCTCTTGAATGGTGACATAAATGCAGGCACTCCAGTTATTTGTATGTAAATAGGGGTGCTGCGAGGGTGTAGTTTTTCTGTAACTCGATGCCGGGGCTGCGCAGGGAGCGCGGGGCTGCGGGAAGGCGCTGCCTCCGCCCGCCCTCCCCGCCCGGGGCCGGCGCCTCCCCCGCGCCCACCCCCGGCCGCTCCGCTGCCCCGGGGCTTGGGGGAGCCCACCCTCCCTCCCCGCCCCCCTGAGGGGGGCTGCTGTCCAGGGACAAAACCGGACCGACGAACTGGAGGCGAGGAAGCGGCCCGGGGAGAGCGAGAGATACGGGCAACTTTTCAGCAACTACGAACCGGGCCACTAAATTTGGGAAGTTCTGCCCTTACAATACCTGAAGACAAGAGCTACGCCACTGTAAGGAGCAGAGGAGGCATTTTCTTTAAGAGCATCGTTTGTCAAATCGATGTGACAAACGTGTTTGCCAAAGGCCAGGAGAATGATTAAAAAAACCTAAAATTCCGTCGAGCTGTAACATACATTAGATGTTATCCTGCTCTGCAGCTAATCCAGCCAGGGCAGGATTACTCTGATGAAATGCTCTCATCAAAGGAAAAGCTGCATCTAGGAGTGGTAATTTCAAAGAATTCCAGACATTGTTTTGTGATCGTGGGAGGCTGGAGCAAAATGGGTGGTGCACGTTTCAGCAATCCCACTCTGTTTAATTAGGTGCTGCAGCCTAATCCCCTGCGCTTCAGGTAACAGTGAGCAGTGTTTGCTCACAGCATACGGAACTCCTGCAGACAGGAAGAGTGAAGACAAGACTCATCTCTGAACACAGTCAACAGAGAAATGCCCAAAAACGAGGCACCGATGAAAAAACACCAGAGGATACTGCACTGCCTTTGCCATCCTTCCCTTCGTAATATGCTCCATGTCGAAAATGGTGATGTCCCTGCTAACAGTGGGTAAACACAGCTATCACAAGTAGAGGAAACAGCTCAAAGTCCAGGGAAAAACAGCGGCAGTAGGTCAAAGCAAGGGCCCATCAGTTCTAGTGCACTCTGTCTCGACAGCAGCCACACTTCCCAGGACAGTGTGGGAACATGGACCTACAGAAGTCCTCCAGGACGTTTTTCTAGCTGGCACTGATTTGAGCACACATTTTCTAAACTTGAAAGAGGTTTGTATAGTCACGAACAGGGTGGGGTTTTTTTTCCATTTTAAATTCTTCCAGTTACACTTTGAACTTGTATAAATTTTTTACTCTCCCCTCACCAAGGACCTGTGCAATGAGTAATAAAAGTCAACTACCTGTTGCAGGAGGAACAGCCCTTTTAAGCTGGATCTGCCTCTTGCTGGTTTCCCAGATGCCCCCTATTTTTAGACTTCTGGAGAGGCAGCAGACGTTGCTGCTCACTTTGCCACCCATTATTTTATACGTTCTAGCCCATCCCTCATGCAGTTTGTTTGGTTTGATTTTCTGGGATAGAAAGTTCTACTGTTTTTACTCTTTTCTCCCCAAGAAGCTTTTCCTTACCTCTTATCACCTTTCTCATCCCAAGTTTTCCCTGTTTGCATGTCTCCTACAGCTGGGAATTGCAGGAGCACAGGGCAGGTGTTCTTTTTAGAGGCCAGTGAGAAATTACAGGCTCTTTGGCAGCAGGAGAGAAGGCATCATGTGGCTTGGGTAAAGTCCCAGACAAAATTTAATCATAGGCTGGGATCCAGACGAGCATTTGTCATTTGGCTTTGCTAAAGATACCTGAGGATTTTGCCACTCCTTCATCCCAGCCTGTGCAGGGCTGTCTTGATGGCAGAAGAGGTAGAACCACAGAGAAAAGGAGGATGCTTCAAGTTGTAGCCAAGGTTTTGGTCTCACAGAAGTATGGAGAAAAGCCAATACCAAACCACTGAAACTTTTATGAACCTGTGAAATTCTATGGAGCCAAAGAAACTCTGAAAACTGAGTTTAAAAATCTAATAAATCAACCCTTCCCAAAATGACCAATACCAGATTTTCATGCATGGTGATGTCCTGACCTGTCTTAAAAGCACTTAAACTGCTGTATCCTAGCACCTACTCAGGGATCAGGCAGTGTGCATTCATGTTCTGCTAGGACACCTGTCTAATCTTCCAGGGATTGATTAGCGTGATACTTATTCCTGTTGAGGCAGAAGTCTCCATTAAATGGGTTTAAAACAGTGTCCTGGTTTACACCCAAAAGTTTGTTATCTACTGAAGGCTAAATAAAAAAAAAATTAAAAGCTCAAGAATAACTGATTTTTGACAATGTCTGTCTAAACTCTCCACATCTAATCGGGTTTATGGATTGGATTCTTTTCGCCCTTCACTGCTCACAGTCTCTCTCCTCTTTGTATCAGCTTCCATTGCTCGCTGTCCCTTCACCTCTGGGACAGCAGCAGCAGCTTCAGGGAGGGCTGTTGTAACAGAGCTCATGGCAGGGTTGTGGCAGTGGCAGCTCCAGCTCCCTGCACCAGATTAAAGCTCCTGCAGCTGCCCAGGGGGATGCTGAGAGGATGAGCATGCGCTGCAGAGGAGGGGATTCCTTCCAGGCCCCCTGCAGACAACTGGAGTTGTGCTTTACCTCGGCTGAGCCCTGGCTCCCCAGCAGCCCCATGGCCATGGGCACAGGGCTGGGGCTCCCAGCTGCATGGGGAGCAGGCTCACAGCTGGAGACAGCGAGAGGAAAGACCCCGTTCTCCCAGAATCAGGTTTCACATTTATGAGATTTGAAATCTCTTTAAAAATAAAAGCACAGCACATGTTTGGTTGCCTCAGAATTGCTCTATATTCTTGTAGAAACTCTCTGCTACACATGAAGGTGAGCCTTCATTTCTTTTCCCCACAAAATTGTGCTCACGTCTTTCAAAAAAACACCATTTCTTTTTTTGTGGTGTAGCAGTTTCCCAGCACTTAACCTCATTTGGGCAGATTTGCCAGAGCAGTCTAGGAAAAAGAATAAAAAATCTCTTCTCTCAACCAGTTTGAGTCCAAACCAAACTGTCCTCAGCAGGGAAGAGAAATTACACAATTCCCATGTAAATACTTATTTAGTGGGCACAGCAAGACACAAAATAGAAGGAAATGGTTTCCTGACATTTGTCTCTGAGCTCTGAGTCTCTGCTTTCCAAGTCTTCAGTTTCTCTTGTGAGAGAAACCTTGAGCATCGTGGCTCATTGAGAAGCCATTCAACAAGTCTGTCTCACTGAAGAGTTCTGGCTGATGACATGAATGCCAGCCAAGCGAGGGAAAAGCTTGGATTTGTTTGCTAAATTTGTGCCTTTCTCCCACTTGGAAATCAGCTCCCTGGCTCTGAGATTTGTCAGAGTGCCTTACCATCTTGAACATATTTGTTTTGAGTGGTGTAAGTGGATGCATTGCATATAAACACCCCACTAACACCGAGGAGTTGGGATGGACGTCACTGAGCTGTCCTTACAGATATGCAAGCCAGGAAAGAGAGACAGGCCAGTGGTTATGTAGCCTGTAATTCATCACAAGCCCTGCACACTGGAATGCTCAGTACAGATTAATAAAATGCCTGTTATCTGATTTGTGAGCTCCCTTCCAGTACTGAAAAAGACCCTGTCATCACAGTATCACAGAATGGCCTGGGCTGGAAGGGACCTTAAAGCTCACCTTGTTCCAACTCTCTGCCTTCCACTAGACCAGGTTGCTCAAAGCCACATCCAGCCTGGCCTTACACACTTTCAGGGATGGAGCATCCACAGCTTCGCTGGCAAACCTGTTCCAGTGTCTCACCACCCTCATAGTGAAGAATTTCTTCCTAATATTGAATCTAAACCTACCCTCTTTCAGCTTAAATCTATTCCCCTTGTCCTGTCACTACAAGCCCTTGTGTAAAGTCTCTCTCAAGCTTTCTTATAGGTCCCATTTAGGTACTGGAAGGTGCTCTAAGGTCTCCCTGGAACCTTCGCCAGGATGAACAACCCCAATTCCCTCAGCCTGTCTTCACAGGAGAGGTGCTCCAGCCCTCTGATCATCTTTGTGGCCTCTTCTGGACTTGCTCCAACAGCTCCATGTCCTTCTCCCATTGGGAGCCCAGAGCTGGATGCAGTACCCCAGGTGGGGTCTCATGAGAGCTGCCCATGGTGCTTTGGGTGCAGACCAGGACATGGCTGGCTATTTCTGGGCTGTGAGAGCGCATTGCCAGGTCACGTTGAGCTTCTCCTTCACCATTACACACAAGTCCTTCTCCTCAGGGCTGCTCCCAATCCATTCTCCACCCAGCCCTATTTGTGCTTGGGACTGATCTAGATGCCGGACCTTGCACCTGGCCTTGCTGAACATGCTGAGTTTCACACAGTCCCACCCCTCCAGCCTGTCCTGGTCCCTCTGGGTGGCATCCCTTCCCTCCAGCATGTCAACCACACCACACAGCTGGGTGCCATCAGCAAACTTGCTGAGGGTGCGCTGATCCCGCTATGCCCACTGCCAAAAGAGGTGTGAAATGGCACCAGTTCCAATCCCCATCCCTGAGGAATGGCACAAATCACTGGTCTCTACTGGACATGGAACACAGCTCTGAATGCCCCATCCAGCCAACTCCTTATCCACAGAGTTGTCCATCCATCAAATCTCTCTCTCCAGTTTAGACACAAGGATGCAGAGCAGGACTGTTTAGGTATAAACGAGTCTCAGCTCCCCTGGCAACAACACCAGTGCAGAACAGAGTCTCCATGCAAGAATCAATTGTATTACCTGCATTCCTAATTGCTGGTTTGGTTTTTGTTAAACTGAGAGTTAGCGACTCAAAAAACCCTCCACAGATTTGGCCTTACAAATGATCCCATACATTAGAAGACACAATTTACATCTTTAGCTCCAGCACCCAGGCTCCCCACAGGGGTGTTTCTCGTCTGTACCTCACTGTGCAGTGGGACACAGCAAGTTCCTGCCCTATTAACTCACACCATTATGCATCAGTGTTCCTGTCAGCTGAAACAATGCAGTATTTTGAGCAGGACAATGGCCTAGGAGAGCTATTTGGAAGCCACACATGTATGGTAAGAACACGATCCATTTGGAACTGCAGCGCTGGGAACACGACGACAGATGGGAAACAAACCAAAAGCCTCGGTGCATGAATTAAACAAGAGCCACACACAAAGAACTGAAATATCTTTTACACCTTGCTGCTTGACTGCTATGAAAATTAAAAGTAAATACATCAATAGGGATGAAGAAAGAGAGATTGACTAAAGAAAAAGAAGAAAATTGAACAGTCACTTGTTTTTTAAAAAAAACAAGCACTTCATCCCTTCTGCCATTTACTTCCACTATCAGCCATTTCTTCCAGAGTGTGTTGCTATTTTACCCTTTTGTCCATTTTCTATTTCATTTTTCAGTTAAAACAAAAAATTATTCACTTATTCAATCAGTTATTCACTTTATAGAAGCAGCAGCAAAATGATTATTCCAGGAAAGTGAAGGTAATTTGATTAAAAAACTGTAAGAAATTCAGAAAAAAGTTAGAGGATTATCAGCAATAGCCCAAAGAATTTTTGAAAGCATTCTTAATTGTAAAGCAGAAGTCATTGTTAGTGGGATAATAAGAAAATTATCTGAAAGGATTAATTTTCAGACAGATGAAATAAAAGGAAGAGGCTTAAGTTAAGTATCAGTGCAATACAAAAACGCACAAATACCTTCTTCAACATCTGACAAATATTCAGCATCACTGAGTATTTCAGGGGCATTGGCTTTACGAACTGCATGATTTAAATAAACAAAAATAGTTAAAAAAAAGCACAGACTATCGATGTGTCAACAAAATCAATGTAAAGCAATAACAAATGTGCAATGACCACATCCAACTCATAATGTGTGTTAGTCCTGGGTTTTTCAAACAGACATTGGTTACAACCACAAAGAGTGAAAAAAATTTTTTGAAAATTTTTAATACCTTCATCATCAGACATATCAAGAACTTCATTCATGGTTTCAGGTACATTCATTTTGTGCTTTTCTGTAACAGTCTGTAATAGAAAAAAAAAAGTAATTTCAGAGTGCAGACATCGTTTTTCTTAAAATCCTAGTTATTTTCAAAATTAAATGCAAGGTGAGATTTTTATCTGCAGTTAGAAAAACAAGACTTAACTTCTTAGCTTCTTATTCACTTTCTATTTTAAAGACACATTGAAGTATACATTAAAAAGACTACAGAAATAGGCAATGTTGTATTTGGTTTTTAAAATATGTTCATACTGTCACAGCAGAAAAAGCATGAGCTGAAAGCTTAGATGGTGATATCAAAAGAAAAATCTTACTGAAATGAACTTCATTTTAGGGGGTTTAATAAGAACTCTAAGTTAAATAGTCATCTAAATTTTGAGCAAGGAATATGTCATCTCTAATAAAACCAAACTTTCTGAGGGAACTATTTCTCCTTTGACATCAGAAGAATTCTGCAATTTGGGAGCAGGCTGAACCTATGTGAATTTTTTTCAGAGGTGCCTCAGCATGAATTGTGTGTTTTTCCCACAAATGAGAACAATTGTAACCACATGCAGGCTAAATGATACCCCTGAAGGGATTTGTGCACGAAAGACACTCAGAAGTGGTTGGATGACTTTCATCCCAATGTTTGTATTGATTCAGACTCAAAGACCAATATAAAAAAAAAAAAAAAAAAAGTGGAAAAAAGGGTTCTGAATGCCTGAAATCTGTTCCTAGAATACCTGTACCCCGTGAATGACACACACATGCACGTTTTACTTTCCAGCTGGGGTACAGCACAACAACCACGAGTAAAGGTTTGGGTCAGACAAGAGACCCTGCAGAGTTACCCTTCAAGGAGTGCAGTGGAATTAAAAACAAAACCAATCAAAACAAAACAAGAAAAACCCCAAACCAAAACCCACTCCCATCTTTATGGGGGTTTTATGTTGTATTTTTTATAACCACCATTACTTCTCATGCTTCTTATGCAAATAAGAAATCATTAAAAGGTTCAGGAGGGCAAAATAGCCTTTCCATTTTCATTTACTTTAAAAGACTTCAGTTTTGCTCTGAATAATCACTTGGCATTTCATGTTTCTTGGGCTACTGCCATCACTTGATATAAGCAGAAGAGCTCCTGCATGCTCAAACATTACAAAACCTATAAAAAGCCTCATGCAATTCATTTTGTGGGAATTACTTGCAAAGCTTCTTAACACATTGTTAAACCAGCAAAAACACAGGACTTTTTTTCAGGTACTGGATTTTTTTTTATTGGTGTTTGAGTATAAATCATAGTAAAATTAGCTATGTTCATCCCTGATTCCTTTAAATTTAGCTTTGGCAGTTGTTTAGCCTCAAAATATAAGTCTCAGCCATCAAATGGAATTTTTAAGGCCCTCAATTGTAAATCAGGTTTCATGTCTAGACTTTCGAAGTCTCAAAATTACACACTGATAAGTAGCATATTCTGATTTTAATGGAAATTATTTCTGGGTTTCTCTTGAGAGTAGGTATTTGGGGTTGCACAGATCTTTCAGCATCTAACATTTCCTCTAGCACAATTCACAGCCTGACCCACCCATCTCTCTACTCTTCATCTACAGAAGATAAATGGTCAGTCACTTTATGCAGCACAAACACCCCCAGCTTCTTGGTTCTAAAAGCCAAGAACAACCTTGTGATATTGAGAGTTTTTAGCATAAAGGTGTGCTTTTCCTGCAGCTACCTAATTGTACACTAGGCAGTTATTCAAGTTTTGCTATCCTGTATAATATTCTCCATCAAATTTTTCAGGGTGGAAAAACGTTTTGGAGTCTTTATGCAGAGAAACTTGCTCCTGAGAAAACATGGAGAAAATGTGTAAGGAAAAAAAAAAATCAGTAGTACTTTCTAGCATCTTCGTTTATATTTTATTGTTCTGAAATTTGTCTTTTGTGCGGTGGATTTTCTGTAAAGTACTGAAACCACAGCCAGGAAAGTCACAGGAAGAAAAGGTGCATGCAGTAACAGTACTAAAATCTGCCTGTCATCCGAAAAGCTCATCATACTGCAACCACCTGCCTGCACAGATAGACCACACAAAGGGGTGATGACAAAACATGGAACACACACGGTAACTGTTTTCCACCCCTGATATGTCTAAAAACATATACATGTGCATTTTCATCTTCTAAATCAGAACAAGAAAAATACTTGCTGAAAGGAAAAAGCTAATTTGGAGCCAATATTCCAAATTTATGTTCTTCGGACCCAATTTTGGCCTTTATTACTATGGTGGTGCATGGAGGTGCCTCACCTCACAAAACTGTTTTCTTCAGAGAGCAATTTGGCAAAACATTAGTGAACAAAAGATCCTTCTGAGAAATACTTTGGATTCCGAGAATTTTTCTGACAGCAGGCAATATTTGACCATTGCTAGTCCCCTCAGTGTCTCCTGGCTAATGCTTCCTGAGAGGCACGACAGACAAGCTGGAGCTCACATCCACGTCAGGGAATGGATGTTTGGGGTTGCAGGGGCTGACTGTGGCTGCTTGCAGAATCCAGCCGTCCACCCTCCTGCGCATGGGGCCGCAAACCACGCAATGAGGTGCTTTTAAGGAAATTCCAACCATTTTTTTTTATATTGGAATGGGTTCTCTTAGGTCCAATTCAAGCCACTAAACATCAGACCGTTGGGAAATGCTCTCAAAGGACAGCAGCAGCTTCTGTTTCTACACAAGCCTGCAGGAACATCTTTTCAGCTGCAAACTTGTTCCCTAAACAAGATGTGTGGATAAACATTGCGTGGAGAAACACTGCAGTTATGACCAGTCCTTTACACTGGCCATTTTCTGCTCAGTTGGTGCTCTTTCTGTGTACATCCTCACAGTGCCTGCTACCTTAAAAACAGACAGCTCACATTTTACTTAATATCAACTTTATACTGCTGAAAGGAAACAGGTGACTGGAATCTCAGTAGTCACTTAACCACACAAAGTTTAGTTATAGTTACACTCCGGCTTTGGAAAAATTCTTCCCTTCCCTACCGAACTAAGCTGTACTTACAATTGTAGTCATGGTCTCTTCTGTCACCACCTTCAATGTGTCAACAACTGAAATGTAGCCAAGTCGCTTAGCAATGGCGAGGGCAGTGTTTCCATTCTAGCAATTGAAACGTTTGTAACAGAAGTTGAACGTTAGCAAGGAGAAGCGTAGGAACTGCTAATTAATTACAGAAGAATGTAAAATAACATGTAAAAAAATGTTTCCATTTTCCGATTGAAATTAATATTTGGGTAGTAGGATATACAAGTGGGATAAAACGGGATGAAAATGAAGAGGTTTTCAGATGTTTGCTGTTCTCGTTCCGGGAGAGATGATGGAACAGAGGATGCGGGGGCGATGGGAAGAAGCTTCCTCTGCTCTTTTCCTGTCCCACCGCACGCTTTTCCAGCGCAGCACTTACCACAGTGAGCTCGTTGGGCGCGGCGCCGTGCTGGAGCAGGACATTGATGATGTGGGTGTGCCCCTGCTGCGCCGCCTGGTGCAGCGGCGTGTACCCGTTCTGCAGCACAGGGGAGACAGGGAGGGCCAGGCTGCGGTGGGCACAGCGCACACAGCGAGCACGGCCTCCAGGGAACGAGCGGGGAGAGGTGCCACACTCACCTTCGTTTTGGCATTCACTTTTGCAGAATGCTGCAGAAGGAAGTTCACGATTTTTATGTTTCCGTAGTGGCAGCCAACGTGCAAAGGAGTGTATCCCATCTAGAATGAACATCAGCAGTTAGTAAATGTGAATATCCCACAAGTGCCCTGACCAAAAATAAAAAAAAAAAATCAAAATACCAAACAGGCATGAAACAGGAAAAATCCCATCAAGCTTTATTTCTTTGGCCTATGTGAAAAATCCTCCAGCCTTGGGAAAAAACCACACTTCTCATTAAAGTCCACTAAAGGGTTCAGTGAGCACTTCCACGAGCTCCCTCAGTACCCTCGGGTGAATCCCATCTGAACTCACAGATGTGTGTGTGTCTAACTGGTGTAGCAGGTCACTGACCATTTCCCCTTGGATTATGGGGGCTTCATTCTGCTCCCCCTCCCTCTCTTCCAGCTCAGGGGGCTGGGTACCTGGAGGACAACTGATCTTACTATTACAGACTGAGGCACAGATGGCATTGAGTACCTCAGCCCTTTCCTCATCCTTTGCCAATGTTTCCCCCCACATCCAATAGAGGAGGGAGATTCTCAGCCCCCCTTTTGTTGCTACTGTATTCATAGAAATGTTTTTTGTTCTTTTACAGCAGTAGTCAGATTAAGTTCTAGTTGAGCTTCATCCCTTCTAATTTTCACCCTACGTAACTTCACAACATCCCTGTAGTCCTCCTGAGTGGCCTACCCCTTCTTCCAAAGGTAAACTCTTTTTTTTTGTTTTTCTTCTGAGTTCCAGCCAAAAATCTCTGTTCAGCCAGGCCAGTCTTGTCCCTGCTGGCTCATCTTTGGGCACACAGGGATGGCCTGCTTCCACACCTTTGGGATCTCCTTCTTGAAGCACATCCAGCCTTCCTGGATTCCTTACCCCCTCAGCACTGGCTCCCAAGGGATTCTCTCAACCAGTCTCCTAATCTGGTCAAAATCTGCCCTTTGGAAGGTGGCAGTTCTGCTGACCCCCCATCTCACTTCTCCAAGAAACAAGAACTCTCATTTTGGGATCACCGTGCCCAAGACAGCCTCTGTCCATCACATCACCCCCCAGTCCTACTCTGTTACAAACACAGGTCCAGCAGGAGCCTTCCCTAGTTGGCTCCCTCCCCAGCTGGGGCAGGAAATTCTCTTCCACACACTCCAGGAACGTCCTAAACTGTTCCCTCTCTGCTGTGTTGTACTTCCAGCAGACATCTGGTAAGTTGAAGCCCTCCAGAAGAACAAGCACCATGGACTGAGACTTCTCCCAGCTGCTCGGAGAATGTTTCATTTGGCTCTTCATCCTGGGTGGGTGGTCTGTAACAGCCTCCCACCACGATATCTGCCTTGGCCTTCCCCAGTTCTTACCCATAAACAATCTGGAACTAGATCCAAAATCCAACCTTCTGGGTAGAAACACTGATTGATGGCCTGGTCTTGTATTGACCAGGCACCCGCTGCTCCTATCAGTGTTTAAAGGTGAAAAAAATGCCTTTGCTTTCCTGCTCTGAAAATAAATCCTGGTGCCCAAAAGGCAGAAGGACACAGTTCAAATCTGCAGCCTGTCATCCTGCATTTAAACATCCCTGTCAGTGAGGTGTGCTCAGATCAGACAACTTGGTCAAAAGCACTGAGGAGACAAGACCAAGGTCAGCCTGGGCTTCAGGAGCCAGCACTACACAGGTTCAAACCATGAAGTCAGAGCTGCTCAGGAGAAAGAAAGAGAAAACCTCAAATGTGAACTAATTCCTCCAGAGGGAAGTCTCAAGGGCCCATGAGTTTAGACACACCATTTCATTTCACGTCACTTTGCCTCTGATACTACTTCATACAAGGTTACCTATTTTCAGTTGTATTAACACATGCTAGGAGGTGGTGGGTGTGACAGGTACTTTAAATTAGGGTGTGTCATTCTTTTCCAGTTGATTATAAACCCTTTGCCATCTAACTCTGACAACCAGGATGAGTTAATCAGTGCCAGAAACAGCACTGAATCGAAATTCCATTGGCATCAGCAGAATGAAACTTTCTGCTGACTTATGTGAACATTGGATCAGATGCCAAATGACTACAAGGAACTTTTCCTGCACAGAGTAGTTGCACACAGTGGTAGGAGCCTCAGCAGTAGCTTAAATGTAATCATGAACTGAACACACGGACCTCATCTTACAGACATTGTTAGTTTAGGGCTGGCCAAATAACTCTCTGTTCCTAGGAGTGCCCCAAGTCTGAATCGCACAGGGCTCCCTGAGCTGTCCAGAGTCTTGATTCTTCAGCAGAATGATGACTCACAGTCATGTACCTCAAACACAGCTTCTACAGCCCTGCCTCTATATGGGCCAAAGAAAAACTCAGATTAAAGGATGGCCAAGCTATCAAAACAGTTCAAAAAACAGTTAAAAAAATAAGGCTGTGAGACCTCCTCCTATAAAAACTTAATTCCCTTCTCCCCCTTCAAAATACAGAACTCTTAATGTGACCAGCAAGGTCAAAAAAAAAAAAAGTCAGCATAAAACCAACTGGAGAGATGAAATCCAAAGTCAAGGACCACCTGCTGAGAACCCCCTGCTAATAACCCTAAAACATTGAAATCTGGAGCATATCAGAGAGCCAAGACCAGCTGATCCCAGCTTTCCCTTTGAAGTGATCTGTAAAGGCTCCTCTCCAGCCTGTAACAATGAACACTGAAAAAGGAGCTATCAACCCCCCCATATTTACTGCAGTGCAACGACAGTTTCCTTCTACAAATGGAATATACAGAGACTTACACGTGGTACCTTCAGAAACGGCTGGAGGAGCAACTACTGATGCTCTTTGTCACTGCTGACCAGTGTGCTGCTTACACCGGAGACTAAGTGAAAGCTTTTCCTCTCTCCCCTCCCAGTTAACAGTGGAAATCGTGACATTTCCAGGGTTCAGCTGGAGCTGAAGGAGGAGCTCTGGAGCTCTGGTGCTGCTGGCCTGGCCGTGTGTGGCAGCTGGAGGGGTGTGCACTGAAAGGCAGCTCCTGCCACAGGCACCGCGCGTGTCCCCGGCGGCCGGGTGGGCACCTGCTTAGCCTGGTGGCAAAACACCAGTCCCCTGCCTGAGATCCTTGGAGGCTCCTGGGAGCTTTCTCTGAAGTCTGCCATAGCCTGTGGTCATCTCCTGTCAGGTCCTGTCTGACGAGGCAGCGCCCAGTCCCTGACAGCAGAGGGACAGAGATGTGACACGGCTCGCCGGGCGCGCTGGCCCTCAGCAGACACCACGGGACAGCCTCACATGCACAGCCAGCAGCGTGGGCACTGAGGGCACTGCTCAAAGTAAAACCAGTTAGCAAAACACCCCTTTAGTGCCTGGAACCTGGGGAGGATATCTGTCACTTCTCAGCTGCAGCACAGATCCCTGCATTCAACTCCTTCTTGCTCAGGAAGGTGCAACAATTGTATCCCGGGATCCCCATGGATATCAAGGTACTCTATTAACTTTTCTGAAACACTCTGACTGGCAGATTCTGCAATTACACAATTAAATTAACAATAAAAGTAGTAATTCTCAAGGCTACTTGAGCTTGCTACTTTTATTCTCTATAGAAAGGTGCCCAGGAGGCTAAAATATTTTGCTTCAAAAGATATTAATAATTAACACACAAACAAACAAACAAAACCCCAAAACAACAAAAACTCCACTAAAAAAAAGCCCAAAAGCAAAACCAAAACAACAAAACCCAGCCTCACAATTATATAAATTTCTGCACAGCAGTTCAGGCTTAGTTATAATTACTGACAAAGCACTAAGGGATTTAGGAGGCAGCCTAATATTGAAAAAGTTACTTCCAGGAAAATCAGGGCTTTTGTTTAACTCAGCTCTAACACACATCACCTTCTGGCTGTTTTAAAGAATGAGCAGCACCACGGGAGTTAGCAGCTGGGAAGGGCTTATCAAAAGCCACAAGAATAAGTGCCAAGAAAAAACAAAATCAGAAATACTGAACTTTTCATTTCTAATGGAACAGACAAAGAACACCTTATTCTCCTGCCCTTCAATTTTTACTTTTGAGGGGAATTATCACAAGTCTTTTATATCATGTTAGTGAATTACTTTAATATCCTCCACTGGCAATAACCATAAATCTTAACAGCTTGAATTACTGCATCTTTCTAGTCATGCTGACTCTCAAGCTGCTCAGTTTTTGTTTTTCTGCTGTAAATGTCAGACAATGAAGCTACGGTATTATTGTTTATAGGGCTAGAAATTGCTTGTGATCCAAAGATCACAAAGGCCTGACTGAATGAAACAGGCAAACCTACGTGTACACAGACACTTCCCTGCTTTGCTGAATCAGGGCCTAACACGTTGCAGTACCTTGCAAAGGTTCATTATTGCACATTATTAGGCTGGAAATTTCCACAGGAATGTCTTGATAACAACTGAGCATGTACAAAGAGCCAAGGAGAGACAGATAATGCGCCATGAAGATGTACTGAAGATACCTGTATTTGAGTGTTTGTTCTGTATGAAAGCAATTTTTCTCTGTAGCACTTCCCTCCCTCCCTGCCTCCTTCTTATCTCTCCCTGCATCTGAAATGTAGATATTCCAATGGAAAAGCTGGATTGCTGTTATGAACTCAGCCTGCTATGGGGCTCCTGTCAGAACAAAGCAGGCAGACCTGAATAAATCTGAAATAAAAATCCCAGCTCAACTTGCAAAAGAACATCATGACCTCTCAGCCACCATTATCTCCTACCAAAACTACAGTTCCAGAAACAAAAGACAGTTTAATACTGGCTTTTTTTTCCAGACAGTCATCAGCCAGGGACTGTGAGACCATCAATTCCCCCTGCGAGGCCCAACACCAAGAGCAGTGTCTTGACTGTTAGACTAAAAAGGCCTGCACCAAAATCAAAGCTCCAAACCCTGCTTTTCATCCCTGACTGAACCTGCAGTTTTCTCTCATCAGTCTTCCTTTGCCAGTTCATCATGGTACTGCTGTATCCTACGACTACACTCTCCAATGGGATAAACAGTGAAAAATGACATGTGGAGACCTGCTGAGCCATGAAACAATATTTACTCGTGCCAACTACCAGCACAAAAGCCCTGAAACAAAAGCAACATCACATGTACTAGGACAGCTTTTTACACTCAGCATGCCCACCAGAGAAGGGATATCTGCTCGCAGCCATGGCTTTGGACTGGTTTTTAACTCCCAATATAATAATGTGAAGGGATGAGCATGCCTCATGTTAAGCAGGATACTGCATAGCACATTTTCAGCATCAAAAACTCTTTAGCATACCTAAATACCTAAATTCAGGTACACAAATGTAACGTCAGAATAGACAAGAGCTGCTGCCTTTGCTGCAGGACACTAACATGCCTTCTGTGAACACCAAATCCAATTACTAAAGCTCGCTAAATGTGAAGGCTTTTGAAGCAGCTCTGAAACTTTACCACCTGAAGTATATTTTCTAACGTGGCTGAGTTTAAACCGCATAACAAAATCTCATTTTCAAGTGGTAGGAGCAGCCTTATGGCCTCTCAGGCACTAGTTCTGGCCTGCTACACCAGTGTTGTTTACTCTTCAGCATTGATTTAGACTCCTGCAGCTCTGGGATTAGAAGCTATTTAGTTAATTGATGCGGCAAAACCAGAAGGATCCCACAGCACTATTAATAAATGGACTTCATAACCAGCAGCTATTCTTCCTTTCATGCCTTCTTCTACAACAAAGGTCACCAAAAAATTTCTTGGGAGGGAAACCACCCCAAGAGAGACCCACAGATGCAATTGTTCACATCTGAGAGCAATTTTGAAAATGCTCATAAGAAATGCTCAGCCAGAACTGATCCTAATCATACAGACTAATCCCCTGTACAAGTGATTTTCTGCAGCACTGGATTTCTTTTCTTCCCTGCTACAGTTTCAAGACGCAAAATGTGTTTCTGCCCCATCTTCTCCTTTAACCACCTGAGAACTCCCCAGGAGTGTGCAGCCCTCAGAGTGTGAGCAGGGTCAGAACTCCCATGTGTCAGAACTGCAGACTCTGGATGTTTTCACAGGGAGGGTAAATTATTTATAAATGATGACTAAAGAACATGTACCAGAGGAGGAAGATGATAGTTCATTGGTCCCTACTCAAGAGTTCAATGACCTAGTGATATTAAGTCAAATGATATGAAGCATTCTCCCCCTACTGACAGGTACTGTGCTGGAGTGACTTAACCTGTGCTTGCTTATCTTGGGAAAATGAGAAATACGATAAGGAGAGAAAATAAATAAACAAAACCAGTAAAAAAAGCGGTACTGAGCAGTCATCTACGGCACAAAAGCTGAGGTAAGAAAAGCGCATGGATGTGAAATGGAGGGAAGAAAACAGAAGGCTAGTGGTGACACTGCTGGTAGCAGAGATCCCCAATATCATGTCACTCTGAGCTGTGCTGCTTCACTGACTTTTAAGGCACGGATGGCCAGATCTCTGCTGCTGAATGCCCAAAGGAATGAATCCGAACTGGACATGCTGGACAGGATCGTGCAAACATGCAAGCATAGCAACAGTGCCTCCGAAGCCAACTCAGCTGTTGCTTATCTTGTCCCCCAATGCCTCTGGTTTTAGAGGCAGCATGTGCAGACCTTTTATTCCCATAGAACAGTTAATCCATCTAAATGGGAGAGCTTGTAACTACAGAGCTGCTGTTTTACAAGCCAATCATCTAACCTTCACCTGTATAGAACATGAGGTCAAAGTATGGCCGTTCTTACAGCATAACATTCTGCCTTCATTGCAGAAATTCAGGGTTTTTCAGTTCTTTCCTTAGGAAGTCAAGGTGATTGTCAGCTTATCCAGAAACTACTCCCTGCTAAAACCCTCGGTACTGCATTGGCACTTTTCTTGTGTCGCAGGCGGCAGCGAGCGGATATCTGGCAGACAGCCTCCGTGTGGCTGGCTCTGTGGAGCCTGGAGGGCTCGCTGCTGCACAAACCCAGCAGATGGGACTCTGCAGAAGCCAGTGGAAAAGCACCAAGCTCATGCCAGGGCATAAGCATCGAGCTCATTCCACTCTATTAGAATCCTGCAAGGCGTGTGGGCACTCTCTTCCCAAGGAGCAGACAGTGCCCTACAGCAGGGAGGGCTAACTAGTAGGGTGGACAGGAGGACAAGCGGGTGCTGTTCCCCACAGAAGCCTACAGGATGGAAAATTTCCCCAGACAGATGACTTCTTACACCCCAAGATAGTCCTGCTTAAATTCAACATGACTTCCCCTGACTTTTGAGTCCCTGCCCCGCTTCCTAACAATTACAGAGCTGTCCCATGGAAACAAGTGTGTACTGGGAAACTAGTCTTTATTCCCACTAGTGACATATACGACTGAGGAATGAGGGTGAACAACAAGGGATTTACTTCTGACTTCTTTAAAATAATATGACTATTACTGCTGGACAGGATTCACGTTGCACACAGTGAAACATGACTGTATTTCCCCCCCGTTTTACCTGATGACTAGGTCAATTTCCAGAGATGCAATTAAGAAATTCAGCTCCACACAGTGGAGGCCTCTGAATGATAAACTGAAGCCCCTTTTCTATGTGTCTCTACAGAGTCACCTGCCTGCTCCCACACTGCCAGGCCTGAAGCTGATGACAGAGCTCCTGCAGGTGCACCAGGCTGTCCCTGGGACCCAGCAGACATGCCCTGCCCTGCCTGCCTCTCAGCTGTGACAGTGCCTCAGATGTTCCCACCACCCTAATGGGACTAAAAGGCCACCGCAGCCCAGAATGGGATCCTGTTTGGACACTGGAGAGCTGGCAAAGCAAACACGTGTGTCTGCCTGCACCTGTCAATATAAATGTCCCTCAGACTGCTTGCTATTTGTGGGACAGACAACAGCACTGCACAGAGGGGCAAAGGCAAACACGCAGACAAGCTCTATGGCCTGGGAGGTGATTCAGCTCTGACCAAGTTCAAAGAACAGGTTCTGCAATGCCCTGCTACTGAAAACAAAACCAGGTAGAAACTACCTCTAGAAAGGCAACCACATTCATCTGAGGAAACTGGGCAAAGAATGAACCAGGGCAGATCTTATCTGCTACTGGGTGATCTGGCAGCTAAGAACCCTGACCGATGCATCTTTAAAATATAGGCTGAGGATATGTTACCAAAGTATAAACCTGGAGAAGCTCCTGGGATTCTAGCACAACTATTTCAGGATAATGTTATTGAAATCAGTAGCTGGTACAGTTCGAATTACACTGTAGAAAAATCAGATAACAATGACTTTTCCCCCTGCCACAGATTATAATCAGCTGAGCTGCAGCCAGACATGATGATGGACTCAGCCCTTTCTGAGCTGTCAGTGTAGTATGATAATATTGCTGGACAGTCTGACACACCGGGACATTCCTGGGATGCAAGCACCTAACTCATGGCATACACCTAGCAGAGGGCTGTGCAAGCTACTACTCTGCAAAAGGGTGCAGGTCAGATTGTGAGACTTGGATCATTTAGCTGATTTGATCGGCTCCAGTCCAAGTATTTGATCTCAGCTGATTTCTTGCCCAGCTAAAGGAATGCCTCCAAGATCTAGACAATGCATGAGGAAAGTAAATGTAATCAACACTGAGATCATTAACATTAAATTCTGAGCACTGTATGCCATTAGGGAGCATAAAAACATTTCTGCAAAGGGTCTTTGCTTCAGGACATTGATCTTAAAAAGCAATACTGTGAAGTGGGAGGTGTCATCACTGGGGTCTCAAAATCCATCCCCAAGCACCTCGAAAATCCAAGTCTCTTATTTAGGAGTCCAAATATTTAGGCAAAACTATTTTTAGGCAAGTAAATTTGAAATGGACCACCACTGAATGTATGTATTTCATATTAGGTAACAGTTTCCTTACTCAAAAACTAGATCAATCCCACTCACCTTCAGTGAAGCACAATAATAGGATACAATCTAAACCTATATTGATCTGAACATTTGGCAAAAAATAAGCTAACTGCTCAAAGGCTGAGCTTGACATTAAACACCCAAGTTCACGTATCTTCAGTTTTCAGAATATATTCTACAGTAATTTATGACAAGGAACGTTTCTCTGCTGCAATTTCAGTTTTGCCCTGAAGTCAATTACCAGTCCTGTCTAGAGGCTCATGCCTCCCTGAGAGGAAATATTTCATGCTGACAGTGGTGTTGGTACCTTCGTCTGTGCATCAACAGCAGCTCCTTGGTTAACCAGAACCTCTGCTACATTGACCCTGTCCTCTTGAGCAGCCAGGTGGAGGGGCGTCAGTCCACTCTGTAAATCAGAAACAACAAGTAACAACCTTCAGAGGAGGCACATGGACACTAAAATGCAGATTCAGGTATCAGTAAGACTCTAAACATCCGACTGAATTTAAAGAAGTTCCACATTCCACTTTCACCGTGTAAGGTCCTTCACAATCACACTGTTGATCTGCAGGAAAGCACAATTCAAAAGCCAGGAAGATGATGTTTCTTCAGGACAAGGAACATTCCTCCATGCACTGTTGGATGTGGGACAGCAAATCAGAGCACTTTAAGGAAAAGTCACATAGTATATCTTTACCTCCTAATTCACTTCTTTATAATGAGTGAGACTTTAAAAGCAATATTGAATCATTGCTTACACTTCTGCAAGTTTTTGGGAAGTTACATTCACTCAGTTTTATCCTTACCTTTTACTCCTCTACTTGATCATTTTCAGACACAAACATAACAATAAAACTTCATTTCTCTGAGATCAGGCCCATTTCCTCTCTGCTCAGGGAGTATACAGACTTGATAGAGAACGTGTACTGATAGTAATTTTTCTTATTTAAAACTCAAGATCTAAATATCCTTAAAACCTCAGAAAACTATGCGACTTTCTGCCTATCTTTTCTCTGAAGGTAAAAGGGGTAGAAGAGACAACCTGCTGAGGAGATGTTTTACTTTACTTGCAAATTACAGTTCATTTTCTCTCCTGTTCCTACTGCCTTTAGCACCAAGGACAGAAGAGCAAGTGGTAGCAGTTGTCACACCAGGCAGAAACACTTGCTAAGTTCCCTGCCCTCGAACCCAAATCCACAGTGCATTCTCTACCAAAGGCAGTTATTTGGAGAGTGCCCCACTACATTTCATTCCAAGATGCAATCCTGATGATAACACAGCTTAGGTGGGTCACCTTACACAAATATGTAACAGTAACCATCTAAATTACCTAATGGTAATTTATCCTTACTGGATAGTAATGGCCAAACCTTCTCGAAGGATTTAATAATGCTCAGTATGGGGGCTCTGAGTATGCAGCTCCCAACCATTCTGTGGGTCCTGAAGAAATAAATGCTCTTTTCACTCCCATTGCAAAACTGCAAATCTCAGAAGTCAATGTGCTTTAAACATCTGGCTTCAAATATAGAGGTGCTGTGCTCCGAGGTAATGTGCATCCCTGAGAGGGTACGAGGGGAATTACTCCCCAAAGGTGTTATCAGCACAATGAGAAATTGGAGATTACAACTGAACAGTAACAGATTGAAGGATGCTGCAGGTAATTAACCCCTGGTGGCACTGAATCAATGTGCCAAGCACTTCAATCATGCTCCCTGTATTAGCCTCAGCAGCAAAAGGGGATAGCCAACGCAGAACACACACATGGCAAATTTCCCTGTGGGGATACAAAGCCCATCCTGCACTGCATAAGCCCAGACATGATTGAGACTTGTGGGGAAAAAAAAAAATCCCATCTGCAAGGAAGCTTTCTGAAGGAGAACCCACAAACAGCCAAACTGTAAAGTTAGACACAGGACAGCACAGCAGCCCTGTGCAGCAACACCCACTGCCTCAGAGGACACTGACTCTTCCTACCTGCTGAGAATAAGAAATATTTTCCATGAAAAAAATTTCTATTGCCTCTCTCATCTAGCCACACAAATCCATACTGAAACTGCACTTGACAGCATCACATAACGATGTCTAGTGGGGCATTTAAAGAATTAAGGCTGCACATTTGCTACAAACACGACCATAGAGCGGACTTAATAGCCTATGAATTCACACATAAGCTAAAATATACCAACCTTCCATTCCTACCACCAGGAGAAATTACACCAAAAGTCACTGTAGTCAAAGGAACATATATCCTGGGGAGGAAGAATCACTTGTACTACGGAACAAAATCTCAGACAAAGTTGCTGTTATTATCCTATTTAAAAAGTCAGCATCCTTGAACAAGTCAGCTGTTGCCATTAGGTGGTAATATTTGTTACCATTTGCTGGTACATGTTACATTTTTTGTTATAAAATATTATAGTGCTAAAACTGTTACAAATACAATAAAAATTACAAAATAGTATAGCAAATGTTACAATTACACATGTAACAACTGAAAAATGGGCAGGCATATTCCTGGAGGCTGATAAACGACAGCTGCCAGCCCCAGTAGCCCCCGTGGGGAGGAAGGCATTTTCTCTCGAGGCATGTTTTGGCAGACTAGCATAAATGAATGCTGGATTAATAAATTCCACTGCAGCATGTGTTATCACCAAACCTTGGGCACTACAAAATACAGTTCATTCAGCGTGACCTGGCATGCTGCTCTCTGCTAGGAGTGATGATGATGTGCGTTCAGACACCTGCAGCGGCTTTCAGCATGCGCAGAATCCCAGAGGGCAACATTTAATTGCAGCTCCCTCTCCTTCTCACCACTGCATTTTTTCACTGCCTTGGCCCCAGGCAGGGGGAACACTCACCTTGTTGCTGAGGTTGACGTTAGCATTTCTGGAGAGCAGCAGTGACACCATGTCCACGTGGCCGTCCTGGGAGGCGAGGTGCAGGGGGGCGATGCCCTGCCTGGTGACGGCGTTGGCGTCAGCACCGTACTCCAGCAGCGTGGTGGCTATGTCCATCTGGTTCTTCTTGGCAGCTATGTGCAGGGGTGTGTAACCATTCTGCCAACAAAAAGCACTTCATTGCAGGCTGCTCATCGAACAAGGTGATAGAGCACTTCTCTGCACCTACCCAACTCTGTGAGTGATTGTGCCATTAGTTCTAAAAATTCTGTCAAACGCAATCAAACACAAGGTTAACAAGCCGTGTGAACTAATGTGTCCGACCTTTAAGCAATCTTTTTTTTTTTGAAAGTACTGCTACAAAGAGGATGATTCTGCAGTAAATTTTCAAAAAATATCTGTTCAGAAGAGGACAACCTATAGCAATAGGAGTTTGAGTTTTGTTTCATAGACATTTGCTACTTTTCCTTAAATGTGCATAAAATCTTTAACAAACTGAAGAGCAGGATGTGTGTTCATAACTCAGAACAGCTGCTATTGTTTGGGTTTTTTCCCATTTCCCAGTGTGAAGGAAAGCATTACATACATGAAATATGGCCTTTCTTGCAGCATTTACCCTAAACCTTACTGACAAGGCTGTTTTTTTCAGATCAAGGGAAAACTAAAGCATATAACTTTAGAGTCATGCATTCCTTATCTTTTTATTCCTTCCAATATGTGTACCCAGGGAGCCCACTACTAAAAATAAAATTGCAGTATCTATTGCATGATACAGTTTTGCAATTCTAAAAAAAGACAGGCAGAAAATAGATAAACGGAAATGAAGAATAACTGATCAGCACGGAAACACCAAAACTCTGATGGAGGTATGACCAGCTTATGGTATAGATTGCAATAACTGTTTAATCAAGAACTTCCTGTCTCTCAGAAATATATTAGCCCTCATTTTCAAGCAAATGCCAAATGTGCACACATTTGCAGGTGACTAAGGGACAAGGTCAGAGGGGCTGAGACCCAAGCTGCATAAACCATTTTGGGTTTTTGTATGGTATCCTAAGTAGCATTTGCATCTCAAATTACCCAGCCCAATAAAATCTACCTGAAGGCACAAAGGATTCACCTGGCTTGGCTCCTCCCTGCACCCACAGGGAAGCAGGGCTGGACTAAACAGGAAGGGAGGGCACAAGAGACGCAGAGCAGTGCAGGTATGAGCAAGGAATAAATACATGGGGGCTCACAAATGATTACAAGAGAGCTTTCATAGGAACCGAGTAGCAAAAGATGCACAGCACTAGTTTCATGTGGAACAGGTTCTGTAATCTTCAAAATTCAATTCAGGTTCAGTTCAGACCCTGGATACTAAGATATCTGAAACTGACACTCAGGAAACACAGTGCCACTATCAATAAAGGAAGCACACGGCCACTGAATTTTCACTTTGAAGATAAAGTGCTTCAGGAAAAACAAACACAATCCTCTCCCTTAGACTTCCTGCATGAGACTGTCATGTAAAACAATCATTGCCACACGAGCACCTAATAAATCCTAAATACTCCATGCTAAATCCCGCTAAAACATGTCCTTTAAATGGAGCTCATATTACATTATGTAAAATAACAAATGCAGTTTCCAAGCCTTTTCCTCAGAAATGGGCATATATTGCTGTCATGGGAATGGGCAGCAGCAGGTTGCCAAGAGAAGGCAAAAAGAGAGCTGAAAAATAAAAGCTGAAATTCAGCTCAGTCCCAGTCTGCATCTTCTCCTCATAAGGGCAGCACTCTGTCACTATGCATAGATGGAGAAAGGAACAGAGAAGTTGAGAAGGAAGGGTATTGGGTTGTTCTGGTTGCCAGAGAAAAGAGTGGAAAAAGGGAAAATAGTTAAAGACAAAGGGACAGAGGAAAACTAAGGCTTTGGGGATGGTGTGGCGAAGAAGAAAGGCACTGTAAAGTGGATGCCAAATTCAAATTAGGGATAAACTGCATGTGAAATTAGGCACAAGCCTAGTTTTTGCCCATAAAAGAGAAGAATGGTTCATGAGAATAACTGTACCACAGCACTGTGCTCTGACGTGCCCATTTCCCATACCCTGTCACTTATCACTCTTCAAGGCAAATTTTGATGGGCTTGGCTAATGAGCCACTCTTGAGACCAGTGTGAAAGACAGTGGTGTCACAGGAAAGGCAACTACTGATGAAACTAACTGTGGAGCAAGTGATAAGATACGACATAACACATTTATTTCCTGGACCCCACTTACAAAAAAAAAAGGGAAATCATCTGCTGTTACCAACATCATCTTTCGGATGAGTGCACAGTGGGTGCCCGCAGCAACAAACATGTTACAGTTAATTTTATTTAGTATCGATGCTCTGCTCGGCACTGCCGTGGCTCACTTGCTGCAGAGCACTAACAAATGCTTTCTTTTAGGCACACTTACAGCTGGCACTTGGAGGCCTGAAGTGGCAGCTGCAGAGCTGTTCTGTTACAGATGGGAAAGCTAAGGTGACCTGACACACGAGTTTGTGCAATGCTGTACCACAGTCTTTAGGGCTTCCACCTTGGTTTGGGCTTCCCAAGCCCTTGGCAGGGGCTGCTGCAATCCCTGCCCCTACAGAACGCACAGCTCCCACTGGCAGCTTCTTTCAGTGAAAACTGGGTCAGTGCCTTCTCATCCTCTTCAGAAGGCCCCTTCTTCCCCCCCGGGGCATTCGAGAGTGCTGTGCTGCAGTAGTGAAAGATCAGAGATCACTCCAGCTCCTCCCCTGGGGCACTGCTCTGGCGGATTGCCACTATTGACAGTACTGACTTTAAATTGCGCCGTTGCTGCTGGCGGTCCGTGTTTATTTAACTTCCCCCTCCCTGCACTACAAACTCTGGGACCTGGCACACTCCATCCTCTCCTTCAGCCATGCAGAAGGCCTCCAGTGCCATGGCTGCACTCAGCCATGTGTGAGAGGAAGGTAATCAAGGAGTGCTGTCCATCTAGCTACAATACTGGCTTTTCCACTAGCTCTCCTTTCTCCACAGGGTTTCTTCTTTTCGCAGTGATTTAAGGAAATTATCTGGGTTGTTTCAGATGAGGTATTTACACTGCGCTTAACCTGCTTTAACCTACGTATGTTTCCATCCCGCTTTACCTAGTGTTGCTGTTCAAATATCGATTATACTTTGATTGATTGTAGTATTTATCCATGCCATACTTAAAACTGGGATCCACAAAAGAAATAGACAGTTTAAGCTTCTCTAAATTCTCTTTGCTCTATGCACTACTAGAATAAACTTACATATTTGTTCTTTCATATCCCCTGAAACCTTACACCAGGTATTGTCTTGCCTACAGTAAATTACAATCAAAGCAGGGCTATGACTAGTTTAATTTCTTGCCAGTCCATTTACACTGGGGTAGAAGTATTGTGAAGCACATGAATAATTACATATATTGTGCTGAGAAACTTATCTCACCTCAGATGTCATCCTGTGGCACAATACAGGAGAAATACCCCTGTACAGCTGGGATTTAACCCCAACCTTGCCCTGCACAGATTTTAAGATGCAATGATACAAACTTGGCTGGCTTGGAGAAGTTACTGAAGAGACTGGACTGATGAAAGCAAGGCTCAGTATTTTCTGAGACTGCTGATTTAAAGTGTTTCTGCATCTTTATTTTCTTTTTTTACTGCTCTTTTATTCACCTGCAGAATTATTCTAGCAGCTTTATGTGGATGTGAGACATAAACAAGATCACTGAGCCTCCTGTAACTGCAAACATACAGAGCCTAGAAAAAACAGGGGTAGACATAGAAAATACAGGGAATAAAGCAACATAAAAAGCCTGGGTATTGCTCCCCCAGAGTGGCCAGTACTTGTACCTTGGCAGAGGCATGAGGTGAAGCTCCCTGGTCCAACAGGAGGAGGGCCACTTTTTGATTATCGTAGTGTGCAGCTACATGCAGTGGTGTTAAACCGCTCTAAAAACACATGCAGAACAAACAAGTGCTGTTACAGACCCTCTCCGGGGGAAACTCAGGAGTTTGGAAAATTTCAGTAGATAAGGTGAAAAAACACATTCGTTACTCATTCGTGTATCCAGAGTCTTTGGGAACTTTTAGAACCGAAAAATAAAACAGAAATCTGGAAACCCTTCCTGAGCTGTGAAAGCCCCGTTCACTTTTCCCAGGGAAGATGAACGGAGAAGCACATATCTGTGCTGCCCCCGGGGTAAGGAGGTCACACCCTCGGCAATGTTTTCCTTTTACTGCAGTGGATAAATAAACTGCCCCTTGGATCTGTAAAAATCCAAGCTGGGCTGGTTTAAAAAGCTTGAGGTCCTGTTGGCCTTTGCCCCCCTCCGTCATGAGACCTGGGGAAGCAGAGCCAGCTGCCCAAATGCTCTGATAAGGACTGTAAATAGTCTGAGTAGAACACAGGGGAATGGTTTGTCTCCATTCCCCTGGACATGAACACAGAGCACATCATTTTGTTGTCAACTAATGACAATAAAAGTCACTTTCTCTGAGAGTTTGCTGGCCCTTGGCAGCCCCAGCAGGGACTGGAATACCACATGAAACCAATTCCAGCTAAACCCAGGCTGTGGATACTACTGTGATGGTAAGTAGGTAGGAGAATATTATTAAAATATTATCTGGTTTTAGATATTTGCTGCGCCAGTGGCAGAGGCTTCTTCTGTCCTACCTTTCCAGAAGCATCAGGAGATGCATTCTTCTGAAGCAGGAGGTTGGCTACCTCGATTTTGCCATACTTTGCAGCCACATGTAGCGGAGTAAATCCTTTCTGTAAGAGAAAGCAGTTATATAGCAGCCCTGGGCACTCTTCTGAGGGTGAGGTTTGTCTCCGATCTGCAGGGATGCAGCTGTTTCCATCCATCCCCTTATGCAGTCCTGAGTACAGGCAGCAAGTCTGCAGATTCCCACCTGCCCTGTGGGGTCTGGAGGCCCTTCCCTGGCAGGGCAAAGCACTGTCTGTGTTAAACAAGGGAAGAGTCGGTTCCTTTCTTCACACTCCCAAAGACCCAAGGGCAAGCTTATCAACACCCGCCTGGAATTTCTACCCCGCATTCCTGTCATTCCAAGAAAACACAAGTCTGATCACTGGGATGCATTACACATCAGGTCCTGAGGTACGAGCATGAAGCTCTGTACCCTTTTGATAAAATGTAGCTCACCCTTACGCTGTTTGCACGTGTATACGACTCTTGCAGCATTTAATTCACGAGCAGCCCTTGACACAGGTATGTTCTATGATTCAAGCGGTCACTCCTGCAGCTTGCTCACCTTGGTGATGATAGACAGAGATGCACCATGATCCAGAAGAACAGAAGCTACATCCTCATGCCCTTCCCGAGCAGAAAGGTGCAGGGGCGTGTAGCCCGACGTGGTGGCTGCATTGGGAGATGCTCCCTGCTGCAGCAGCTGCTGCACGATGTCTGCTTTCCCCAGGCGGGCAGAAATGTGCAGCGGCGTTTGGTCATCCTAAAACACAGAGGGAACAACACAAGCCTGCATGAGAAAACTGCACCTCACGTTGGGACACAAAATATCTGCCCACGCTCTGTCACTTTTCAACATTGCACATGAACAATAATTCTACTGAGGTCTTACCTAGTGAACGTTGCACACTAGCTTTCTCTTTCTCAGATAATAAAAATACCTCGTGCTGTGTTACTGCAATCACAAAACATTCCAGACAGGGACATAACATAAAAGTTATTAAATTTATCAATTTTCTTCCTTATCTGGATTTGCCTCACTCTGCTTTGCAGACCTTTCTTAAAGCAGAGCCAATGCATAGTTCTGGTCTTCACATCTTGATCTCTTTTATGTTTCACAGCAACATTTAATAGCTCAAACAATTATTGCCTGGAAACTTGCATTAAGTATCATATTTTTTGTGCTTTTTTTAACTGGTGAATGATTGTTTGGTATTTTGCAGATAACTTTTCCATAGATGTAACTAATGACAGAGCATGGTGTGGAAATTAATTGTCACTTTCTCACTTGGTTTTGTATTTTTGTCCTCCCCACTCTGTGTTGTACAATCTCTGGATTAAGCACACTATCACAACAGTGTGGCCAAACATCTTTCTCTCCCCATTCTCCCCTGCTGAATTTCCTACCTTTCAAGCACTGCTACCCCATGTCCTGCAGTTCTGGGCTGCTCTCTGCCAGGGAGACTTGTGCCCATGCCTGTCCTACACGAGTGATTTTACACCTCTGGGATTTAGGATGGGAGAGAGCCAGGATATGAATGCTGCTCCTCTGCAGGGCAACTCTTCTCTGACTGGGGGAGAATCTTTGTGGTTCTTAAATTATTCCAGTTTGTGCCTGTTTCCCACAAATTTCTCACAGCTGATGTTAGCACTGGTGTGTAATCTACTGCTTGCTTTTAGTTGTTATTTATGATAACAAATTGATCACAGGCAACTGCAGTTTGCACAAATTAAATCATTCTGTGAATTTACTCAGAAAATATTCGCATGACTATGCTTCTGAGCACGAGCTGTTCACTTTCAAGGCTGTCTTTGGAGATTTACAAACCACATGAATCAGTTCTATTGTCAGGCTCCTTCCAGATATAAAGGGTATCAGCTATAAATATTTAGTCAGAGTTCCTTATAAGTAGATAATCTTACCAGCAAACTTATTTGTGACCCAATTCACAGATAACTTCACAATGAAAGAAAGGTTTGGTTTTTTTAATTATATCCACTTTATCACCATTTGGGGAAAAAAATATTTCCTGAGTTTACCTATTAAGACTGCTATTTATTGCACCCATTTATCTCCTTGCCCTGCCTGTTTCCTGGAACTCTTTGATTTCCATAATTCTGTGTGTTCCTTCATGCCTCTTGACCATTTCTTTTTCATCCACCCTCCCCTTCCTCAACTGCAATTGTTTCTACAGGATCTGTTCCTTCTTTCCAGCCCTCTGCCACATCCCCTCACTGTGCCTCCTTCCTTTAGAACTCTAACTATTTTTGAATGCATGCAGGCTGTTGCTTTAGGGACATGACAGTAGACACCAGAAGCCTAGGCTTTCCAGTTCTGCTGAAATAAAAGCAGATTTGGGGAATTCCTCTGCCTCCTTAAGTCCCACTTCAAAACAGAACTCTTCAAACACATGATAATTTATATTAAAAACTGGGATGGTATCAGCCTGACATCTCCTGCCTTCTCTCCAGATCACTCGTGGCTACAGTAAAAGGGCCCATAACAAAATATCAGTGGGCATCACACCAAGGACCTTGGCTTCACCTCTTTCTCATCCTGAATGACACACACAAGATGAATGTGAGTCCTTCCTTTGTCCAGTACAGATCATCCAGGTTTGTTACACCTGGGCCATGTCCTCACCTTGGCTTTTGCCTCCACCTGGGCTCCGTTTTGTACCAGGTACCGGACGACCTCTGTCTGGCCAGCTCTGGCTGCCATGTGCAGCGCTGTCTCTCCTCTCTGCACGCAGCAGCAAAAACACAACAGAATTAAAAACACACTGCAGGAAGAGCGAACACCAGCATGTTTCATGAACACAGAAATACCAGCAACGCAGAATGATCTCCACTAGAAAACTCTGCTGTAGTTGTCTGTAAGATGTAAGATTAAATCAATATTTGACCTGCCACTGTGTACTGCAAAGCAATTTATTGCAGGGTCAGTTTCCCAACACAATAGTGCCTTTGTCACTGTTTTTTTGCTGAAAAGAGATAGTGCAATTTTAATATTACTAGCATTTTACTAACAATGTTAAAAATTATGTCCATGTAAATAGAGCTGAATTTAGTAAAAAATGTATTTCAAATTTTGTATATCCAGGCACACATACATTTGTCTTTCCTTCTGTTATGTCTTATGCCCTTACTATCATTTGTTATCTGACAAGCACTGAGGTGACTGAACAAGAAGAGGAAAAAAAATCATTACTGAGTACATTCATCTAAAGCTTCATGGACTTAATGAAAGACAAATCCAAGGAAACCAGAGCAATTCAGGATGGAAAGTGGTTTCTACATTTTTGGGTATTGGTATGTCTTTAGGTACAAACACCTGCTAATTAAAAATAGTGTTGCATTTTTACGTAATTTAATAGAATTAGCAGGTGAAGACTTAAACAAAATATTGTCTTCTAGCTGCACCTGTGTATGGGAGGTGAAAGGGAGATTTTGAGGCCAAACTGTTAAAGAGGATCAACAAGCTTCTGCTTTCCTTCCACTTCCCAACTTTCAAATACCCAACCAACAACGAGTTTGGTTTTTACACATGCCCCGGGAGCCTTGGGGCACGCAGCACACAGCCAGCAGAAGAGCGGGCTGGGACGGCTGGATGGACACAGGCAATATGTCCCCACAGTCTGCTGCAATCTGTTGAATTTTCCTTAAATGGCAGACCCCCAGGGTCTTGGGAAAAGAGTGCTCCACAGTCAAGCAGAGATCTCAAAAATCACACATGAGAAGCTGCAGTATGTTCTCATTCTTCATTTCAGAAAATCAAGAGATTGGAGCCTGCTTAGGGTCAGCCCCTTTGGAAATTTCCTCAACCTGCCAAGCATCTCCCAAGCAGGAGCCAGCAGGCTGTACTTTCCCATGACTCCAGCACGAGCCACAGGTGCTCTGGAGGTAGATGGTGGACAAAGGAATTAGGCACTCGATCCCAGTACTGCTCCCAGATATTATCAGGCATTCCCAGTCCTGCCCTGCTGGAAGGAAACCCGTGACTCACCACATTGGTAGTGTTGGGGGATGCTCCATGATGCATTAGCTGCGATACAATATTTACATGTCCCATGAAGGCAGCAACATGGATTGGAGTTAGGCCCGACTGAAAAACAGACCAGAGTCCAATTTAAACACCTGCTTCCACATTCCTTTACAAGAATGCCATGAGGAAAACATAAATTATTCTAAAGCGAATCAATCCAGGCGCTTGCCCTTCTGAGAGGGTTTTATCTTCTCAAAACCATATACATGTGCTTAAACGAAAGGGTGCACAGAACTGGAAACACCTATGAGTGTGGTTCATGAGCAAACATATAAACCTTCTAGGAATTCAGTAGTTCTTCATCAACAATCAACCATAGCTAAGCAAGATTAAGATCAGGCATTTGCTAAACATAATCTTGAAACAGAAAAAAAACAAAGGTAGAAGCATTCCTGGTACAAAGGTAAGGCTTTCTGAAACATTCAGCTTGTGCGAAAAAGATCATCATGAATCTGCACCACTGCCCTCACACAGGATATGAAAGCCCAGCTGGAGAGAAAGAGAGGGAAGGAGAGGGAGAGGGAGAAAAAGGGAGCAGTCATTCAGCAGGGCGTGACCTCCAGGATTTTGCTTTAAAAATCCCATCAGTAGTTAATATTTCCCCACGTAGAATCACCCTAAAACCTCTTCACAGCTGCTTCTAGCACAGCTGTACAACAGTCAGCCACAGGCTTCAGAAAGGCATTTTGCTACCAAGAGAAGGAGAAAGTTCAGTGGATCTCTGGAAATCCCCACGATTTAGGCAGCTTCCCCACAGATATATACAAGTCCCAGAGGGCAGAAGTGAGGAAAACTCTTTCTTTCCTTTCTCATGCAGAACAGCAAACATGAGCAGGAAGGCAGCATAACTGGCTGAGTGTGTTATTACTTTTACCTGTTTCCAACGATTTAGTAAATGCTTTTAAAAGTTTTTAAAAGCTAGTCTGGAGCTACACGAACTGTAGCCAGGGCAGACTCTTCTCCCTCATGCAAGGCAGGAAGGGATCTGTACGGTTTGCTGCTGAATAATTAGCACAACCCCCCCACATATTAAATCAAACTCTGTTTTGTGGAGATGAACTATTCCCCATTGCACCTTGTTTGACCCATGGAATTCCCTGTCACTGTCTAACATGGCTCATTCCACAGCGGCCACACATTCATAGATGTGATCTTTGCTCCTCTCCTAACTTGGTACAATATAAATACACATAGATAAAACTTCCCATGGGTACTTGATCATTCTCTGAATTGTGCCAAGAACTGGGTGCAGACTATCTCATGCTGACTGAAGTGACAGCATATTGATTTCTGTCTAGCTGATTTGTGATGCCCCATGATGGTGGGCGAATGTAACTTCTCTGTGGAAAGCCAAAACAAGGTCCGAATTAAACCACCTCTTAAAACAGGACTTGAGTGAAGCACAGTCTTCACCTCGATGTCTGCAACAGAGCAAATTTCATACTCAGTGCCTTAAATTACAGAAAAAAAAATTGGCAGAAATGGTAGACCTTAGAAAAATCTTTATGTTACATTTCACTTGTTATTCTCACCGTAATCCCGTATCAGTTGTTTGTGATTCATTTGGGTAACTGACTTTATTGTTCAATTTTATTATCTCATAATACCTGGTTGAAAATAATTGTTGACTTGATTGGTCCGTGCTCTTTCCGAAATATTCCAAGACTGACCAACACAGTTACAATGAAATTTGTAGGAAAAGCAAAGACAAGCATGGAAAGACCATTTCTTACCTCAGTTACAGCTTGAATTGATGCACCGTGCTTTAGAAGAAGTTCCATTACTTTTATTCTGTTCTTCTTGCAGGCAATGTGAAGAGGTGTGAAACCATTCTGGAAATGAGAAAGAACACACTTTTTGATGCCTCGTGCGTCATTAAAAAATACAATTGGGTATGGAATTCCCACAAAAGAGTTTTCCAATTTTAACAAAACACCTCCCAGATTTGTTTTGGCTTTACTAAATTTTTCATGTAAAAGAAAGAAAAAATTTCTAAAAAGGTAAAGATCTATTTCATATATCCAGTTTTAATTATGAAATATATTGCCCACTCCAATAATTAATTTATTTTAAAAATTCTCAATTCACACAAAACTATCAAACCCTTCATTTTTGCTTGCCATATTCACTTTTAACTGGGTGGGGTTTTCTGCTGAAGGTTTGGGGAAATTTAGGGTGGAGTTTTTGGTTGGTTTTTTTTTTACCTTTTAGAACTGCTGGTAAGAAAAGCACTTCACCTTTCATGAGCTCTGAAATTTACATCTTCTAAACTATTTTTACTACTTGTTGTGGGGTTTTTTTTTCCATTCATTACCTGTCAGCTTACTGCGACTACAAGTATTTCATCCCTTCCTTTAAAAAGAATGTGTGCAATGGAGTGAACATTAGAACTACCATCTCATTTATTGTGAGGCGATAGCACAGAAAACAAGTAAGTCAGGAAAATAAGCTGTCCAGAGCATCCACGACTGGTACAGCCACATCAGAGCACTGAATGCTGATGCTGCTCTGTACAAAAAAGCCTTTGCAGAACATTCTGAAAACAACTGGCAGAGCTGGTCCCTCAGACCTGATCAAAATTATCTTTTTTTACCTGCCCTATAGTAAAGAATATCGTGTGTTTTCAGGATGTGAGGTCCATGCCATTGTCTGTTCCAGTGTAGCAGCTCTCACCCCTCTCCTTGGCAGTGGGCAATGTCCAGGGTGAGCTCAGGCGTGTTTCAGGGAAGAGAGAGCTCCAGTTCCAGATGCTGCACCCACGTTTCTTCTGCTTAACCACCCTGAGTGGGGACTGGGGCAGAATAAAAGGAAACACTACAAGATTTACGGGAGAAGGGCATTCATGTCTGGGTTACCAGACCAGTGAAAGGCCACTGCCAGCAACTCTAACAAGCTAAACCTGTGATGATTTGATTATTTCAGAAGGTATAAGTAAATATTACAGGCCTATGAGCCTCCCCACTCATCGGTTATACTGAACAAAACCCATATATCATAGAAGCCTGATCGCAGACACCCAAACACAGGTTGATCTGACACAAAAAACAGAGGGGCTGAGAGAAGGACACCTGTGGAGCCTGTACTGTTTTCAAGAGAGCCAGTCCCACCTGGCTTGTGAGGATTTCAGAAGCTCACATAACATTTCAGGAGTTGAATGAGTTAGCATCAGGCTGTGAAACCAATCAACCCAATTCATGTCAGAATGTAAATTTATTTGGAACAGTTACTGAAGAACAAATCAAAGAGACATTTTAAATAGAATGGACTGCGATTGCAATTTGAACAAAAGGCATTAATGTATTCTGTTTGTATGCAGTTTAACTGCACTAATGTATTTTGCTGCTGAAGTTGTTTCTAAAGTAGAAAGGCATATGACTCCATTGACATAAAATACCACAAATACTCATTATGTAACTCATTCCTACCTTTTACTGTTTCACATCATTGAGAACTTATAAAAATTCCCTCACTTTTAAATGTTGCTGATTATTTTCTCTGCACAAACACTTGGAAAATAAGGATTTTCTCCATACCAAAAACTACAGCAGTTATGTCTGCAGCCGTTTCATCTATTCATAATCATAAAAAGCTACCAGGAGGCAAAAGTGCTCCAGTTACACTAGAAATTCATAAATCACTGCCAACTGTCTGCAAGCAAAGGTCTGCTCCGATTGCATGACACGTTATTAACACTTTGAACCTGGAGCGTTTGTTCTTGGGCTGTGGCAGTAACAGCACATCCTCGCTGCCAGCCATCAGCAGGCAGAAAATAACTCCCCGGTAAGTCTCAGCACAACTTTGCAGGAATCTCTAGCTGTGAGCAGCGCCCTGCTGTGTACTCACCAGTGCTTTGGCATTAGGATTAGCTTTCTTGTCCAAGAGAACCTTGGCGACTTTGTAGTGGCCACAGTGGGCAGCGACATGCAGCGCGGTCAGGTAGTCATTGGTGACGTCGTCCACAGGCACGTTGTGCTGAATCAGGAGCTGAACACAGTTTAGATGATCCCCTTGTGTTGCCATGTGCAACGGAGACAAACCATTCTGCCAACAGAGAGAGACCCAGCACGGATGGGTTAGAGGATGCTCAGAGAAGGGAAACTCCTCCGCCTTGCTCTTGGAGCGTTTGTTGTATGAAGAATTTTACGAACCCGGAGAGCACCCAAAATAAACTTAACATGTTCGGCGTAAGGATGGGGGTTCTTACTCCAGAATTTGGAGCTTGTTTGGTTGGAGTTTGTAGGCAGCCCCACACTGAAAAACTGACAAAACACCAGCAATGCTCTAAATGTAGCTTCTTTCAGCCAGCATGGCTCAGACAAGCTGCTCAGTTTACATGAGTTACGTGAGGAACAGCGCTTTGTGACTTCTAACACCCCAGCCAGGGAATTTGCTGTTTTTTAAAGCCGCATTAAACTCATCACTCTAATGTGGCCTGTATACACCAGGCATGACAGCACAGGTCAGAACATCACTCAGTGAACACAGCAGCCTTCTTTCACCCCTCCATTCGTGTTTTCCTGAATTTGGGTTGTACGCATGCTTACACCACATTACACAGCTCTGGTGACCACTCTTCCCAGTCCACATTGGTAAAACACCAGAAGTTTCAACTGGGCTAAAAATCTCTGAATAAAACCTGTAGCTGTGACCTACCAGCAGCAGTGGTAAAGCTGTTCCACCAGGGAAACACCTGAGAGAGAATCATGCACTACTGAACTGTTTCTTGCAGTGTTTAAAATAGTGAACAAGCTGCCAAAATATATTATATTTCCAGAGTAAAACCATGAGAGAAAATTCTCAAAAATTGAAAGGACTGACTCTATTTCACGATGAAAGATTAAAAAAGTACACCAGAATGAAAGAGGCTTTGTTAGCAGTGGTACATAGCTCCTTCTTCCAATCGTAGGGGTTTTTTTCACTCGATTCTTCTAATGCCGAAATTAGTCTTGCGTGCAGAAGCTATTCCTGTAGCAGCACACAGCAGTTTATAAGCCGTAAGTGACTGCCAGTACCCCGTGTCTGCATCGTGAGACACAAACCTTTGCTCACAGATGCAGTGCCCTCATGTGACTGCAGCCAGCAAAGGCAAAAGGAGCGAGGAGGAGCAGCCGAGATCTGGGGCTCTCTGAAGCAGAGCCTTCCCTCAGCCCTCCCGGGGCCGTGCGGTAACAGGAACAACGACCGTTCCAAATAAAGGCGGAAACACGCAGTGAAATAATGTTTTAAGTGGAGACGGAAGCAGGACGGTGAAAGCGAACAGGCGCATCCTGTCAGAAGTGGAGAGCAGTTTGCATGCAGCGCTGAGACACAGATATTCTTGGACACAGTAATATCCTTCAAGTAAGATTATCTCATGGGCATCTCACTTCTGATTTATGTTGGCTTGGATAAGCCTCTCTCCCATTCCCAAAGGCTACTACAGCAATTATCTGCATGGAAGCTTGATACTGGCAAGGCATTTTAAATGTTTTCACTGTCTTCTAGTGTAGTTAACAGTAGAACAAAAAAAAAAGATTAATTTCCCTTGGTCACTAAGCCCTCCTGGTAACAGCCTATAACTGATGATGCCTTTTAGGTGAGAGTAAAAAAATCATGAAACTTTAAACACCATCCTGCTCCATTTTTATAAGAAAGATCCTTCAGGTAAAAAGTGTCATTCTTCACAATAACAGCCAATAAACCATGCTTATTAATGGAGTAAAAGATTGAGGAGTTGATATGGGACTCCTTTACAGGAGAGACTTGTACCAAAAGGACTGACATTAATGGGAAGGAAAGGAAGAAACAGAGCAGCTAGATGCGAATTTGAAAAATGGGCAAAATACTTGATAAAAATCTGTCATGGACAAGAGAAGTGCAGCAGATAGCCAGACTTCACACAGAAAAGCAAGAGACAAGACTGGATGCTAAAGAAGTTGATGAAGACAAATGAATAATTGGAAAATTGTCTTTTGTTATACCCTAAACCAGGCTTAATTCTGTTGCAGTAGAAGCTACTCTATAATCTTACACAAGTCAGTTAATATTTCAATGCCACATTGAAAATAACAATATTACACGTAAGAGTGTTCTCCAGGCCCGTATCCTTCTTGTGAGAGACAACCCAACAATGACCCTCAGAACTGATCAGGTACTTTAGGATGGAGCCACTTTATAACTACTCTTATTGTTTTTTTAAAGATTGCCCAGAAAATAATAAAACTGAAAGAAGTTCAAGATTAATCAAAGATATTGACAGTCATATCATACCTTAAAACAACCAAACAAAAAAAAAAAACAACCCCAAAACAAAACAGGAGCATAGAGTTAAAAAAATATCAACTGTCTGACTAGGCAAACATAAAATTACAGAGCTTATTTTGTAGCTGTGTCAAAGAACTTTAATCAGGGAAAGTGCCATTAACTGTGGGGAAAGGAAAAAGAAAAAAAGAAAAAAAGACAAAGAGAAGTCTGGAAAAACAGTAATTTAAAAAAGATGGACATTTATTGACAAAGACATAGTTTTTTAACACAGAAAATCATTGGCATATTCAGGACCAGAACACCCTTTTCATTTTGCCTGTAGAAACCTCCATATAATCCATTAGGTCGTTGCCTTGCCTGAAAGTAAATCTAAGGTTCTTCCAGTGCAAAAAAAGGCCAGCTCTACACTAAACCATCTCTAGCAGGAAACTGCTATCAAACTGCAGCCTGGTTATTATTCTGAAAGAGTTTTATATAACATGAGAAAACTTTGTGAAGTTCAAATTCTTTCAAAGATGTGTCCTATTTCCAATAATATATGACTTAATTTGAAGAGAATGGAGCCACTTATTTTTGCAGAGGACAGTACTGCAGTTTAGTGCCAAATGAATGAATTCATTTATGCCATTCAGAGGCACAGCTATTCCCTAGCTTACCTTCTGAAAATGGTGGAATTAACACATCAGAAGGAAATGCAGGAAGCTCTGCACTTTGTTCTGTTCGCTTTTTAAGATGTAACAGCTTCTCCTCTTCCAGAGGAGGCTCCTATTTTGCAGAAGTTGTTTATATAAGCCTCTGCAGATCAACATCCAGCCTGTCTTTCAGCCTTAGGCAATTTCAAACCCACTATCCCATGTAATCTGCCTGATTTTGTCTAGTGAACTCTGGGCCAGGCTGTGTGAGTCTGCTCAGGCAGAGCAACAAATTCAAAACCTACAGTTCTTGAACAGCAGAGTAAGTTCAGGGGTAAGACCTGAAAATACAACATCCACACAACAAAGAAACGTAGTTCCCTAGGAGAGGTTTTCATATACGATGGTGGAAATGAAAGAAATAGGGTGTATGTTTATGTGGGTGTTTTTTGGTTTGGTTTGCTGTTGCCGTGGGGTTTTTTGTTTGGTTGGGGTTTTTGTGGTTTTGTTTTGGTGGTGGTTTGGGATTTTTTCCCTTTAAGTAATTAAAGGAGCTATCCAAGAGGGTGGAAGAGCCTTCCTCCCTGGAGTATGAGCTCTAGGCTCCAAGAGTGGGAGCTGTGGCCCAAGGGGTTCCCAGACAGCCCCTTGTGGTTCTCCCCTGCTCATGGAGTTTGCAAGCCAGGGCTGTGGGAGTCCATGGAAATTCCACACGCAGAGGATGGGTGAAAACTGTCTGTCAGATCACCCATGACAGCTCTTGCCAGTGACGCACTGAGCAGAGGAAAGCTGGTGCCAACCTCCCCAAACAAATGCTAAATATACTCCACTAAAGGGAAAAAAAAAGAGGGAGGAGAAAAGCAGAATATAGAAGGGTGCTGAGACAGAACAGGACAGGATGACAGAGAGAGAAAAGAAACAACAATGGAACAGAAATGTTGCTGAAACACACTGGTTACAGACTAAGAAAAAAAAACCTGTAGTGGAAGGTTATCTTTGGAAAGAACCTCAACAAATTGCACAGCCCAAATGTCATCCCTGAATGGGAAAGTCATGGATTGCAGTGGTGCAAAGCAGGCTGCTGCTCTGAGATTTGAAATCAGCAGTGACAGCCCAGCAGAGGCCACCGCCAGGGAAGTTCTGGCAAGTGCTTCCTTTAATGCCAGCCCTTGGGTCTAAAGTAATCTGTGCATCCTGGTGCAGGTGATTTCAAATTCCTAGGAAGAATTTCGCTTGATAAACTGTAGAGAGAGATAAAGTGGAAAAACTGGTAATCAGGCTAAGTCCTTAGGAAATACGAGCTGTCTCTGCAAAGGGACATTGCTCTATTTTTATCTCTTGTCTCTTCTCTGGCCTTAGGGTAAATTGGTACAAGCTGAAGATTTATTGTAATCACTGTGTGTTTATTCCAGGATAGACACAGAGATCTTCAGCTCCTGAAATTCTGAGGAATAGGGTTACCACACAAGCCTTTTTGGTTGGCACAGAAATCTTTGCTCGTATATCTCGATTTAACACATTTTACATATGCAGACGTGCGCTACATACGGCATTCACTTTGGAGAGCTCCCACACAGTTACTTTAAATAACTAAGAAATAGGAAAGTTACTGCCAAACCCTTAAACATCTGCGACATACAGAATTACATTAGGAAAAAGAAAAAAAAAAAAGACAAGGATTATCTCAGCAGGAAAGAGTACCAGTTACCTTGGTTTTGGAAAGAATAGGGGCACCACGATCCAGCAGCATTTCTACAACCTGTTCATGGCCACTTCGTGCTCCACAGTGGAGGGGGGTCAGCCCATCCTGTGGGATACAGAGTTATGACTGATTAGTGTCAGACATGCCAAAATCTTGCACGCTTTTGTAAAGACCTGTGATGTCCTAGGAGGTTCATTAATTCCTGCAGGATGCTGCTCCTCTGCAAATGAACATTTAACCTGTTTGTTCAAACCAACAGAGAACATTCTGGCTCTGATTTTCTGAACATGTAAATAGTCATATCACATTGGTGTTCACGCAGTGGGCTTCTTCCAGGCCCTCACTGTACATGCAAAAAAAAGATGAGACTGCACTTCAAGTACCTTTTGCCTGCATGCCTAGGAGAAAACTGGGTGTCTCATTTGTCAGTATGCATCAAAGTCGGTGGATAGCCAGTTAGACTGAGAGGAAAAAAAAATTCCTCCTCAGACTTTTTTATTACACTGATCTTGGCAAGTGTACAGCAGATGAGAAAACCATCTTAATCCCAGGTGCTGGAAGTATGCTGGATTCACTTCTGTCTTGTTGTGCAGACTGTGCTCGTGCAACCTCCAGCTGAAGGACTGGCCTAGAGTCAAGGCACACTGTCCATAGCTCTTCTAGAACAGTCAACATCCTACTGCTTGTTGCAAATAAAGATGCCATGGTTTTCAGAAACTTTGGTTTCCCATTTACAAGTCATAAAGGAAGGGGTTTCTCTCCAGTGTCTTCCAGTGCCCTTAGAACACATATGTTGTGTTGTCTAGAACATGTATGTCACATCATTTTTATATAAGGGATTATCTAAAATTCCTTTTCACACACCCCATGCTCCCTTCACACACAGGCACTTCCTCTCCATTCCTGTATGATAGCAAGTATTATTAAGGTACCTCCTTAGCCATATTTTTCATGTGCAATTATAATATTCTTCCTTGATAACTCCTAAACCACACTCCAGTGGAATATCAGCTTAAGCCCTGCAAAGTGCAGAGGGCAGCAGGGGAGAGGGAGGAGGTGGTTCCGAGAGCCTTACATTCTCCTGCTTCTACATTTTCGCCTGCTCCTAATAAGCCTATGAAAGATAACAGGTAGGAAATTGTCATGATAAACTTTTCCTGCTGCTCTCATTTAAAACTTGCATGGTTCTCATCCTGCATTTAAAGTAAGGCATATATTTTTGACACAGATGAAGAAAAGATTTTGGTTCAGACTCAACTCCCTTAACTCAGGGAGTCGTTTGTTTCCACAAGATGAATGCAGCTTGGCCCACAATGTTCTTACTGACACCTCTCAAGTCAATTCTATTGTCATTTCTGCTTCTTCCTGCTATTTCAGCCCATAAAGGACTGGGAAGTGCATGTTGTTAAAATTATACTACACAAATTCCAGATGTATTGCTCAAAACACTTAACTAAAGACAAAGAAAAAAGATACCAAAATCCACAAATGATGCATTTTTCAGCTGAGTTGCAAATGTTTTGCCATAGCTTCACCAGTGTTTAAAACAGGTAATGCATATTTCTTATACCAGTAGTTTCCACAGGTAAGGGCATATCAAGTACTGAGCACACAAAACATTTGATATGAAAGTATCACCTACAGAAAAACCCCAAAAAACTTGTATGGGAAGGAAAATCAAACCCAGCAAGGATAGGTAACCACAGACCTGTAGGTAGGAGCTAAAGATCATAATGTACAGTAGACTGCTTGCTCTTTTTACTTCCTATAATTATCACATTCTGCAGGTACATCAAAGATGGATACTCAAGGAGATCAGGCACAAAACTTAGAGACCATTTTCCAGACTTAATGCCTCCCCAGCTCAGTCTACCAACATACCATGGTTAGTACATACCATGCTCACAGAGAATGAGACACACTTGATCATCTCCCTGTACCAGTCTACACCCTTCCAGTCCTCCCAGAGCACAGTGCCCCAACCCTCCATGGGTATTTCTGGCAGACAAGGTTTCTGTGGCTCAGGAGGAGCAGGCAGTCATGCTTGGCCAGCTGGAGCTCATTCTGGGCCACAGAGCAGTCACTACCACCAGATGCATCACGTGAGACACAACATTACAACGCGTGTGGGTGCTTGTTGGGACAGCTGATCTGTAACAGCTATTGTTCACAGGATGTCAGGTCTCCCACTGCCAAGAGCAAATACACTCCAAGACAGATAATTTAGCTGCACAGATTATTTTTTTTCTGTAGTTTCAAAAGACACTGTCTATTCACTGGTTTAGTTAATTGCTACATGACACTTAGAGCAGGTAAAGAAATGTACAGAGACAATCTGAAATGCAGATCACAAAGACTTCTTTTTAAAAAAGAGATTCTGAGATTAAAACAGACTGCTCTGAGCTCAGCAAGACTTCACTGACTTTGTCAGGAGATTTTCCAGTTGCTTATTTACTGTTCACATAGACCATACTATGTGAAGCATAAAATACATTACATGTATTAGGAAGCAAACTTGCCTTAATATGATAGTCTGCAATGGCTCAGAAAAACCATTACAAACGATTATGACAATAATCTGCAGATTAAGGACTCTGTAAGTATGCACTGACATGATAAATCATATCATCTGCATTATCTATCCCTCCAGAGAGCCTGAGAGCAGCTCCAGCAAAGCCAAGAGGACAATAGGAGGAGTTCTGATTAGGCACAAGCTTCCCATTAGCATTGCACACCCATCTCTGGGGCTGCTGCCTGCTTTAGCTTTTATTTCAAACACACACACACAAATAAATGAGACCTAAACATTGTTTCTGGTCCCCGTTGAGACTCAGGTACCTGTGTAGCTCCCTGATCTTGTTATGCTGGGGTCAAAACTGTCCTGAGACTGAGCCTCCCTGCTGCAGCGTGTTTCCTCACCACCACACACGGCTTTAAGGGACCCCAGAGCAGCCTGGGGTCAGCACAGAGCAGCCTCCTTATACTCCCCAGCTGCCTCTTCCCTGTCAATGCTCGCCCAGGATTCCCCTTGCATCATGGCATCCTCTAGGCTGTCTCCCAAAGCCACGGCAGCCTCAGTGCCACAACTCTCACATCAGTGAGCGCCAGCTTCTAACCCAGTCTAAGAGCAATGAAACCAAGCACAATACCCAGTAAAAGCTTAAATGTGATGTAAACATTCACCAAGAGCTTGTCAGAGTTCGAGCCAGGCATTCCTGTCCCCTGAGCCAGAGGTAACAGCACCCGTTCCCAGGGGAGCAGTTACTGCTGCCTCCTGGGTGCATGTGCCCAGCACTGCTGAGTGACTCTCCCCGCACATCCTCAGCCCCTCCGTGCTCCACATCCCCTGAACTGGCACTATTCACTCCACTGGCACTGCTGCAAACTGCCCCTTCTGGGCAGCGGGGCAGCAAACAAGGATTGCTGTCCCTGCACAGCACACCCAGAGAGCCAAGGCAGTGCTATTGTAGTTATTTTATATCTTAATCCAAGTGGTTTTTCTGGAGCAGCTTATGCCTGATCTGATGCGTCTTCAAAGAGCATACCCCACATGTTTTCATGCAGATATGAGTGCTGGGCCTGTTATTTAGCTGCAAAATCAGTAGAATGAAGATTATAAACACTTATTGTTAATCCAGGCTAAAACTTGCTTGCTGCCTGCTTCAGACACAAATTCACTTTGGCATATACGGTATTAGACAGCCAAAGCAAATCAAGCTAATTTAATCAACTTCTCTAATTAAATTTTACTTTTTAAAGTCTTTTCTGGAAGACAGAAAAAACATAATTAGGGCAACATTCAGTAAACAGGTTACATGAGGCATTAACAGGCCTCTGCCCAGAATGTTAGCTAAAAACCAGAATGATTAAAGCTGCCCTGGCAGCACATAGCTCTTGAGGGGCACCCTTAAGAATTCAGTACCCAGCCCCAAGTACCAGTTGCTAGACATCTCACACACAAAAAAACAACAGAAGGAAGATGAACAGCTGGTTAAAATAAACAATGCAACATAAGCGTGAACTAAAATGGAAAAAAAAAAAAGAAGCCATGTCTGACTCTCAAAATAGTTTTAACATCGTTTTTGGACGTGTCTCACATGTTCTCTCAACTCCCAGCTATACTGTGCAGGTGTGTAAGAGTATAATGGTGCTCATCAAATCCCAGTCCTAATGAATCCAGAGAAAGCGGGAGCTCCTGGATTGCTTCTACAATAATTTAAACAGGATAAGGATTTAGCCCTTCATGTTAACCTTTTGTTCAGTACTTCAGCACTACAGTTTCCTGGACCATCTGTCAGCAGCAAATGCAAATGCTCATGGAAATGACTCAGGAAAAGCAATCATTACCTTAACTTACTTATTACTCAGTGAATTTATCTTTAAGTGAATTTATCTATAAAATGATTCTGTTTGTGAACAATAAAAATAGGCATTATGTATTAAAAATAGGCAGAGTATTCCAGTATCCCATACAGAGAATGGATTGCAGGAACAGACCACAAAATGCCAGCTGAATAGCTAAATCTGTCCCATCTAAGAGTCAGAGTAGCAAATCCTGGCTCTGTTAGTGTTTGGTCAACAACACAAAACAGTATATTCTGCATTCTCATTTAAAGGTGAAATACAGACATGAAACAGGAGAAACAAAGGCCTAAGAATTTCTGCCCCTGAGTAATAGAAACCAGTGATTTCAAGGTATTTTTTTGTCCTTTCATAAGGGTAAAGAACCTTTGCCATTTACCTTTAAGGAGGTATTTTGTCCTCCATAATCAATCTTCGCATTAAATAATATCATAATGTCCAAGACAAAAAACTATTTTAACAGGAAAAAAAAAACCCTGCTTATCTCTTACATATAAAAATTCTGTTCATCTCTTAAAAAAAATAGGAAAAAAGAGAGAGGTCTCACATTTATAAATGTGGTACTAGGAGCCTCACTTATTTTCACATGCAAATCCCACCTGTTATCAAGCTGTGTTATCAGCACCTGCCCCTTGCAGAACACACAAGGCTGGGCTCTGCCTGGGCATCCAGCTGATAAGCAGGACTTGACACATGTATCAGAAAAACCGGCCTCAGCTGCTCTTTGCCTTTCAAGGCATTCAGCAGTGGCAATGCTGTTGTAAAGGATATGAGCACAGCTTTTGTCATCCTGTATTTTTGTAGGGCCATTCTATATCTAGGACACTGAAAAGAAGAATAGTGCTTAAAAAAAAAAAAAAAAAGAAATACCTGCAAAGTTGACATATCTTAATTGTTCAGCCTTGGAAAACAACACTGGGTCAGGTCAGAACAACAGGAGAGATTTAGCAGGAACATGTGTTGTGCCAGCTCAGAGCAATCAATCTTTGCTATTGAATATGAGAACCAGGCAGGCACTCCTGAAACAATGCCCTTTTCTCACCCAGCACCACGTTCCTCTCAGCCTTCTATTGCTTTTGGTACTGATTTCTGAACCCTGCTGGTGCTGTTCCCTTTCCTGATCACGCAGCTGTGTGAGGCTCCGGAGCCTCCTCGGCAGAGACACCCCGACCCCAGCCAGCAAACCCTGCCAGGATGAGTCAGTGCCGCCGGGAGCACGGCTTCCATCGCTCCCTGGCTGCCAGGAAACCATGCCTCTGCTAGTGCCAGCGAGTGCAACCACGAGTGACACACGTACAGCACGAGCAGCACAAGTTATGCAAATCCCTTCTGACTTTTGGAGAGGATGGGTGTTTGGGGAAACAGGCAGTCTCTGGGGGAAGCCAGAAAAAACAAACCACCGCTTCGTGAACCACGGTCATCCCTGCTTTTGCCTCACTGGGAAGCTGTGCCAGACTCAGGAGCTGTTAATGCTTCTGCCCTCTTCCTAGATCCTGTTTCCGTCCCAGCCTGTATTTTTAGTTACATAAATTATCCCACTGTCTGACCCCGGAGCTTGTGATACAGGAAATGAAGCAGAGCATGAATTTTCCTAACTAGAAGAACTAACTTGACTCCAACCATTTAAAGTACTGGTCCCTAATGATTTGGACTGCAGTGGGCCATACAAATACTTGCAGAGGGAAGCAACTAATCCCTCATCAAGTCCCTTTCTCCCTGCTCTGACAAAATGCACATCTGCCACACCACCAGCATGTGGCCCTCTCCACCACAAGACAGACTCACACCCCTCAGCCTGGTAGCCCCTGTGTAGCACGGAGGAAGCTGGTACTTTAGTCCAGAAATTATAGCCACTGTCCACATTAGCCATGAAAAGTCACCTCTTCCATGGTCCCCAACTAGAAAAAATGAAACATTTTAGAAATAAATCATCAGCGACTGAAGGCAAAATAGAAAGAACTAAGGAAAAACATGTGGAGGGAATGAAGCGATGACAAAATAAAGTGACCCAGTTTCTGAATTCGCCAGAGAAAAAAATATGAGTGTGCCTAACAAGCATTGCAGGAAATCTCAGAAGCTGCAGAAACACTAGAAAACCAAACAGAAACCTGTGAATACAGGAATAACTGTAGGAAAACTATTCTTAGGTTATTAATTTCTTTTGTTTAGAATGCTTCTGAACAGCGGAATCTATACAGACTAATTCAAAACGGAAAAGGCAGAGGTGATAAATTAATATTTCAAGAAAATTACAATTGTCAAAAGGTTACTGGGACAACTCTTGAGAGTTACCTCACACACACAGGAACGTGTTGCAAAGACTGCCCTGACCAGAGCACCACTGGTTCCAAACATTTGAACTTTTTGGTTGGTTTTTTTGGTTTTTGTTTTGGTTTTTGTTTTGGTTTTTGTTTTTGTTTTGCTGCTGTGCAAGTAAATAAAATATCCCTGGTTTGGTTACAACTACAGCAATCAGACATGACCATATGCATTGAGCTTCTAAGCCATTCAGGGCACTGAGTTAGGTGTCAGCCTGATGGAAACCACCCCTGTGCCTGACACACTTGCTGACAAATCCCAGCCAGCAGCCAGGCACCCCTCACACAGAGCCTGAGCTGCAGCAGGCTCACCAGCCACACCCTGCTCTGTGACACAGCCTGTGCATAGTGAAAGGCAAACACACCGTGGCTCAAAATTACTGCTAGCATTCAAATTCTGAAATATCTGACTTGAATTCTCGCCTTTTAGCGTTCTCCTGTACATTCACCTCCGCACCCAAGCAGATAGAAGCAGCTCCTAATTAAATACTGGAAAGAGAACATGGAAAATGGTTGGCTCTGAGCTTTACACACTGCTGTAAGAGATGTAAAATGTTAGTATCCTACTGCAATCATTCCATAAAAAATAAATGCAGTGCAGCTGTAGTAGCCTGCCAGGAAGATGAATGATTTAAGCCCTACAGCAACACCCAGGTCAGAGGCAATAATTACACACAGTCACTCGCAGCACTCACACTTGAGCTTACCCTTGTTTTGGCATCAATTTTAGCTCCTCGATCAAGCAGGAGTTTGACCATATTTGCATTTCCCCTTTTCGATGCAACATGCAACGGCGTGATATCATTCTGTGGAAGAAAAAACCATGAAAATAAATATGCATATATCTGTCTTTCATTAATTCAATTTTTGGTTTGCTCACAGGATGAAATATGCCCAATTTGCTAAAGCACAACACAGTTTGTTTCCCTGGGAGCATGAAAGCAAGGGGAACCTGTGCTCAACCACACATGTGAATTACTGGCCTGATACCTCCACATGCACATGGGGAAGAAAAAAATCAAGTTGTGGTTAGAGTTATAAGACAACATGATTGTGCCTCAGCTCACAACTTTTGCTGAAGGGTTAAACTTATGTGATTTTACTGATTCCTAGCAATTTAATCCGGCTGTGGTTGTTTCTGGGCATGTAGTGATAAGGATTCATAACTCAACTTCTTTGGCCTCGTAGGAGCCATAGAAAAATCAATAAAACCATTGTATCTGTAGATCTCATTCAATAATAATGAGATGCCAACGCTACTTATTTCTGAACATTATCAGCAAACGCCGGAAGCCTGGCGAGCACCTTCCTTTCGGTTCCGCCGTTAATTTTGCCTACCCAACTTGTTCCCGTAAGGGATGTACCACCGTGCCTGGGGTGGGGCTGCAGAGAGGCGTGCGTGCCCCCCCGAGCGGGGCCTGGCAGGCGGGGATGCTGCACATCGAGGACAGTTACATAACCAACGCCTGCGCACACGGGGGCCCTTCTCTGACAACACGCAGCCAGGACGTCTCTTCGTGCTCCGCTGAATCCTTTATCTCCTGGCGTATGAAGGCCACGTCCTGTATATATTTGATCATATGGAGCCAAGTGAAAATAAAAGGATCTAAAGAGAGCACGCAGCCAGCGTATGCAGGCAAACGGAATTGTAAAGGACGCGCTCCCGTGTGTTCGGGGGCAGCACAGACAGCTGGCTGCGTAAAGCCAGCACCCCCGGGACCCAGCAGAAAGCAGCACAGGCAGCGAGTGCGTGTCTCCTGGCTGGCTGAATCAGAAAGGCACCCTGAGCAGTGGGGAGGGGTACAGGTGTCTGACCTGGCTAACAGAGCGCTCACCAGCGCTTCCTCAGAACTGCAGGTGAGCGGAGTGATAGGGAAGCAGCTCGGAGAAAAGATCCCCTCTCAGATGTGACAAGCTGACTCACAGCCTAATCACAACACCAAGTACCTCATGCAGTCGCTACATCTTCATTTACACAAAATTTCACTATGGAGCTAATTCACAGCTACTAGAAAGTACTAATTAATATTATTATGGAGGTAAAATACATGTTAGCAAGGTTAAATGACAGAGATTCTTTCTACAATATTCATGATCATTAGAGTATCAAAGGATGACTGTGCCAGGGTAGTTTCTCATTCCTTTCAAAAACAAAGTAAAGCAAAAAGATGCTTAGCATATTAAACAGAAAGTGCAGCATGTCTGGTCCTTTCAGGGAGGTAAAACTGTGTGATCACTTAAATTTACTGTGAGTTGGTTTTGAAAAAAAGAATTAATTCTATTTGACTGGGAGTAGACATTGGATATAATATGGGGACACTACTTCACTGTATCAGTCACAAAGAGGACAGAAAAAGAGAGGAGAAAAACAATTATGTGGAGATACTTTCTGCTTTTTCTCTCTTCCCAGGAGGAAAGATGTTACTGAGGTCACAGAGAGAGTGAGATGAATTTTACTTTCCTGAGGAAAAAAAATGGTGAAGGAAGTAACTTTTGTGTCTTCAAGTAAAGAGTACTGCAGGTAATTTAGATTAAAGGAACACCTTCTTCCACTTGCTGATGTTGATCGGCAAAGAGGTTAACTCAGCCTAATAAACCCTCGTGCCCTGTTAATACATCCAAATAATTTAGTACTAATAACTTACTGCCTTATACACAGACAAGAAGAAAAGCCTCTTCCAAGCATCAAGAAAGAAATGGAGGAGGAAGGGACAGCATTACAGAAGGCAGGACAAATACCTATTACAAGTCTGGTTCTCATTCATCTCGACACTAAGCTGAATCTAGTGCAGCACAGGGGAGGGCATAACCACACAAGAATGTGCACTTTGGATCTATTTATTTGCCAGTCAAAGCTCCTGTTGCCATAAATGAAGGAGAGTTGATTCTGGAATAGACAGATGAGCGCTGGCAAATACAAACCTCAAAATTAAAAGAGATGATTTCCACTTAGCAATTAAGGGTTAGGTCACACTGTTTGCTTGCAACAAGGGAAAAAAAACCTAGAAATATCCACTTTCAGGTTCAAAACCAAGCCCTGTTCAACAACATTCATATTTCTGGGTTGCAACCAAAACTATTAGGACAGCATAATTCTCTCCCAGCTTCTGACAGGGATGATCACCCTGGCTGAAAATGTGGGGAAATTTTCCAGCACCAAATAAGGACTGAGCTCCCCTGTGCAAGCTGGAGAGCTAGCAATCCGTCATTGCTCTATGTGATCACCTGTCTTTACAAAAACCACATAAATTTAATGTCTTTAGCATCTTGAAACCTGGAGTTACATTTGGCTGAAAACGGTCAGCAAGTTCACACTGCAGAGAGATGGATGGAGAAAGGATGTGATCGCTCCAGAAACAGTTTGTGAGGAAAACTTCCCTGAAATACTTAACAGAGCAGGAGAAATCAAGCAAATTAAACTCTGTATGTCCAGTGTAATATCTGTCCTTATGAATGACCAAACAGCTCCTCCTCCCTGGGAACGAGCACTCAATTTCTTTGGAAGGAGTTCGCAGTTTTTGTCGTATTTTACTAACCTGATCAGACAGTTCATTAAAAAAATTAAGACACAAAGGATTAAAAACACTTTTAGCCCTTTTCACCCTTAACATCTCAGGAAAACACCGTGAGGAAATGAAGGGGAAAAATGAGAAGGGGCAAGTCTATTCAGAATTTAATTTTGCCATTTAGCTATTTAAGCTTTTACTGGTAGCAAAGAATGTGAATTAATAATTCTGCTGGTTGAGAGTTCTCACTGCAAATGGATGGAGAGGTGCATTATGTCAATGCTTAAATAATTGTACACTGATGTTTAGGCCAAGCAACTTGTCTTTGGTCAATACTGTGTTGTACTAAGTCTTAAAGAATCACAGCTAGAGGTTTCATATGAATGGTCCTGCCCCATCTCTCATCTCACAATTAAGAATGTGAACTGAGAAGTGAAAAAACCTCAGACAACACCATCGTTAATTTTTCTGATGACAAAACATAAAGCAAGGAACTCAAAATGGGAGTTATTTGTACTTGTCACAAGAAACAAGAGATAAAAAAAGCTTCATAATATGTGCAACTTTGGTGTTGTTTATTAACAGTAAAACTGTCGTATCAGCAAACAAAATAGCCACCAAATGTAAGGTTCCGAATTCTTCAGTGTATCAAACGCATCTGCTGTCTTTTCAGTCTATTTTTATCTGTTTGATCTTCTATAAATTTCTCCCTTTGTTCTGAAGATAGAATAGTAAATCAGGAAAATTTTGAAGATGTTTTCCTGCAGTAATAAAGCTGAAATGCCTTCCAAAAGTTGCCATTAAGAGATGTGGTTCAGATCTAGAATTCCTGCTGGAGTGCTGCTTGCCCTTGCTGTTGAAATATCAGATGCTGGGCAATGTTTCAGGCAGACCCCTCGACACCGAGGTCCAGTTTGTGAGTTAACAAATTCTGCAGGGACTATGAGGCACCACTTGTGAGAACAGCAAGCTAAAACTATGCAACAAATGCTCATAGGATTATCAACTAGAACTAGAACTCAATAACCCTTCCTCTCCTTCTTGGCAGATTTCCTGGGCCAGATGACTTGAAGTAGCCTGAAACTGTACACAGCTCAAAATGCCACGGATTAGGTGCATGCAACTTTTTCTACACTTCACAACATCGTGGACGGTGGTTTTCCCTTTGTCTCCATGCACTGCCTGCTGCAGCCCACCACCCCTCACACAGGGCTCGTGCCTTCCTCCAGAGCCACACAACATCCACAAATACCATGGGTGAGGAGTGACCTGCTTTTACAGTCAGTGGCCTTTGCTTGTGCCTGATCAGAGGGAACACTAAGCCTTTCCAGCTGCAGCTCTCTATCTACAGCTTCACAAGGAAATTCAAAAACCTTTGAGTTATCTTGTGCTGAGAAATGAGCCACCTAACATTTTCCCATCTGAAATGGGATCAGCTGCCCTCTGACACACGGTGTTATCCATCACAAGTCACCACAGCAGTCAGAATTGCTCCTTTCTGCTACAAATTAGCAACACGAATGGTTAGAAAGTCAAGAGAAAAATAGGGTTAAAATTGTCAGTGTGTGAAGTAGATCTTATATGGTTATATTTTAATGCATTTAGAAAACCAGGAACTCCCCCTGGTTTCTGGTGTGCTGTGCTGTCCTACGGGATTGCCTCTTTCTCCCATCACGGTTGGGGTTTACAAGCACAAGGATGCTAATAGTAACTAAGTTACTATTAGCATCAAATGTACATGTTTGCACTTACAGCTTCATATTGGGTTCTGAAGTGCACCTTTAAAGGAAGGCACAAAACAAAGGGAAAACTTCCCCTAGTCATGTGCTGCATTGATTTAAATGCTGACTGAGCAGCTGATCACATCAGGACTGTGAAGAGTCATTGCCAGTCACATGGACTTGGAATTTCTCCTTGCTGCCAGTGAAAGAACTTACCTCCACCTCTGAGCTCTCCTCCCAGCCCCTCAGTGGAGTGCCGCTTTAATCAGATAAAAATCACACTTATCTGATTTCAAATTTCACTTCCATGCTTCAAAACAAACGAAAAGAGTTTCTTACCAAAATGTTCAGATTAACTTGGAATTTAGCAAGATAGTTCTCAATCCTCAACTGAGAGCACACTCCAGGAAGAGCTTAATACTGACATGGAATGTGTAAGACAGAAGCTGAAAAGAGCCAGACTGCTATAACAGAAATTTCTTATACAGTCTGGAAAATCCCTCCAGCACTAGGGGTTTTAAAGGAAAGAGCATAATGGTGGTTGTTGCATACTGGAATTGTCAGCAGCACCACTGCATTAATATTATCACTATTACCACATCCTGGAGGTATGGGAAGACTGTGGTGTGCATTTGAAGATTCTCATATGCAACCATGCAGCTACACCAACATGCTGTATGTTAAAGCACTCAATATCCTCCCCTGTATTTTTCTGCAGTTCAGAACTGGAGCTACACCACAGCAGAATCCCTGCAGAGAAAAGTCTTATACTCTAGTAGCAGTTACTGGGATCACTGAGGCTTGTACAGATGTCTCAGAAATTAAAGATAAAAATGGACAATCAGATGCTTTCCAGGAAACCCTACAAGAGTGCATAATTTTCCAGTTTCTTTCCTCCTCTCCTTAATGGCAGTAAGTCTTATACTGTGCTATTTTAGTTCTCATGTGCTTATATACTTAACTTTCTTCAGGGTTGAGACGTATAAAATGAATCCTGGAAGAAAAGAAGGAAGACTATAGAAAGGGGCTATTACGGCAAACTACCACTGGGGAAATAAAGATGTTTTTCTCTTATGCCACTGTCACTTAGATATTGCCTGCTCTTTTTGATGGGCTAATGGTGTTCTGCTTCTCAGCCTCAGGGTCATCATTAATGCATGCTGTCCTCACGCCAACCTCACAATTACCAAATCCTTTCCTAACATTCCAGTAAGCAAACTTTCTGCAGGCAAAGCCCGCTCCCAGTGGAACTGAGATCTCCTCTAGGATAAGGAGTGCTGCTGTGTATCAGGAAGGCTGTTCCCAGGGCTGGATGCAGTTTATTGGCACAGTGAGGAGCTCCTGTTTGCTTTGGCAAGAAAGATACAGGGAGAGGTCATCTTCACACAGAGGATTCCCTGGCCTACCTCCATCTTCTGACTTGCTCAAGTACAGAGTGGATGTGGGGGTCACAAGGGTTTTTTTCAGCTGTTGCTCTGGAAGCTGCAGAGAATTTCATCCTTCCTTCCTTCCTTTCTAATCACAGTTTTCCTCAGAGACAGGTGGAGCTTCAAAGGCATTTCCTCACCTGGGCTAAACAGGTCTTTCCACTGGAAGATCATCTCAGACAGAGGAACGCTATCTGAAAACTCTGTTAACCCCCAGAAGATAACTTTTACCTGATTATAATTCCCAGTTTATTCAAAACACCTTCAAAATCATTAAAACTCTAGGTAAGAAATCAGACACAGTTTGATTTAAAGGCACAAGTGGCTGATAGTTTTAAAATGACAGGAATTAGTTTTTCCTGTAGAAAAAATTGATAAAATAGATTCACTTAAAGGCATGTGGCTGCCTTTCAGTGTGTAACTGGGATTCATCCACACCTCTCCAACGTCAAGTGGCACTGTCAGCTAAGAGAATGGTGCCTGGAGTTGTTGCAATCCTTCAAAGCCCAAGCAGTGACTGCACTTAAGTGTTAATCTGGCTAAGAAAGGAGGCCAACTTCACCCTCAGTTGCCCTTTATTATCCTCCTCCACTTCTTTAGCCTCTGTGTGATTGTCTCCCAGTTAAGCAAGAGGGAAATATGGTGATGCAATGAAGTATTTGAAGTCTTTTGGAGAAGCACTGCCGGACACATGATAATGTACTACAGAAAAAGGATGATGAGTAGTCATAAAAGGCCTGTTACTCTGCAGTGCATACCCTGCCAGTAATTGTGACAGGTTTTCTGTTGAGTTTGAGCCCAAGAAGTCAAGCAATCTGGAATGATCGTTTTTCCTTTGTTACAAAATGGCAAACATCCAGCTGAATAACGAGATCTTGTTTCGCTTGGAATGAGGTTAGGATGGTTCCCAGAGCTGCCTCCTTGTTTATAGGTGGAATAAAGGGCATCACAAGCTGATTTACCAACATGATTTCCATCCATCCCAATGGGGAGTTTGCTGTGCCATCTTCCCTGCACTTGCAGCAAGGCAAGAGAAGAAAGCACAGACACAGAAGTGCTAATGCAACTCAAGGGAAGAGCTGACACGACATCAGTCACTCGGCTGCAGCAGTGCAAACCTGTAAAAGTAGGTACATTTCCAACCCCCCAGCCTCTACAGTCAGCAGGTACACAGGCTGGCAGGCACTGTAAGGGCTCCTGGAGCTGTGCCTGTCTCCTAGCTGCGGTGAAAGAGGGACCAAGGGAGTATGTGACAGCTGAGAGGCAGGCAGGTGTGTACCGGTGGGGCTGAGGGAGCAGCTGCTGCTGAGCATCTCTGGGGCCATCATTTACTTACAGCACAGCACCACTGCTCACCTCCTGCCCACACACTGAGAGCCATCAGCAAGCTCATCTCTTTCCTTGCCTTCGCTGCTGGAACCTCTTTCTTCCCTCAGGCCTCTTGGAAACACACTGAAAACAGCAGCTGAGGAGATCTTTGCCACAGGCCTGCCCTCCTTTTTCTACATCCTTTCACCAGCTCTTCTTTTCACCACACTTGCCCTTGGCCTTAAGGCTCAGAGCTCTGCCTTCATCCTACACACCCATTCACATTTTCTCCACCTTTCCCCACCCTGACCACACCGATGGTGGCAGCTGGCTACTTGTCCTGCCCTCACACATTTGTCTTCACATTGCCCCCTCACACAAGTTTCTTCTGTTACCATAATCCTCTACTCTTGTTCAGACCTCTCCCCAGAATTCGTACTTTCCTGAAGAGTCTGAACATAGATTGAGAGGTAGACAAGTAGTATTGATTTATATTTAGTTAATAAGAACAAAGGAAAAATGGTTGGTGGTTCACAAAAGCACAAAGTGCATTTGGCACCCCATCTTAAAAGCTTGCCCTTTGAACTTCTGAAAGCTACAGTACATGTGGAAATATTTTATTTGGGTTGCAGCCCTTCCATATCTTTGCTCTGTTGCTCATCTCACATTGTCAGCAACTCAAATAAGGGCCTTTCCTCCAGAGGGAAGACAGCTCACTGTGGATAGTGCTTACAGAAATTAAAACAAGAGGCAGCGAGGTGGCAATGAGCAGGCTGTACCTGTGGGTCATTTTCAGTACCTGTTTTGCAATTTGGGTAATCAAAGATCAAGCAAGGGCTTTGCTACTTGGTGCTGATAATTGCATGTCCTGTGTTTGCCTACAAATCCACTGCCGTTCCAGAACCTAACCCACCTCTCTGTGCAGTGCCTTCTTCCTCTGAAGCCTGATAAGCATTAAAGAACAGAATTCAACTCCATATTACTGTTATTTATGCTGCAATTCTTTCTGTCTCAACAACTTCATCGGGATTTGCAACTGCCAAGAGAGAGAGATGAGCTCTCTCTCTCTCTCTCTGGATGCCCCCGCCCCATATCCAAGCACAAACAAGCGCTCAGTGCTCCCTGAGTCACAGCCTCAGCCCACTGCTCCTTCAGGCTGATGTCACTGCATCCGCACTCCCCCAGCTATCCCAGAACTCCGTCTCCCTCTGATGATGACAACTAATGGAGGCAGAATTTAGAAAGTCCAGATCTTGAAGAGGAGGCGAGAACAGCCTTATTACTTTGGATGTGTTCCCTGTAAGTGCCCCTAATCCAAAACAGAGCTGCTGAAGCCTAAGACTTATTAATTTATTAAAACAAGCATAGGCAGATGGTATTTAGTGCACTGGTACTAAAGCTGCTAATTGCTAATGTAGTAGCATTGCTAATCCCTAATCTTGTTTCTGAGTGGGAAAGAGTTGACCCAAGACCCCATTTGTCTTCCTTGCTTCTGTGATTAGGGCTTATCAAATACTCAGTGCCAAAGCTCAGGACGGTATGAAATGCCTTAATGCTCTAATTGGGTCAGTTAAAGGACTGATTTACCAACATGATTTCCATCCATCCCAATGGGGAGTTTGCTGTGCCATCTTCCCTGCACTTGCAGCAAGGCAAGAGAAGAAAGCACAGACAATCAGAGGCCAATGTTATCAGTGAAAGCAAAGCAATGGGTTTGCAGTGCTTGTCGTAAAAACTTTGCTGCATGTAAATATGTTCCTTAACTACAGAAGCAGTCAAGTTTTTAGCTATACAAACTACCTGAAGTAAAACACTGCAAATTCACTTCTCCCTTTGAGCAAATGCTGTAAGCAGTATTGTAGTACTTTTCCTCTTGCAAAAGTAATAAACATAACACATGATCAAAATCTCAGAAGAGGAGCTGCTGGATTATCCATGAGACATAATTCCCCTCATAAATATAATCTTGAATTTAGCTTGGCTTTTTTTTTTTACTTTTTCGAGTTTAATTGAAAGATTGCTCCAGAATCTCATTAGTTATATTTAATATTCATTATTAAGCAATTATTAATTAAATGACATTAATTACTAAGATTTAATAGGAAATATCTAAATTTCTAGACAATCTTTCTCCATGGCCAATTTATGCCTATTTACTCTTACATCAGCATTTGCCTTCACTTTGAATGCAATCCCTTCATTTTATCTCCCTGTTGTCCTGGATCACTACCACATCTCTTCCCTGGCTTTGTTTTGGTAAGGTTTGGTGAGCCAAAGCCTTGCACAGCCTCAGTTAGTTTTATTTGGGGGTTTATTTATTTATTTGGTCTCATGCCTGGCACCACAATCTTTCCTTGCCCTTCATATTGTAGCCCTATCCTTCGTGCTGTATCCCTATCCATGTATGTTTGGGTTTTCCCTCTGCTCTTCCAACTCTACTTAACTTCCCTCTATCGTTCCCTGTCTTTCTCCTGCTTACATTATGAACTCTGCTTCTAGACCTCGTTTCATTTCCTACTTGTCCAGTTTCTCAGATTTCCTTTGTGAATCACCTGGCTCTCGTGCATGCAGTGAAGGCACAGATGCTTTATTCACCACTACACCTGCACCTGATGCTCGCTGGAAGCAACTGCACGGTGAGGAGAATTCAGTAGGGACACATCACCCCTGCCGTATGTCGCAGCTACAGGTGGAAGCACTCGTGCCACTGGATCCCAGCCCACCTTCTGCTGCTGTGAAAATAGCAGCTCCTTTTGATTTAAACAGAAGTTTTCAGAGGTGAGGTCTCGAGCTCAGGTTCGGTTCAGCAGCCCAGGGAAAGCCCCTTTACACCAGGTGGTGACAGAACCAGCTCAGCCAGGGGAGGCCCCTTGGCTGGTGAGAGCCATGTGCCTCTCACACCTCTGTGCAAAAGCTGCTGCCAAGGGGTGATGAAGCAAACGAAGCACAACCCAGACTCCACACTTACCCTTGCGGTGAAGTCCACAGCAGCACCCCGATTTAACAGCAACGTGGCTACATTGATATTCCCATAGTGAGCAGCTATGTGGAGGGGAGTGAACCCACTCTGCAAAACAACAAAACAAAACACAACCAATAGACACTTTTTGTTAAACATTGCACTGGCACTCCACAATTTGTAGCACATCACTGACAAAAGCTAGTAATAGGAGTCTGCTGCAAGTCACCACTCCAATTCTGTACTAGTTTTCACTCACTGATGTTTATTTATAGTATCTCAGAGAATCTAAATAAAATCACAGTGCTATGCAGGAGGGAAAAAAATTAACATAATTACTCTAGAAGATAAGAAGTTGAATAAAACTTTCAGTTATTCCAGAAAAATAGCAGCAAAACATTTGAGTATTAAAGCAATGATCTGACTTTTATAAAAAATTAGCTTCTAACTAGAAATATATAGTTATTGGTATTATGTCAGTCTTGCAAGTTAAATCTCTTAGAGATTCTTTGCAGAAGTTCAAATACAAGTCATTTAATGACATTTGCTAACTGATTTTTATAAATTCAAAGTAGATGCAAATGAAAATAACATCAAAGACTACTTTAAATTATTAATATGGGTTGGTTTTTTTTTCCAAGTGTTAGCAACATAAAGATCAGTCTCCCACTGCGGGCAATCACACTGGGTTATGTTCAGACACCATGAGTTACCACCCTAATTAAAAGATGTCTTACTGATAAAATTACTTCAGCAACTGATTTTCATATTTAAGTAGTTTTGCTTCCTTTTAAAATAATGCTAACACATGCAGCAATTCCATCAGTCCTGCAAAGTATGAAACCTTATGGGAACTAGATGCATTTCTAAATTGTTAGCAAGCCATGCTAGCTGCCACTGCCTTGCTTTGGGAGTTTTGCAGCTATAAAACCACTCTCAGATCATTCTGTTTGCTGACACCATCAAGGTAAGTGTCATGCAGAAGCCTAGAATCAGACCTGGATGCACAACATGACAGGGTTGTCTGCAGCTCTTAACACATCTGATAAACATGTGCTCCATGAGAATCCCTGAAAACTCCATCTCATATAATACGGCCCTTTTATGACAGCAGTCAGTTCCCAAGAATGCTTCACTCTTACTTTTAAACCCTAGTTTCAGCTGCAGAAAGCCCTGGTCTCTAAACTACAGTCTTCTCTAGCACATGCTACTTCATTTCATCTAAAGCAGGTGTCTATCCTATAATAGGCGATGCAGACAGGAGGGAGAAATGATGCAGCAGCACTAAGTCATGGAGGAGTGATGATGCATATATACATTTATATATACCTCTGTTGTTCTATTCACCATCATCTAGGTTAACACATTTGGAAGCAAAGAGGGGGAAAAAATGAACGGTTAGTCCACCACTGGTGACATGGATGCGGAAAGCTTCGTGATGACTGCGTGGCATGGCAGCTCGGGCGGCAGCATGCCCGGCACACACGGGAAGCTCCACGGGCTGGAAGCCGAATGAGCGAGCACTTTGAGTGCTAATTGTTACATGTTTACCAAAGTTCTCCAAGTAGCAATTGCACAGACAACTGATCCAATGACTTAACTGTACAGTACCTACAGCTCACCACTGCTTTCGGGAGTGGCTTTTGTTTCCAAGAGAATGATTCAAATAATGTTTTGTTTATTATTTTCCATTTGCAAGGTTTCTACAAGAGAAATTAACCCTGATTTAAGCAGCAAGGGAATGGGGGAGAAAGAGGCAAAGGAGGCAAATGAAACGTTATTCTTAATCACGTGTTAGAGGAGAAAGCTCTGTGTAACTGCAGCAAAGTAATTCCCACCGAGGGAGATCTCCCCTGGATGTGGCCAGCATCTGATAGCACCAAACCCTTTGGCTTTTCCCAACTGACCTTTGACTCCACGTCGGCGTTGTGGTCGTTCTGCAGGAGCAGAGCCGCTGCCTTCGTGTCGTCCTTGCGAGCCGCGATGTGAAGGGCAGGAAGGCGGACTTTTCCCTTCGTGTCGTTTTCCAGCAGCAGGGAAACCACCTGGTCATGGCCTTGCTGCAAAGCTACTGCCAAAGGTGTGAAACCATCCTGCAACACACAATGGGCACCATCAACGTGCGTTCCAAACCTTCCATGGGGCGGGAAGGGAAAGTGACGAGATCTCAGCGTTAGGAACAGAGCTGGCTCAAATTCAACCAAAGGTAACATGGTGCAAGTCAAAAGTACCCCACAATGACCCCAAAATTGGAATAAAGTGTTGGTGAACAAGGTTCCAAATACTCAAAACACCTTTCTGGCACTCCAGACACAACATAAAATTGTAAGACACAAATGACTGAGACTCGAGGAAAAAAAAAAGCGTGAAATTACTCACAAATTCACGGTTAATTATACAGATACTTATTTATGTAAGTGCTTAATTATATAAAAATGTATAAAAAGCTGGAATATTAAAATTACAATTGCTAATGAAGTCTCAATAGTAAATTATCATCCATTCCTTACAGATTATAATCTACATTTTTATATTTATTTTTAAAAAACCCAAACAACTAAACAAACCAAAACACTTGAGCTCTATCCTCTAATATATTTTATATGTGGATTTAAAATATAATAATTGATTAAGAATACCACATTCTCCTAATGTACTGATGATCAACTACAATTTCTGTTTATGAAATATTATATAATTTGATAGACAACCCTCTCACAAAAAGAAGTTATTTCCTTTCATATTTGCTAATAACCAAATCAATGGAGAATACAAAACCTGAAAAAAACCCAGAAGGTTTTTATTTAACAGATTTTAGAGCAGATTCCTCAAACACATAAAAAGTACAGTCTGGGATTTATAATTTTATGTTTTTAATTTTGTTTTATGGATTCTTAGAAAACTGAAGAATGAAGGAGTTGTCATTTATATTCTCCTCCTTCTCAAACATTTGTCACTGCAACCCAGCACATCCAGCTTTACCCAAGATAATACCCATAAATCACTCAAAAAAAACCACAAAGGAAAACTACTTGGGATATTTATTTATTTATTCCATTTGTCTCCTGATGAAAATATCCAAAGTCTGTATTACCAAATCTTATTGCAGCTTAGCAAGCAAACACATTCTTTCACTTTTCAACTACTGCTATCATGGTGAAACTGTGTAACTGAAATAAAAGTTCAGCAGTGACAGAGAAAGGTAGATCCTCACTCTATGTCAACAGTGCAGAGTTGAAGCATTAATTTTTAACTTTTGGAATTTCTCTCTCTAACTTCAAAGCAAAGAACACCTCAATTTAGGATGAGAAACAGGAGGGGTTCTGAAAAAGAGCGTCTGCAAAATTTTTGAGGGGAAGAAAACCCAAGAAAAATCACTGAAATTCCTGGGTCCTAACAGGCAATTTCCACCCCCCAGCCCGAGGAGTTTTATGCTCACTTGCCCAGGTTTCCCTGCTGCCTGCAGCTCCCCACCCTCCAGCAGCGGGGCAGGGCTCTGGGCTGCAGTCCCGGGCCACGAGCAGCTCCTGGGGTGAAACAGCCACGGACAGAGGGGCACGGGGTGTGAAAGATGCTCTGCAGCCCTGACGGCCAAAAACCCTCCCTGAGCATCCCCACAAGAGGGCTCTGGCAATACTGCCCTGCTGTACCTGCAGAAATGGGGGCTCTGGCCTGGAGGAGCTCTGGAGTTTTTGGCTTCCTGCTCTATTTACACATGAGAAAATTCAGCCACTTCACAGAAAAGTGGTGTAGACACCTACAACGTCTTTTCTTACAGGAAATAGAACCAACTATTTTCCTTTAATTAGATTAAAACACCATGATTAAATAGTTACTCTTACAGAATATTTAGCTAAGTGGAAATCCTTTAGTTACAAAAGATTTTGCATTTAGAATGAAGAAGAGAAATCAGATTTATATGAAAACCTGTACCAAGAGAGAAAATAAGAAAGAACCCATAAGCAACTATCTCAAACAAGGAAGGCAATAAAGGCACCACTGTTTTGTAGTCTGGTATCTTCAAAGGAATTCTCCATGGATAAAATGAGATTGCACCTTATCATCAAGCTGAGTTGGAACAAAGCTCAAGCTAAACTGACATACAGTGCTCAAGGGAAAAACAATACCAAAGAAAAAGAACCAAGTACCCATTCAAAACTTTTTAAAAAATCTGTTTTCACAAAATCATACAGTGGCAAGAGTATTTTCAGAATTCAGAACATGTTGCACATCTCTAGGAGATCCATGTCTTCTTTCTTTCCAAGTTTTTACAAAGAGATAGAAATAGTCCTCTGAAAACTAATTTTCAATTAATTTTCCAGATGTAAAGTATTTAATTTTGGTATTTCTTGACTTCCATATCTTTGAGCATTTCCAGAAAGTGGTTCTGATGCACACTGCTAGTTATAACTAACTTTTAGTGATACTGGAAACACAGTTTTGATCCATTGGTGATTCATTTTTTACAGTGTTGACTTCAAAAGAATGAGATTTCCTTTCTACACCATTACACAGTGATACTATGAGGTATAGTGGCAATGAACTAATTGTGCATTTAATATTTTTCAAAAAGTAGGCCTTTTTCAAATAAGCATTATTTCCTTCATGGAACAGTACTGGTAGAGCAATTAGAATTCAATAAATATTAAAGAGAGCACATACTGAAGTACCTTTTTATATTTTGGTTGCAAAATCATGGTAATAAGGTAACTGAAAATTCATCAGCTTCAACCAACACCTTTCTCAATGCCATACATTTACAACTATTAATATATTTGTCATTTATTTTCCTCACAGGTTGTCTTATTCGAGTTAGTATTACTTTTTAAAGAAAGAAATATAAAGTGTTCTTCTAGAAAGATCACAGAACACATTTGAGGGTGGATCCTGTATCTTTCTGTCAGCTTGAAAATCTCCCTGCAGCACCAGGTGGGGTACCTGGGTGCCACAGGGAAGGTACCAGCACAGTAAGGAAGAAATTCAGGAAATGCCCCAAACCCCAGGTAACCCTGGGTTTCTCTGATATCCCAGGGCTGGCCCAAAGCACAGGAGAACAGCTGTTCTTGCCCTATGGTTGCCACCCTTCCCATTGCTCACTATTTTTACTGAAAGCACTGAGAACTTTTATATTATACACACAGCTTCCCTGTGTGAGCATTTAACCTGAAAGATTAGCACTTAGTTATGACTAAGAACACATCAATATTTAGAACTGTCTCTAGTTAAAGTCATTTTTTTTTAATTTTAGAAATGGCAAGTGATAGTTTAAATTGCTGAAAAGCCCGTAACTCTATTCATTACCACACTTCACAGAGACAGCTTTTTATTAATCTTTAATTTTGTATTTAAAAGACTAGTTTAATATAAGCTGGCAAAAATCACTGCTGAAGCACATTTTGCTTTGTTCATAAAGTGTGAAATTCAAACTTTTACCTCTGTGGCAAGGCTTTGACTGGCACCATTGTCAAGAAGAAACTTAACAACCTCCAGGTGGTTTTCTTGGGCTGCCATATACAATGGAGTGAAGCCATTCTGAAATATGAAAACAAGAGTGTAAACACCCCACAAACATTTTATACACACCACAGACCTGCCAAATGAGGGCAGATCAGGTGAAAAGCAAAAAAACTGTTTGTTCACAGACCAGTTAATGGCATGATCTACATTGGCTTAAGTGAAGATGGGAGAAGGGTAATATCTAAAAGGACACAGAGGAATCTTTCAGCTGATCAGATACAATTCCCGCAGCTAAGCGAGAACAATTCCTTTCACATCTGTTGTGAAGTTAAACTAAAAATCAATCTGGACAGATGATTTGGGGGCAATGAGCTCTGATTCCTGATAAATACAGCCACAGCACTGGAAATGCAAAACAGGACAGGGAAATACAATACAAGTCTGTAGTGAAAGCAAGAGCAGTGACTCTTCAGAGTAATCGACGTTTTTTTTCTCTTCTTTCCATTAGCTTTGACTTCTCTTTCACTTGTGCCAGCTACTTCTGCCTTCCATCTCCTCAAAGAGCTGCCTTCTGAGCACAGTCTGCTTGTGGGCACCGAGCTACTTCATATTTCAGGCACCAGGAGATGTGAGGATCATTGGCTCTCAGCAGTCTGAGACAGAGGCTTATCGGTGTTTCCGACCACGTTAGAACATCTCTCAAATTATGCTTACGTGAGTGATATCTATCAATGCAACACAAGTATTAGAGGCTGCAGAGCTTAACTCAGTCTTTGGTAAATGCCCTCCTCTTACAGTCAATGCTTTTGTCTTTGCCTTAACTGTAAACAGGCCACAGCCTGTCAGAAATTGCATTTTTTGGAATTAATATTAAGGCGATGTGGTTTTTACCTATTGTTCTAAGAATTTCCGAAATCTCTGCTGCAGTTAGACAGGACACTGCCCTAGATTCTGCAAGAAACCAATGGGGCTGAAAAGAGATGAACCGAGAGGAGTTTGGCCACCTATTTACATCAAAGAAAAAAACACGAACATTCTGGGCCGTGGGGAGATGTAGGGAGACCACGGCGTCAGACCCACGGCAGCGAAATCGGGCTGAGCCGTAGCAGGCGCCATGGGAGCAGCTGAGAGCCATCTGACTGTCACAGCAGCGGGCAGAGGGGCAGGGCAGGCGTCCGGCACCGCGCTCAGGACAGCACAGGTGACCCGAGGCCAAGCGCGCGGCCGCGCTGGCAGCAGCGATAAAGAGGAGGTCGCGACAAAGGACAGCTGGAGAGGAAGCGGATGTTTGATCCAAGAGGAACTTTACCAGCAGCGAGACACCGAGCAGCTGTGAAGCCACGTGTTTACCAGGCCTGCACAGGCAGCAGGGCCGGCTGCTGCTCCAGGATTTTGGTATTTTGATCTCTCTTCAGGAAAGCACCGCTACAAGCACAAGGCGGGGGCTGAAGGGCTCACAGAGCCCAAGCCCAAGGTTAGCAAGGTGTTAATGCACTCTCCAGGACAGAGGTCGAACACTTCAGTTACCATACAGTCAAAATTGTACTTAATTAAATAGCAAAGAAGCCAGGAAGCACTTGCTAAGGTACCTCATATGTCACACTACAAGTTATTAAAGTGAACAGGAGTCTGGCATTTGTCCCTGTCATACTCTATATCTATTTAGTAACTCAGCTGGAAGAAAGATTAATTTTTTTAGTTTCAAACATTTGCAGTTAGAAAGGAAGTACGAAACACTACCAAATTGTTAGTTTCATAAAATAATTAATAGGCGAAAGTTCTCAGAATCCAATATTATTAGCATTTGGAGGCAGAGCAGAACCTTTTCTCCTATGTTAAATTCTGTAGGGTTTTAAACATCTTTCCACCCCATGCTTTACATTTTCTTTTCTCTTTACAAAAGGGGCTGGAACTGCCAGAAAACCACAAGTCTGAAAAAAGCATTTTGTCTTCAATAGTAAAAAACAGTCCTTAGAAGAGGTGTAAAATTCAGACTCAGCACAAATTTACGGTTTGCTTTTTGGTTTTTTACAGACAGGAAGATTTGGTTGAAGAAGGCCTAACACTGGCACTGTTAGCATGGAAGAGCTGTTACTTTCAAGGCAAGAGCAGACAAAGCTCAAGTGAAGCTCAATACCACAGACAAAGCTGGTCCAGGGGCAGTTTGGTAACAGGGAGCACCAGGGACCTCCTCAAAAGACAAACCCCAGCTGGGATATCTCACTGCCAGGTATTGATGTGGAATGGCCAGAAGATGTGTTACATGGGTGTTCCAAGTAAAGACTTTAAAGGCCTCCATAATGGGGTGGGGGAGAAATAAATCTTTAATTCTTTTATGTTAGCAAAGTAAGAGTAACATGTGGCAAAACCTTAGGGTGTATGGACAATGCAGTTATATAAGATGTTTACAATCACAGATTATTTTTAGTTTCAGGGTTGAGCACACAAGTTCTCAAACACAAGCAGAAAAGATTCTGTCAATCCCATCTTAATTTCTTTAACAGGAAAACCATAGCAAATATTTCTGCCTTGTTTTAGTTCTTAACAGCCATGGGAGATTTTACCTAAAAATACTTTTTGTTGTTGTTGTTCTCTTTAAATTTAAGTTAGATGGTTCCTGGAACCAAATATTGCTGTATCAAACTAGTATAAAAGAGTAAGAAAGAAGAACTGAGTCATTTATTTCTTTTGTTTAGGTGAAAAACCCATGAAATATAGACCACAGCTAACTAACTAACTTCTTGAAACAGATCCTGTTAAGTATTTTGTTCCTATTATTTGAGAGACCAATGAATAACCCCTACCACCTCCTTTAAAATGTAATTTTTTTAAGAAACATTTATTTTCATGCCTACATCTTTATAATATCGAAAAATGGTAATCCTGGGCCAGATGAGAAGACTGTCTCTTCTCTGACACTGCCTGCCAGCCCCCGACCAGGGAGAACAGGAACAGGGTGGCTTGCAGGACACTGCTGGCACAGCTGCCTGACTTTCAACAATCTGTAGTTTATGCATTGTTTGAGCCAGTGTTTCTCTGTTCTGTTTTACTGCTTTGCTTGTAGCACCAGCGCTGTTTTCTCTTATTTCAAATTCTCTATAATTGACCTAAATATTCATTCAAAGGACTTGAACCAAACCTACAAACTCTGCATGTGCCTGCAGTACCTCCTTGTGCAAGGAAAGGCGATGGGCTCAATTAAGCCTGAGACAGTGAATTATGTGAAACAGGATCCCTTTGAACACGTTCTCTCCCCCTCTCCCGTTCTATCACTGCCTCTTCCAGCTCTAACAAGCAGCAGCTCGTAGGACACTCCTAGGGCAGATCTGAGGTTCATCCCACTGACTATCAACCCTATTTTCAAGAGCCAACATTAACACAGTAGGATCTACCAAACAGACTTGCTAATATCAGAGTTTCTAGGAGGAGAACAATTTTAATGTCTTGGTACAGGGACACATGACTGTACCTGAGACTGTGCATTGACGTTGGCCCGATTCGTAACCAACACTTTGACGACTTCTGCTTGTCCGGCGAGGGATGCTATGTGCAATGCTGTGTTTCCTTTCTGGAATTAGAGACAGGGACACTCGAAAAGAGTACAAAACCTGAGCATGAATACACAACAATACAATCAAGAACATCTTCTACTTTGGAAAATAGTATTTCTGGCAACAAAATACTCTTAAACTGAATACTTCTAATGGGTGTGTTATTCTAGAAGACACGGCACGGACAGAAACTAAAACAGGAATCTACAGTTTGTTCAGTAGATCTCCTCCCTAGAAATCTGTGATATTTACTATCATCTACTATCATTGTTTCTATTAAACAATTACTGAGACCCGCCCCAGCAGTTGAAAATGGGCAATTACTGCTGCAGCACAGTCTGTAATCACTTGGCCAACACCTTGTGTCCAGGCCAGCAGCGTGAGCAAGGGAACAACCAGATAGGCCTGACTGACCTTTGTGGCTGCATCCACACTGGCACCTCGCTGGATCAGCTCAGAGACAACTTCTACGTGCCCTTCTTTGGAAGCGAGATGGAGAGCATTCAACCCATTCTGATTTTAAAAAGGAAGGGGAAAAAGAAAAGCAATTAGAAGGATTACCAAAGGTTTTCCAGTTTACCAAGCAAAGAGGAGACAAGTTATTATTATCCCACTGAGAGGACTGCTTACAAAAGCTTACACTTAGGTAAACTTTACAAGAACTAGATCGTGAGGACAGAGTAAGAATTAAGTCAAGACATACTGGCTCTGGGGTCTCAAGCTCTGTGTGCTGTTCCATGATCTAATGCAATACAATTGGAATGAAAGATAATATTGAATAGCACATTCTCCAAGTGCAAGTGAAATGGTGTCTGGGTAAAGGGTTAAACAAAAAAGTTTTAATTGGATAAGATATGTAAACATGGTTCATCAAAAAACATGTAAGTTATCTTTGACATGAAGTTCAAATACAAAGAGAAATCTGAGAAACAGTGAGAAAGGTATTTATCCAGAAAATTTGACCAAAATATTTTTCAACCTGATTTGAAATGTTGATGTCCACTCCATTTTTTAAGTAGTCAAGAGCCTTTTCCAAGTTGCCAGCTCGAGCTGCTCTCAGGTAACTTGCATTTGTGTCAGACTACAAGAAAAAAGGAAAAGTCCCATTAGAAATTACGGCACAGCATAAAAACACATTTCGGTGGCAAAGGAATTATTAATGATACAACATATTGTACATCCACTTAACTAGACATGAAAGATCCCAAACCACCTCATCAAACTCGACTTCACTCATGAACATGAATTATGGAGCACTGGCTGACACGCAAGGCCAGCAGCCAGGGACACATCTGGCACCCGGCATGGCTGGCACACAACCGGGGGGAAGCTCAGGACTTCACGCCGCTCTTCCCAAAAGTGCCACACCACTTTTAATGTCCAAGCTGAACAGAGCCGACCAGTACAGTGAGGACTAACAAGAGAGATTAAAAAAAAAAAAAAAAATCAAAATACTCAACCTTGAAGGACTGGATTAGTGGAATTAAAAACCCCATAGTTCTACAAATGAACACATTTCAAAATCTCATGTCTGCTAACATGTTGGTTTATTTTCTCCATCCTTCATTTTATTGACAATGTCTGTCCACATTCAGTGAAGAAGCCAGAAATCTCTAGGTACAGTGCCATTATATAAACTGCATGTTCCTTTTTTTCAGACTTCACATTACAGATAGCTATGGAAATTTACTTTATGATGACTTCAGCTTTGAACGTAAGGACAGCAGAAATGTTGGTTAAGTCATGAAGGAGTCACTGAGAGCAAGTCCCATCCCCAGAGGGTTTTAACAAGTTATGCAAATATCCACGGAGGACAGTTTAGATAATGCTGATCCTGCCTTGGAGCAAATGGAACGAACTAGGTTAGCTTTCAAGAGGGACAAAACACATAATCTTTGATTTCATCTGTGCCACAGCTTTCCCTGGCATCTTGGGCAGTCAACACATTTTTGTGCCCTCTTCCAGATTGGTATAGCAGGAATTGTCTGGGTTCTTTCACTCTCAGTATCATTTCATCCTATCATTCATGAGGCTTCCATAATTGCAGCTACCAGTACATTGTGATCTTCTCACATTTTTGAAAGAGTGCAACAACTACCTTTAGACTAAACGATAAAGGTAGTGAGTGCTAAGAGAAATACAAAACACCCTGGCACCAAAGCTCGGTTACCTATCTGTTGCTCAAATATATATATATATATANCAGGCACTGCAAACTGGATGTTGTGTTCAAGTATTGCTCCAAGCCCACGGGACACCATGTGCAGGATGAAGCAATCTTGGGCACGACAACAGCAAAATGGTAAGTGTGTAGGAAATCTGCTCTTCTCCTTGTACCCATACAAGCTACAAGACCATTTTACAGTACTTCCACTACAACAAGATCTCACTTCCAAGGAGAGAACCATTACTTATGAACCATTACTTATGAACTCCTCATTTTCTCCCGAGTTTTGCATTCCACTTGGCTTTCCACTTTCCAGTGATAAGTCACCAGCTTACAGCCTTCCCTGGTCATTATTGCTCTTTTTCAAGCATGCCACACTGATCATCACAAACCAGCTTCTGCAACATCCTTCCAACAAAACAGCTCCCAAACACCGGTGTTTGGTTAGGCTTCATCAAAAACAAGGTGCTGCTGCAAAGTGCACGGTCATAATCGTAAAGACCAGGGGGAGAAAAGCTGCCTCGAGAGCTGCTTTCATTTGGGAGATCATCTGAGTTGTGCAATGCAGATTATTACAGGAGACAGGTCATATTCTCAGTGCTTAGCAACAGCAGTCACTGGGGTAAAAAACAGGTCAGCATTTTATCAGCATTACTAAAGGTATGAGGGAGGACTCAATAGAGCGGGAGCCTTTTTGTCAGAGGGTAATGGCATCTCTGTTTGGCACAGTCAGCAGGGGGATGAGAATTAACATCAGCTGTTTACAGCTGCTCCTGGGTGGGGAAGGGATGCGCCAGAGCCGCTGGAAAATCAGATTCCACCAGGCGCATTAATACATGCCAGACAAGGAACGCTGCTCGTCCGCAGACACATCCTGATCTATTTGCTCAAACAAAATGGAGGGGGAGAGGCACAAGGAGCAATAAATAGTTGATAATCACATTAATCACTAACTGCAGTTTCACTGTGGAGGGAGAGCAATGCCTGTGCCTTTTACAGACTTGGGCACGGCTTTCGGACTTACGGATTCTTGGAAGACTTAAGGACTCCTGGAAGCACTCGCTCACTAACAGGAGGAAGGATAAAGTTCAGGTCACAGTCCCAGCCTTGAGGCCATATAAAAACGTCTCAAACCAAGCTATCTCAGGTGCTGCTAAGCGATGCACAAATCCACTCCTGAAATCCCCCAAGCTAACTGCATGTCTTCCTTTGCTAGCCATCCCTCAAAACTCACTCCAAAACAGCTAAAAGTGTCCAGACACACCACTGACACCAGCAGCCAGGCTGCCATCCAAACAGTGGGGTTGGTGTGGTGCTGGGCCCAGCATCCCGCTCACCTTTCAGCCTGGACTCCCAGTGCTCAGACAGGCTCCCAGCACAAGGGCACTGTGCAAGAAAAGCAGCACTGACACGTGCAGGCACAACACCAGCAACTGGGAAGCCCTCAGAGAAGCTGCCTTTAACAGCACGCCGGGGATGACCCAAACCCTCCCTCGGTTCAGCTGATCTGAGCTGGCACTTCCAGTTTCCCCCTTACTGGTTTCTAGTTACTTGAACGTGATGTGAGCCAATGCGTGGAAGTGCATGAGCTGCCTTAGCAGCCAGGGTGTAACACATCCCTCTGCTCTGAGAAAGGGGAAAACCTTTTTGTTCTGACCTTGGCTGAAGCTCCCAAGCCCTCAGGTGGGGTTAGCTCACCCATTCTGGGCCACCATGCACAGGAGCTTTGAGATTTGCACACAGGGATAACAGACTGAGGGTGTACAATGTGCAAGAAGCTCAGCAGGGCTTCTGGGATTCTCTCCACCCATTTCCACCTCTGCCATAAGCAGAGAAACAAGCAGTAATGTTAGAGAGAAAATAGGGACAACACTGTTGGAAACCAAAAGCAGTTTCAGCCTCTCTGAAAGCAGAATTGCCAGCTTCCACTTTCCCTGCATGACTTCAGACCTGCTCAGATAGAGAGACTTTCAAGCCTTTTTCCACCCTGCAAAATGTCTTGAGTACCCTTGCTAAGGGGTAAACTTCCAAAACCAGGAGAACCAATGAACACTCTCCATCCAAATCCAAAGGAATCAATCAAAAACATAATCCAAAACTTTTATGTTTCTGAACCCAAAATGTCCCAACTTTACGTCTGTATTTTAAGCCTAAATTTGTTGGGTTTGGTTTTTTTTTTTTAATACTTCAGTAGAGTAGGAAAATGTTATTTGCAATTAGCATTGTTTTGTTCAAAAAAGAGCATCTTGGAGTCCCTGCTAGAGCCTGTAAATTGCCTCAGTATTACAGTCAGAAACAGCACCAGAGCCTAGGCTCAAACCACTGGAGGATTTTAAAGATCTAAGAAGTGTAAGAATAATGTTAATAATTATTTATCTGGATTGCCATCATTCCTGGAAGCCCATCTCAAAGACTGATAAAGGACCTGCTATATGGAATGCATTAACAACCACAGTAGGGGGGAAAAGGCTTTTGGGTTTCCAGCCATCACCCAGGACACCCATGTGGCTCCTCTCTGTGGGCCCATTCTTCTCCACATGCCCATTGCCACCTTCCACACCAGCTGGTGTCTGAAAATAAGAACCCCACACAGACAGCACAGACACAGGCACTCTGTCTACAGGACATTCCCCCACCATACCTAATACATTTATTCTTCAATGCTAATTAAACCTCAATAATCCTGAGAAGCATTCTGGATGCTTGCAGCCTGTTCAGATCCCTTTCTCTTCTTTTGTAATCAGTCCCAATATGAAATGAAGATGAAAATTGGCTTTTGATTCTCCATGGTCTTAGCAAATATCAAGAGAACAACAGGCATGGGACATACATCAAAGCACCCTGAATCTTAGATGCTCTCGCAGTCAGCCACAATGATTGCAGCCCTTTCTGTGCATTTGCACTGGATCCCTGTTGTCAGTCTGTGTCCCCAAAGCCTTTCCCTGCTCCCTCTTGGGCTTCCTGTGGCTGCTACCTTTTCAAAGCCTAGATGCAGATTAAAACAAAAAATCAAAATTCTTTCAAGTGTTTTAATTCTTGGAGAGAAAAACTTCAGATCCCATGCACAGCATTCAGTTCTGGAATGGTTATTCAGAGAATATTTAATAAACAGTGAATTTATGGGAGTACCAGCACTGATGAATACATAATATCAAGCTTTTTCTTCACAGATGGTATGATTTCTCCCCTCTCTCCCCATACTTTCTTGGAAGAAAAAGGGACTGTTTCTAGTTTTAAGAAATGTGCAAATGCAGACGACTGGCTAATGAAAGCAGGTTTTATGCAATGTGTATTTCTTTTAGATTTGTGTATTTCCCTTTAACATACGATGCTATAAAAAATCCCTTCTCTAATGTACAGCAGGCTGATGAGCTTGCAGACTGCAGGCTGCCTGCAGCACACAACAGGTTTTCCAGTCTGGAGCTCATTTTCAACAGCCTTCATCCCAGGGACATTTCAGGAAAGGGCTGAGGCTGAATAAGCTGTGCTGGCAGCAGCACTCCGTTTGCCAACCCTTCTTTACCTCATGGTCCTTATAGTCCTGCCACAAGATGAAGACTCTGTGGTGCACAGGGATCTGAGAACTGCTTCCCCATTTTGAGGAAAAGCTACATAAGTTAAAAATATTTCTATTGCAGCAAAGACTAACTCCTAAGTCACTTGGATATTACCTTAAGCCTCCAGAAATGCTGATGCTGACTCACGCTAGCAAATACATATTCACTCTTTTTCTTCAAGTGCTTCCAGTGAAGTAAGAGACTATTTATCATGGCTAAAGATAAAAACTATTAGCAAATTTGCACTGACTGTCAATCCAGGGTCTGGCCCGGTTTTTCCATCACACTAGAGAGGGTCCCTTAAGAAAACAGAGAATAGGTATTATCGAGTGAACCCTCGAAAGTGCAAAGCCATTATTTTTAACGTGCACAGGCCTCCTCCCATACTGGTGGTATTTTATTATGCTCATCTCTCTTTCCTTTGTGTTCTGCTTACAGTGGCCTCTTTTTCAGATTAAAAATCCAGTCTTTTTTTCACATTGGGAGCAGGGTTTTGTTTTTCACTCCATCTTTAACAGTAGCTGTTGTGAAGGGAAACCCCCAGCAGGTTCCCATTGTGCCAGAGCAGGACACATTCTGGCTTGAGTCCCAACAAAAAGATGCTAACCATGCCTAACATTTGTTGTGGGGAGAGGCAATGACCTCATTTTAAGGGATGAACTTATGTTACTTCCATTTGGAAATGTGCTCAACAAAGAGAGTCTTGCAGCAGCATGAGGTGACCTGAGGAAATGGATTATAACATTTTTGCTTATTTTTGATAACGGTGGGCTTACTACAGCCACTAGCAATTTTTTTGCAGGAAAGCTTAACTCTGATGGGCACTAAGCACGACAGTGGCAATGGGAGGGAGGACCTTGGCATTTCTTAGATTTTGCTCCGATGCTAATTTAGAATTTTCCTCCACGCAAATGTGTTACCCTCACTCGGTAAGCAACGACATTTTATTCCGAATAAACTACAGCAGCCAATTAACAGCAGTGTCTGAACCACGTGAAATAAACCAGCCACATCACTGTCATGGGGAGACTCTTCATCCGTCCTCCAGGAGGCTCTAATCCCTTGTATCTCCCTGCTACCTTTTAACTAAATCACTATTAAAGATTTCCACTTGTATCTTCTTTATTAGAAAGGGGGCTGATTGCACTGGATGAATGATGTTCTCTGTGCAAACAAATACTCATGCTTTACATACCATACTGCCACATGTATTTTCTTCTGATAAGGATGTACCAGCCTGGGGCCAACTGCTATCTGCCGTTGTGCTGTTAATTACCTTTCAGAGACGGTGCTTTTGGGATCACAGCCCTAAACACAACCTCAGGGCGACAGGAAAAGCTCCACTCCTAGCGCCTGACAATTCAGAGGACACATCTTTTGGCTAGGGAAGGCCAGCTGTTTTGAACATGATTGCAAAAAGAGAAACAATATAATTACTAGCTAAAAACCAAACGAATCCCTCTAATTGTCTGCCCTATCACACAGTTTAATCATCAACTTTCTTTGATCATATTATTGTATTGAGCATGGCAAAGCAGCCAAAGATATGATGCTATTTGGAATGTCCCCATAAAGGGCCCTATCCCAACAAGGTAACTACAGTATATTTTCCACACGCTAAAAAACCATGCTGGTTTTAGGCTGTGCAAAACTTTCTTCATGGTCACCCTCGTGGAGACTAAAACTTCTTGTATTTCTGCAAAATTTGCATGTGAATCTATAATCAACTGCATTTTCAACAAGTGAGGCTCCATCCCTGCACAGTAGTCAATCTTTCCATGCTTGTAGAGAAAAATGAAACATTTCCTGAAATGTCTGAATGAAACATTAAAGCAGTTCAAAACAAGAGCAGAAAACTCACTTTAGACGCAGCTCCTTCCTTCTAGAAATCTTTGGCCAAACCAGGAAAACAATCATGCAAACAAGTAAGCCTCTTTCCTTGCCAGACCACAAGACAAAGTGCAGGTTTAGTATAAACCATTTTCAAGATCACTTGCACCACTCGACCTCTTGGAGTCTGTCTTAGCAAAATGCTGAACATGTGCCCTGTTCCCATGAAAAATGAACCACTTGGAGTGGAAGGTGGTTCAAAAGGACCCAGAGCCGGAGATGTCAAGGCTGGTACATCCAAGAACATTTCACAGCTTCCAGTAGAAAAGGTGTTTGTGACTGCCCTTAACAGCACCGAGAGCTCTAGAACGCGTTGTTTGCTGGCAGTGGCGAACGCCTGCTGTGGACAAACGCAACCATGGAAGTTGCTTACACTTTGTGCATGCATTCTTCAGTCAGTCCTGTGACTTGTGACACCACTAATCCCCCCCTGGGTGTCTTTAAATGCCTGAATGACTGCTTCCTAAGAAAGCTCAAGCACGAGATAGAAAGGAAAAACAGCTGTTCTTCTCTTGATTTTCTACGAATAGCAAAGGGGGTTGTGATTTCCACGGCACAAAAGACAGAGTTATGGCAAACTCTTGCCTAACATCCACATATAATACCTATAATATGTTGAACATAGTATCCAAGTTGAAAATGCCCCTAAAGATGTCATCTCCACATTATTTACTTGCCAATGTAGATACTCAACAAATACAGAATAACTTAACTGCAACTCTGTACAAAATCATGATCTGACAACCCAACCACAACCATCTGAACTGAGACCAAACCTGTCCCACAGAGACAAAGTTCAGACAGGAGGTGAGGGTCTACACTATTTCCATATGCTTTGCCCATCTGCACAGATGAAGTTTTGAGATTTTGAAACACAGGTTTGATGTGCCAGCTTCACCTGAAGATTTTATGAAAACAATTACTGGTATGAATGTATTGAATTAGTAACACCAAAAGCGAAATCGAGGACTACAAAAATCAATGTACATCCTCAAAACACACACAAGCTTTCTAAATATGCAAGAACAACAAAGTACAAGAATAATTTTAATGGGAAAACAACATAAAAGTGTATAAAAATACTATAAAAGTCTTCAATACTGACTTTTCAGCTATCAGACTGCTGGATGAAAAGATGAATGACAAGGTAAATTGGGACACACTCCGTTCAAGACCCTAAAACTGGCAAAATCCCTGGTTTCACCAATGAATCACTGTACTTCATGAGAAGTGACAAACAGGGTAAGAACCAGGCCCTTTGTGACCAACTCACATGTATAAGCAATGAAAAGGATCTGATGCATTAAAAGGCATTTCAAATTCAAGATTCATTCTCCAGGCTGAAGGTCTCAGCTGCTAGAAGTTTATTTCAAACTCTGGGAAGAAACTCCTGAACCCATAATGACTCATCTCTCACTCTCTTAAGTTTTCCTATCATACATTTACAAGTGAAAAATAAATCACTGGCTTTCATAACTGCTACCACAGTCACAAAGAGCCAGAGAAGGGCTGGATGTGCTTCGAGGGTTTCTTCTCATGTTTATATTCACCTGAAGATAATAACTCTCTTACATGTCAAGCTAGATGAGATGCCATTGATCTCCTACCTGCTATTTTTCTCTCAGAAACTGACTATCCAATGAGCAAGGAGACAATTTCAGCACATCTCAGGCCCAAGTTTAAAGCCACGTCCATGCTAGAGTCACATTCTTCAGATCCCTGCATGAATAACATCAGCCAGTCCACCTCCTCTTCTCTTTGTGCATCTCATTTTAGAATCAGGACCCAAAACGGAGAGGAAAAGAATTCAGCAACTCTTGTCAAAACATTTTGCGAAGTGTTTTTATTTGTCTGTAATTTCAGTGGGGGGAGCGGAAAATCATATAAACCTAAACAAGATAATACCGTTGATTTTAGGGAGAGGGATTTTATTAACTACAAAAATATTATGTAAATATGCTTCAATCAGATGTGGTGAAGCTAGTGGTAATAACATGGAGAAAACTCATGTCAGGGGAAGTGCAATGCACATAAATTTTCCCTAAAAATACTGTAGCAAATAAGCTATAGAAACTACAGACAAGCTACATAATCTATTAAGAGCTTTCAGTACCATGAATTCAGAAGCTTCTACTCAATGCCTGCTTTTGAATTCAACTTTCATTTAAAACCAAATTGATTCTGCCTTGGAACTTTGAAATTATAACTATCAATAAACTGAGAGATTGATGATAACTGGTCAAGCCATTTCAGAGGTGGCAAAAATATACACAGGCACACACCAATTTACACTGCAAACCCCACATATAATTACAATTTATGGGTTTTTAGGCTTAAAAGGCATTTGAATGGATAGTTTTAAAGCTATCTACTAAAGGTTTAATTTTTTTTTTGGAGGGGAATATAGTTTAGGATTCTTACAAGAATTACAAACCTTTATCAGTTTATGAGTGCCAACGCATCGGTTTCCATAGGAGGGATTATGACCTCTATCTAGAGTAAAGAACCTCTTCCAATTGCACACTTGAACACCTTGTTGAAGAGTTTCTGTCTGGAAAACTCCACGTGGCTGATGTGACAGAGAACCTGAAGGGCCAGTGGAAATTATCTAAAGAGCTTTTTGGGTACTAAGAGGACTCACGAGGCAAGATTTGCAACACAGCCATTAACTTGGTACCAGTGTGTTCTGCAGGGCCAGTTAGAGGCATCCCATGAGGTCTGTCCTAGCAGTACACCTTAGGAGAGCTTGTCACACTTACAGAACCACCTGTCCTGACACCTCTTTGTAGACCTGCTGTGAAATAGGTATACCCTGGTACAATCAGAAAGAATCAATGGAACCAAGAAACCAAAGGATTCAAACGTCCTCCTAGAGCCAAAGACTGACTGAGGCAATTTTGGTGGTTCGGGAGGAAAAATACCTAACTAGCACTTCCCAAGCTCATGAGGGCAATTTCACACAGGAGAGTTAACAGTCCTCAAACGCAGGAGCTGAGCAACCTGCCAGGAAACAATTTTAATCGTGGCCTGGAGATGCATGAGACCTACTGGAGAATACCATCAGGGAATACTTCAGGCTGTGCTGGCTTAGCCATGTCCTTCTACAGGAGCTGCAATTCCCTGCTGACCACAACCTGCCGTAGCTTGTTTTCCATTTGAGTCTGCTCTTGTGGATACGACCCAGTGACTCCAGGCCCGTTTTGTAACCCACCACACGTCTGTAAATCACAGAGGCAATGCAGAGCCAACCAGAGCAGGTGTCAGGCACACTGCTGCCCGTTACTGCTGCAAACACTGAGGAAAACGTGCCCCTTTTCTCCCGGCTGTGGTGCCATGGGACACAGCCCGCACGGAGCCGTGGGGCTGGGCACGGGAGAGCCAGCGGCCTCCACACCTCCCTGCAGTGCCCTTCCCCTCCTCTGCCATGATTAAACACTGACATTCACCGCTGAGAATCTGTGCAATGGCATGGAAAGTTCTGTCAGAGCATTTGTTGGGGCTGTCTGCATGAAATGCATTCAGTGGCGTGCGCAGCAAATGTAAATTAGTTTACAAGTGTTTTGTTCCTCACTCCACGTGTTCCAGGTTTGAGGATGAGCTCAGATTCCAATGGGAAAAGGGCTTTTTCCAGCCCGAGCACCAAAATCTGTGAGCAAAAGTCAGAGCCCTGCAACTGTTAGCTAAATTTTAAACTCTAGTTTAAAGCTCTTAAGTCCTGTCCTAACTCTATACACGAAATTCTATTCTAAAGCAAAAGGAGGAATCTAAACTACTGCTGGGGCAAGGGCAGGACCAGCATTTACAGGTACAAACAGATTGGAAACAGTGACATAACAGAACAACCCAAGCTGTATGGGGTCTTTGAGATCAACAGGGGGAGAAAGAAAACACACAGTTCAGTTTTATTCTTAGAGTGAGACAAAATTACCAAATGTACAGATAAATCACTGCAGATCAGGTGACGCCATTTTCACACAGTGACTTTTCAGTTACAGAACTGAACTAGTATTTTTCTGGCTTTCAAAGCCATTGTGCATTAGAGAGCCAGGATTCTGCAGAACCACAATGATGAATTGATTAGCTCAGGAGAGACTTCAACTTTTTGAAGGAAAATACAAACAGCCGAACTATTATAATATTTTACCTCACCTTGACCAGATTTATTAATTTATTTTAATCCAAAAATTACCACTTCCTCTTAGCATCAGAATGAAATGTGTTTGAAAAACACATAACAGTTTAGTCAAATATAATGATATAATACTAATGAATTAAAACTTTCCAGATTGGCCTAGAAGACTTTACTGCTACTATGTTTAACAGACACAGATTTAGAACTAGTTTTTAGTGCTACCATTAAAGTGAAGATCAGTTTATTACAGAAATAAGCTATGACCAACCATACCAGCCCTATACAGTGAATTATTTGATGACAGAATGGCCCATTACTGTACAATGTTAAAGTATCGCTCCTGAACAGCAAATTCACGGGATAAATGTGCAGTGAAGTACAGCTTGTTTCTCTCTTGCACCTCAGATACTCAGGGCAGCCTGTGTAAGATTTAAGTATGTAAGGAATGAAAACAAAACTTTTCATAAACATCAGCAAGGAAAAGCTTACTGAGCAAATACATACTGTGCCCCTTCTCCACTGCTAAACTCCATTTCCAATGCTGCTACGCCTTCCCCAAACAACGTACACACGAACAGAAAGAGCACTTTCTGCACAGCTTGTAACAAACCCCTGTAAAGCAAGAGCAAATACCATTCTGGTGCAACACAGAGGGGCAGAGCATCCTGCAGAGCAGCACATTGCCACCGCCACGGCTGAGGGCAGCGCGATTTTCAGCTCGCTCCACTCTCCCAACTGTTGCACGCAGAAACTGGAGGGACTGTGTCTGTCAGGCTCTGTGCTGCTGAGGCTCATATAAAGCATCAGCAAAGATGTTTATCACCAGGAAAATGGATACTATTGTGCTAAAAAAACCAGGAGAGAGTAAATGAAATTCCTGGGACTGAACAATGGAGAGTTTAATCAAGTACCATAAAACATCTGAATAACGAAAGCTTCTCTTACAAAAAAATTACTTCAGAAAAAAAAAATCTCCCCAGTAAATGTTTTCACGGCTTTGAAATTACTGGTGGAAATAAGCTTATGGACAAGAACATCTTCACTGGGAAACAACCTAAGTTTTCAAAGATGCTTTTTAGCAGGGAACAACATCCCGTCCTGTGCTGACAACAAGTAAACAACAACATACACATTTAAGAGAACTCACTGCAGTATGTTTTTTCAGAGCACAAAGCTATTGCTGACATGGAAATTAGCTGGTAAACGGCTGTGTTCTGGCATCAGTAGTATCTCTAACTAAAAAATATTGCCACAAATTGATGTTTCCACAAAGCTGGGCATTCATCAGTACTAAAACCACAAATTCACTTTCTGGGGAACCTGTTTTTTTAATTCTGCAGTAGAGTAGCCAAGAGAAGAACTGTTTTGGCTTTGTGATTTTTAACTGACATGAATAACCCAAGCTACTGAAGACCCTCTGAACCTAGTTCACAGAGTACAGGGATGTCCCTTCATAGCAGCTTCCTCACTTGAGGAATTTTTAAATCCCACAGGAAGCACCTTGAAGGTCACTGGGACTCCCTCTGGGAGTAAGAGTGATACAGGTGCCTCCTTACAGGTCACTGCTAGCACACCACCAGCACTACAGCTGGCTCCTCTGGAAGTGTAATTGACCTGTGGATTGCCAGTAGAAGAGATGTGTTATTTGAAAAAAACACCTTAAAAGCACAGACTTTAAACTTTTTTTTCTAAATATGCAAGATTGGCTAGACTACTTCAATTGTTACAAGTATCTGTGTTACTTAAGGCCTTGATCACCGAACAAAATGCTACAAAATGTTTGTGCAACTTTAACCAGAGTCTCCTACAGAGTGTTCTGAACAGAATGCAGCCACTGGCGAGACAGACAGAACAAATAATTGCAATATTCTATTTGACTGCCACCTCAGCCTACACCGTAATCCAACCATCAGAAAACAAAATACACCAAACAATCCACAACGTACCTCTGCCTACATCCAGCTTTGCCTCAAACAATCAAAGACTTAAAACACTAATACAAGAAACTCGATATGCAGATTTCACTCATTTCAGAATCCACAAATGCTTACTTGTTCTGGAAAGCATTCTCCCTCTTCCACTGCCATTTTCTGTGGCCAGATATGAAACCTGATGACTCAATTAGTTAACACTTTGGACACTGCACCATTGCTAAAAATAGCAGCCTCAGGAAGTGCTTTTCTTTCTTTTTTTTTTTTTTTTTTTTTTTTTCTTTTTTCTTTTTTTTTTTTTTTAAGGAACTAAGCACGGCCACTTGTTACACTTCCCTTGGCTGTTTAAATGGCAAAGGACAAGTGATTAGAAGACTATTAAGTTAGTAACAGAGCGTGTCCCAGGATTCCTGGCTCACTTACCATATTTGCTGCCTCCAATCATTCCCCGTGTATGTAATCATGATCTGTGGAATACCCAAAATAGCTGCAGCATCAGCTGATCAGAAAACCACTGCTGCTTGGAATCACTCATGAAACAAGCTTTTGTCATTCTGCTTATCAGCTCTTTCTAATGCAGACTACTTTGAACTATTTCTAAAGGCAACAATAACATCATTTTACACTCTGTGTGTTTTGAATACCACATATGCCTGCCTCCCACTCCATGGTAATTTTATATTTATTCAGATTTTCTGATGACTAATTATGATAGGTTTGTGTCGCTGGTTCTAGAGGCTATTTTTCTGAACTAAAAGGCTGTTCTCTATGTATGTCAAGTTCCTAAACTAGAGAGATTAAAAGCAGTATCAGAGCAAAATAATTTTGCTTCAGAGGGAAGCCCAGAGAGAGGTTCCTGATTTTAGCAAAGCACACTTCTTCCTTTCCAATGGAAGTTATCATCAGCAACAGGAATTTTCTTCATGCTTCACTACAGTTACTTACATTAGGAGTGGCTTTAAAGCCTGCCCACCTTCTGAGAAAGGGAATGTTGAAACCTCTTCAATTTACCACAACCTCCTGCACAGCATGCACTGCAACTTTAACCAGAGTTACACATCTCACCTCACACCTGTGAGCTCGGCACAGATATTCACTGGCACAGAAGAATAGCAAAGGGGAAGTGGAGGAAAAAATAATCGAGGCCCAATATTTTGGTCAGACAAGACAGGCCTAATGTCTCACTTGTTGATGAAAGGAAATAAGCTGCACGTAAAATACTACTGGGATAATTTAAGTTTTCCAGAAATATATCTCCATGTTTGCATCAACCAGAGCCCAGCCACCAGGAGCTCTGAGCTCTTGAGTTTAAACACAGAACTTGTTGTCAATTATCTATGTAGACATCTCTGTATTCAGAAGGTGCAAAATTTGAGGCCCTGGTGCACAAGCCACGCACTCAGGTGGACCTGGCTTGAAAATACTTCATTAGTGTCACCAATGATGCACTCTATTAACAACCACCCTGCGCTCCTGCACATTTTTGTTGATGGCATTATAATATCCATGACTAAGACCCACTTCTGCCACTGACTAAATACAGAGAAGCCAACAGCTGGCTGCAGCATGGAGGAACCTCCTACCTCGATTTAAGTACAAAAGGATGACCAAGCCAGTTTAAATGAATTTACCTCACTGACGTATCTGCACAAAGCTCCCCATGGCAGGGATTTCAATCCCTGCCCCACAGCTACTGCAGCAATGCTGTTACTGCAAGACACCACAACAAAACAAAGTATCCTGAATATTCAATTTCTAAAACAGAATTATGATTTAGCGTTACCATAGTTTAGAGGCCTGAGAATGGTAATTTCAAAACAGTAAATGCAAACATCCCAGTTCTAGAAACCCAAGATCACAGGGTTACTATCCGGTGTCTGAATTTTTGTTTCTAACCGAAGAGAAGTTGGCTCTGAATAAAACCCAGGTACCTAGATACCTTTCCTCTGCCTTTGAAAAGGTGCTTGAGAACAAGGAGAAAGGAAATATGATGATTTCTGTAAGGGGATTCAAGGGAATCACACGAAATTTAAAACTTGTCACGTAGCTCTCTTTTGTAGGCAAAAGGATTAAACTGGGCGGTTTTATGGAAACGGACAATTCCCTGCAGAACACCAAGCCCACCGTGGGGTGCTGCCCCACGCCCCTGGACTGCAGCCTCCTGGCACGGGCTGTTGACACAGAACTGCCAATCCCAGAGCCAAGCTGGCAGTGGAGAAACAACGTTTTTAGGGACAAGGATTCTCTGCTGCTTAACTGGTGGGCCGTGCCCCTGTTCCTCAGGCAGCCCAGGGCCACGGCCAGTGCCGGCACGGTCTGGGTGCCAGCCTGCTCCCTCCAGGAGCTCCCCCGACACCGCTCTTCCCACACACTGCCTGCTCATTTATTCTGCTACAGCTACTCTGCTTTTCCAGTCGCCAGCTCCTGGCTTTTGGAGTTCACATCAGTGTGATGGCAGCAGTGGATGATTGACCCAGGCCACTGCCTATTAACCTCCACAAAACCAGCCTGGTTCAGGCTGTGACATTCCTGCAAGAGAAGTTGTCCAATTCTCTCTCCATTAATTTTAAAAGAGCGACGTTCAGAATTACAAAAGAAAAGCACAGAGAAAAATTAAAATCTGCCAGCACCAAAAAATCATCTCAGCACATTCACATCCATCAATTCAGCTCTGATTACTGACTGCCATAAATCAGAGTGACAATGTATTTTTTTTTTTTAACCTTGTGAATCAGTTTTAGAGCATTCAATATGATTTCTCACATGCATGCTATTAACAAAGGGTAGTAACAGAAAGGCTCAGTACTAATGGCAAAATCAATTTCTTATAGATTTTGGGTAAAATTTCCAGGATCCTTTTATTACTTTGCACGGTAAATTACATGATCTGCAAATTCCTATAGTAATTCTTAGCTTAGGAAAAAGAAAGGGCCTTGGATAGAATCATGTAATGAGTAGATACGCGAGGAAAAAAAACATCTCAACAATCAATCTCCTCCCCGCTTTGAAAAAGAAAAAAAAGCAACAAAACCCCTTTACAATCTCACTAAAATGGCAGATTTGGTACAGATGGAGAATTCTTTTAAACAGAATAGTGGAAATGTCCTTTTACATTATCACTACGCTGCTCCCCAACCAGATGGAGTGCTTATGATGACTGGCTTGGAAGCGACTTGCAAACAAAGCAACACATGGCAGAATTTAGCAGAAAGAAAAACAGGGTTTGACATGAGATGCAAAACAATATAAATATCTCTCCAAGAAAGGGAAAGGCAAGCTGAAACAGTTTAAACCATAATCTGGAGTTACTGGTCCAGATTTTGCAAGAAGAAAGAGAATTTTTGTTTTTTTCTGAAACTGTGGTGGATGACATTTCAGACAGTTCAGAAAGATGAAGAGTCAGCTGAAGCCCACCAGTGCAGGGGATTTATATCTCTGTGGTATTTCAGAAACCCTTTTCAGAGAGCAAATGGTTGACAAATAGCATCACTTCAGATGTGTGTTTATGCAACTTACACCTGTGAGGGGCCCTCAGTTTTAAAAACTTCTTATATCAGAGAAAACGATGGTAGTTTCTGAGATATTTAATGTAATTATCTGAAATTCTTTTGTAGTCATTAAAATAATGGCTAATGTGTGCTCCAGATGAGACTTCAGAACAGGAGTTCAAGTGCACGCCTCTGTGCATGGCTAACAGGCTTTCACAAAGCTACTATCAAGATAACATTTGCTTAAATTTACATTACATTTACTCATTTATATACTTAAACTGTTGAAATTGTGGGCACAGAGAATGTGCAGCCACAGGAACAAAATTCAGAGTTATAAAATGCCAAAAGGATCTGTGTGAACTGTGTATGATTTTTTTTTTTTAAATGTCTGTTCAACCACCATCCATCATGTAAATATTATGTTTGCTATACTGCCATTCAAATTATGCCAGCTCAGATAAAACACCCACAGAATTTGAATTCTATAGCCAAAAGCATATGTTCTCTTTCAATAATGAAAAAAAAAATTAAACATAAAATGAGGATAGGAAAACAATACTCCAAATATTAAATAAGTTGAAGTCACCCAGCACAATATTTTTTTCCCAAAAAATCTGCCATGTGTTCCTGTGTAGTCTATTGCTCTTGAATAGAAAGTATCTACCAAATCTGTAAATCCTTTAGTTAACTTTTTTCCTTAACTTTGACAAGGCTATCAGCTATCATACAGAACTAAAGCCAGCAAATTCCGTAACTTCTGCTACAAGATAGTTAAAATTTCACTTTAAAGGCTTTCCAAATGAGTGAACAGGAAGCCTGTGGTCTCATCCTATTCTTCTTCAGCAGCACGTAAGATCAAACCTCAAAGACTGAAACGCAATCACTTTTAAAGGATAGCCTGCAGCAATTTTTCAGAAGTCTCCAAACCCTTCTGAACAGCAAACCTCGAAGCCAGCCCTGCTGTGACCTGTGAAATTCAGCCCTTTACAGATACTCCAAAAGCCCTGGAAGACACGCTGAGGTACTGCAGTGTTTACCCTGCCAGGGTCCGTAGCAGCTCCTGTTACCTCACTCCCAGCACCCCCCAGTAAATGCCTGCATTTTCAGTAGCAAGGCAAAGGGCTCTTGGGATGAGGGACTAAAATTAACGATACATGCAAGGTATGAGTGGTATGCCCACAGCATCTGAGCCACAAAACTGCTTCAAGTTCCTTTTCTTAACCCTGTATTGTTCCATTAAGATATCAGAGTAGATTAAATGTTTCCAGTCTGCTCTGCTCATCAATCCCAGCTTTCTGAAAGAGCACTTTTTGTTTCATTTTCTTCCATCAGCTGTGGTTTTCATGCCCAAGTTCTAAAGCTCCTTTAACTTCCAGTGACCCTGGGACTAAAACATAACCCTGTCCCCTGGGAATAGGAAAAACTGTGACCAACTGGAATATAAACTGTTCGTTAAACCAAAAAAAAGGGACCAGAAGTCAAATCATGGCTTCTGTCACTGAGACTTCAGCAATTTCTCTTCCCCCATCAATACATTGCCTCAACATGGAAAAGCATCTTCCACCTTGTATTGTAGAAAAGTGTGATTTTGCAAAACCACTGCCGCAGTATCACAGAAATCCCACAATCAGCTGCTGTGTGAAAATAGAGGTTAAGATAATACTTATCAAGGCAACTTCTTGCTGTCAAGACAACTTTACACTCTTCAGATCATAAAGAACTAAAGAGAGCAGCAGAGCTTCATTATGTCATCCTGTAAGCACCAAGAGATGCAGCTCCAGCGAAGCCAACTAAAAGCCCTTGGCTTTATTAAGATTTCTTTCCCTCCCACTGATCACCCTAGAGGACATCCATGTCATTGATTTGCTCTGGACAGCACCTTTGGAAAATACCGAGGTAATAAAGCTGCAAACTGGAAGAAGTGTTTACACAAGCATTGTGATGTCACATGATTGACTCCCGAGCAAATTGACTTGACACTATCATGCTTGAAAAATAACCAGTAAAAGCCAATTAGGAAGGCAAAAAACAAAAGGCAGAGACTCCAGGCAGCCCTGTGTTTAGTCAAACTACAAACCTCACATGAACTCTCGTGGAGATGAGGGGAAGAGCAAGGGCAAAGATCTATATATGGAAAGCACAAGGAGACACGGTATCAGATCTTCCTATACCATCTTGAAGCATTGCTGATGTTTGCAATTTCTCTGCTGATTAATCAGATGGCTTGTTGCATGCCATGCATCTTGTTCCAAGTCATACTGAAAACTGGGATTTTGTACAAATTCAGAGCAGCAGCTGCCTTGCTCCTTCTCTGGCATACCTCACTGACGCATAGGTTTCCAGAAAGTAGAGATTCCTTGGATATGAACAGTAGACCTCCGCATTTCCACTAAATATAGAACTTCTGTTTGTTAACAGAACATAATACTGGGGCACTTGTGAAATTGGCAATCTCCACAGGCGTGTGAACACACAGACAGGCACATAAAAATCACGTGCAAACCTTATTATTTCACCACAGCACAGGAAAACAATGAACAGTTCAGAAGTAACTTTCTCATTTTTTTAAGAATATACAAAAAACCTAGTTGAAAGTGTTAGAGGAATGTTATATAAAATATACCATCCATTTGTATATGGCATCCACGTGACAAGAAGTTGGCTCGGGCTCACTCTTAGTCTGGATCGTATTTCTAGCAATTTTCAATATTCCATGACTGCCAGGAGCAAAGAATTAATCATTAAGATTCATGGTGACAACAGCAAAGTATTTCATCCTGAAGTGGAGTTAAGCACCAGAAATGTGACTGCCGGCAAATTAGCCCTTCCAAACACTCCCTCGCTCTGTTGTCTTTCAGGCTTATTCAGAACATAACCATGATATGAAGCCATCAAACTGCCAGACGGCTTCAAAATGTTCAGACATGACTTCTGCACAGAAAAAGAAATTTCTATCATGTAGTATATTCAAAAAGCAGCAATTTTTTGGGATACTGACAACTGACTGTCTGCAAGACCTTGACCAAAAAAAACCCCAACTCATTACTAAGAAATTTGACTATGCACCTTGGTCCTGTTCATTCCTCAAGGACCATCTAAAGGAACAATTCAAATGAAAACAGAAGGAGGCTTCATTAAAAGAGAAATACAGCAACAACAGACAAGTGTATCTGCTCAGCACAGGCACATGAAGGTGTCCAACACCCTGGGAAATGAGCACAACTGAGCACAGCTCTCATTTAGTGGCTAAGTTTCATTTCTAGATGGTATAGGGCAGTATTCTCTAAGAGAAAAATAGAAACACTAAACTAACTATAACTAATCCCATGAGTCCATTCCCAAATGCAATGGAGACAATTCAGTGGAGCAATATTATGACCCATGCTTTTGAACAACATTTAGCCTGCCACTCCAATGAAAAGACTATGGCCACATCATTACACTGTAAAAATGTGTGCAGACACAAGGTAGAACCTTCATGAGAAGACTAACATGAGAATAGCTTGCCTAGGATTTCTAATATGTGCAGAGTTGGATTAAAAAATAGAATAAAAATAAGAAATTGGTAGGAAAAGAACAAAGACAATTAGGGATGAAGGTAGACAAAGGGAGTTCTTGAAACCACACCTACCCCTATTTCCAATGATCCTGTGACTTACTGGGGAATCCGAGCCCCTCTGCAGGCAAGCCACACTCAGGGTCAGTCACAGTGGGAGATGCCACTGAACACAAGTCCCTGGGCAGGTAAAATCTACCTGAGCCCTGCCCCCAGACACTGCATGGGAGAACAGTGCTACATCAGGACTGAGGGACCTCTAACTCTTTACCCGTCAGCATTTCAAAGCACTCTAAAATTTCTTCAAATTACACTTTGCAAGGACTTTCCAGGAAAACTGCAAGTTTAAAATTTCTCATAATCATTACAAAGATGCAAACCCAAGATGTTACAATGCAACAAACCCAAAGAAAATTAGGTGAATGTAACTGGTTCATTTCAGCACCACCCAAAAGTTATCCCCAGTCTCACTATTAACACAGCCCAGCTGCCAGGACACAAACTAGTCGCCAATAGCCAAAAGATTTCTGTAGAGTAACCATTTGCAGTTACATAGTGCTGTTCCCAGTTAAAAAATTAACCCGTATTTGTTGTGCAGAATGACTAAAATCTAGTTTTATCCTCCAGTAAGTTCTCTGGTCAGTAGGTTCCTCCCTGTCACCTTCCTTTCCTAAGGCACTATTATTTTCTAAGAAAGTGTGAACCAAGGGGAAAGCACCAGGAGTTACACAGTCTGAGGTGCACTGTTGCTCTTAAACACAGTCACAGCAAAATCTCAAATTATTTCTCTTACTGAACCTTCACTCTGAGCTCTCCAGCAGCAAAAAATCAAGGCACGGACAATTTATAAAGCAATACGGGTAAACTCACTGAATTTTCAGCTTCTTACAGGGTCAGTGTTCTGATCAGGTACAAAGCTATCTCTCAGAAACCTCACACTGAGATGTCTGGAGAGCAAATACAAGCAACTTCCACACCCTTTTCCTCCCAAATATTATGGTAGGGCAGTAACACTGGACTCCTATTGCCCCAACTTTGTTATTGCAACAGGGCCAACACTGTGAACAGAGCTTTCCAAGAACACTGGGAGCATTCAGATGCAATAACCTCAAGATGCCTTAGACCAGGAAGGAGTAAACATTCTTGTGCATAGGGCTTATGCAGGAATTTCCCCAAAACAGAGGAAAATCAGTAAAATTAATAAAAAAGTGATCTCATCAAGATCATTTCTGACATGCTGCTGGGGAACGAGGACAGCTGTGCAAACTGCATTCCAAACAGGACTTCTATTTGTCAGCACAGATGTATAAAAACGTCTCTCAGTTCTCACTGGAGTGCTGGCAGCTTGGCTAAATATTAATGCTGTCCCTGGAGTGCTGCTACTGATTCTGTGTGTATCACACACACGAGAGCCTGGCCACAGCTAAGACAGATGCTTTCTGAAGTTGCATTAGAACTACAAAAGACAGGAAAAGGGCAGCTTCAGAGATTGCATCAATCCTCACATGGCACCCCAGGAATTACAGATGGAAGGGCGAGAGGAAACTGCAGAATACATAACTCCTGAAGTTAGGCTGAGCTTTCCAGATGCATAGGAATTCAACACTGGATTATAGTGGGGTGTAGTGCCATACTTTCCAGCTACACTGCAGGTATTTCAAGCTACAAAAAAACCCCTTTAATTTACAGTAAAGCAGTTCTCCTAGTTCAGAAATGTAGGGTTACTTTTCCTACCTGCATGGAGAAATACAAGAGTCACAACAAAGATCTTCATAAAGGAGCTCTGAAGCTCTCTTTGCACTGCTCTAACTCCTATGCATCACACTCCATATCTGGTAGCCATGCTGTACTTATCAAAATGTATTTCAAACTACATGAGGTTAGAATAATACTGGGTTTTTCTCAGTGCTACATCAGTGAAACAGGTTCATGAAGCTTCTGGTGCCTGATTTCACATCAAACATTTCGAGCAGATGCAGAAATACACCTTGGAATGACTGCATGAATAATGCAGTCCATTACAACAGCACACATGGCCATAATCTGTTTCTACCTAACCTGCTTAGTTAGCACTGCATTTCTTTTCCTTGGGAGAACCTTCAAGCCTGTAGCTATTATTATAGCTAGCTCTCACGTTTCCTTTCTCTCTGTGAACTGTTATTTTCTTATCTGATGTTAAATAGCTTTCACAGGGCTTCTAAAATTACTGTATAGCAGTAGTATTTCTTATATCTGTATTACCTCCACGATGCTTCATGAAAAAGCAGTCCCTTGGCAGGACAAACTAGCTAGTGTTCACACTGCATAATGGAGGAGGCAGCAGCTGCTATTTTTAGGGTGCTGAACGCCATCCTCCATTATAAATCTATTTATTTTACAGATATTTTACCATTACAGCTATGCCTTTTTTGGTTGACGAAAATCCTATTTAGCTTCAATTAACAACCCAATAAGTCGGCATTTTCCCTTAGTTACCTATTTGCCTCAGTAAAATAAAAACTCTTATAGAGAAGCAGCCAGAGGAGCTGGTGCCTCACTGAACAGCATCCCTGGCTCGCTGTGCTGCGGATTCAAGAGGAGCCATCAGAGGGAGGAGGGCACCCTGCACCCTGCACAGACAAGAGCTTTCTCCTTTTCCACAAAAAACCCTTTCATTTCTGAACAAGACACGAACAATTAAAACTTCACGAATAATACAGAGACGGCACTTCCTAATTCTCTCCCCCCCAGCAGGCACTGGTATTTAACATAAATTTAGTATTCAGTATTTCATGTTGCAGCCCAGAGCTTTCTCCAAAATGATTAATGCATCCAAATAGCATGCTGGATTTGCTAACTGAAAATGTAATTATCCCCATGAACTGCCAGGACAAACCACCAATCCTGTATCTACACCTTCTGTGAATAATCCCAGACTCCACAAGTTTTTTGACTTTTCCCAACTCTTCTCTCCGGGCCAGTGGCTAATGAGCTCTACTCTGAGGCCATGTCAGATGAGCCAAGACTTTAATGTGCTTTTTAGAAGACATCTAAAGCACATTATAAATGTATTGCTGATCCACTTTGGCTAAAGTCATCTCTCCAGTATCTCACCTATGTTTTTGTAATGGTAGGAAATGCGACAATCTTTCCAGAGGTTCATTTTCATGTTTAGACAAGCAATCCTCTGCATGCGCACACACACACAGAGTTTGTGGTTTTTAGATACTCATAAAAACCTTCCCCAGTCCAACACATTTGAACATGCAGATGTGGCTGCTGAAAACCAGTGAATAGTGTGATCCTGAATGTAAAACAAAAGGAAGCCATGGACCTCATCAACTGGATTTTACTGGCTTTAGCAAAGAGGAAGATGTAACTAACATGCTCCCAAGACTCCAGGCAGTATAACCACTAACTAAAACACATCTCTTTTCCCATTAATAATGAAAGACTGCTTAGATTTGCACATGTACCAGTCCTGCTCAAAGTTAGGACAAGGCACTTCCGAATCTGAATACAAAATTTGACCCAGCTCCCACATCATTTATTAAGGAATCTCATTTTTAATTACCAGGCATCATAAATTATTTGGCTGTATAAATTAAAGTGACAAACACCATGAAAGGGTAAATGAATGCATCAGAAACTGTACTTTACGAGCATTCTTTGTATCTGTGCTTTAAATTCAATTGGATTTCTTTCATAATGTCTAACAAATATGATGCAGTTTGGAGCATGCAAGTAGTCTCTACAGTAACAATGGATATCATTTCTGATTTAACAGCAGAGAAGAGGAGGGGAAATACTTCCATTTTGATTTGGATTGTAAGCACCATCTTGTGGAACTACAAAGCCTGCAGATTAGTAAAAATATAGATTTATAAATTCCTCTCATTAACTGACTGGGCATGCTACCTGGACATGACACAAAGAACAAAAAAGAATAAAACTACTTCTCTCACCTCTTCCAGACCCACAATAAAAACAAAAAGAAGCTTTTCTCCTACCCAAAGCATTAAGGGAATCTTGTCCCCACCTCCATACAAAGCCCTACAGGCAGCAGAGCTGACATTCATTGGCAAAGAACTGTAGATCAGGATTCCTGGGGCTGTAATGAGAAACTACAGTCCCTCCATAATGTAGAGTTCAGCTCCATTTCCCTGTCTTCCCTTCCCTATCCCACAGCACTGTTATAAACTGTCATTTCTGATTTGCAGAGCAAATGTCTTTCTCCCTGGAAGAGGGTGCTCATCACAAAAGCTCAGATCCAGCGCCCAGGAAAATATTGCTCTGGTAAAATGAACCTGCACTGGGGGTGCAGGATGCTGACCTTCACCTGGGGATAACTGGTGGTTGGGCTATGGAGGAGGCCAAAGCACAGACCGGATGGGAGGGCTCTCTCTGTTCAAAATAAACAGCAACATACGGTAAATGAAGGAAAAATACACAGCTACAGGACTTAATAGAATAAGGCACATGCAAATTTCTGTGATTTACTTATTTCCTTACCACTACTGATGATATTATTACTATTAATATTACTGCATCCGTCAGCATTCAGCAGACAATTCTCTTGCTCCCACACAATTCCATGGAATTATTTGAAATGTAAATAGAAAAAAAAGCAGAAAAGCTCTTCTATAAGGGCTAGTTCATCTTTGAATTTTAAACTAAAATGAACCCTCCTGAGAGCCCTGACAGACTGCTCCAGGATGGGAAACCATGTCATTACTGACATGAATCGTATTTCCTAAAATTAGTGGCAAAAGAGTGCTCTTTCAAATAAGCACCATCCACACATCTAATATCCAATCAGTATGTATGACCCAAATAAAAATTAATTATTCTTGTCCTTATTATTAAGATTGTTAGTAGAGATACTGGAATGTAAAGTGGAATGTAAATAACTAGTCTTCTGTATTTTTGTTGTTGACTACTTTAGCACTTTGATCTAATCTTACCATATGCATATAAAACTGAAAGATTACTTCTTAAAAGCTTACAAAAGAAGCAAAAGAGGCAGGCAGCAGCCTTGCCTCTTGTGACAATAGTGCTGGTGGATGTGCTGCTCCTGGTGGTGTCCTCCTGCTTAAATCAGCCCATCATGTAAATGTATACTGTGTGAGAGTGCTGTGATATCAGGAAAATATCACTGGACTGTGAAAAAATGATGAAAACACAAAGAGGGGGGAGTACTAGGGTGAAACATCAGCAAGATTTGGGAGTTAAGTGTGTATTTATTGGAAAAAAACCTCACTGGACGTGGATACAGCACATGGCTCTCACTCTGTCATACAATCATTTGGGTTGAAAAGGTCTTTAAGATCACCAAGCCCAACCATTAACCCAGCACTGCCAAGTCCTCCACTAAGCCATGCCCCTAAGTGCTTTATCTGCACATCTTTCAAACACCTCCAAGGATGGTGACTCCACCCCTTCCCCGGGCAGCCTACGCCAACACTCACACACTTGTACAACTGTGTAAATTTACACCAAAAAGCTCCCCCATGTCTTTATGCTGCTATAGCTCACTTAGTTATTACCACTCAGAGCTTGGATGAAGCACAATACCCCTTTGAAGTGTACAGTCTCCAAAGATCCCAGCGTGCCTTCTGCAAACTTAGAGGTAAGTGGATGTCATGACAAAATTTCAGCTCAGGGAATTAAGCTCTCCCTAGCCCAGTTCCCAGAGCAGTGGCAATTACCTACATTAGCAGCCTTCATCTGCTGACCTCAGCTCCTGGCTGCCTTTGCAATGCCAACATTAGAGGTTTCTTACACTACTTTTTTCCCCTCTTACTCTTCACACACAGAAAAATATTGGATATACAAAAAACCCCGAATTATTCATTTCACAGAGTCCTTCAGGATTCTTCAAATGAAAATAAATGTTGCCTTTTTTTTTTTTTTTTCTCATTCAAAATACAGTGAAAAAATAGACAATGATAAAAACCACAAAGGAAAGATGCAAATAATGGCAACAGGTCAATGCCACTGAACACTCAGTCTCAGGTATGTCTGCAAAATTAATGCAAATAGCCCCAGTCTGACTCACATTTTCCACTGCTTTTTCAACTTGCCAGGCACTCAGCCCACCTTGACTACATCCAGTATGACCAGAAAATATGGCTGTGCAATTTTAGTTGCAACAATTAGCCAGTAAACTAGATACTAACCCTAAACAGCTTAGATTTCTAGCAACAGGGAACAATGTACTTGATATTTTTTGAAAGACACCTTTAAAGCTATGTAATATATAGAGGCCAAGGGAGAATGTGGAAAACCTGTGAGGATTAAATGCAAAAATAGTGTTCCTTCTTCTTTTGGGACAGTTTTATTAATGAGGTCTCAAGAACTGCAGAATGAAATACAACTTAGTAAGAGAGATTCAGTCTCTTCACACATACTCTGCAGAAAGTGCAAACCAGAAATACCAGATTTTATTTACATAGGTATTTTATTTAGTGAGTTTAAATACAGTCAGCTGACAGTGGTTTAAAGAGCATCCCTGCCAAGCAGAATTTAGAGCCCTCCTGCACGGGTGTTCACTTCCGATACACTGAACAACAAACTCACAGCCATAAATCACAACATTCTGATAAGCTCCCTCTCAGGCCAGCATGGCCATAAAATATCCACTGGGAGACAGGATTTGACCTCGTGGGTATGAGCTGGCACAGCTTGGGCACGGGGAAGCTGAATACCAACACACACAAAAGAACAAGGTCTGGCCCAGGCAGACAGAGCCAAGCTTGCCCTGGCTGACCTCAGGTGTCCAGTCAAGGTCACTCAGGAAGGTCAGGAACAGCCCACGGGCATGGAGAGAGGTTGCCTGAACTGCTCTATAGTGGTGTCCAGTCAGCTTCTGGAGATGCCACTCTCTTCCCAGGGATTACTGAGGGGCATGAGGGTCCTAATTCAGGTGTCATCAGCCTGATCCCAGAGACAGCTGAAAGCTGGGACAACCTTCTCACTTTCAGCACCAAAGATGTTCAAAACAGTCCCTTTCCTCACTTCTTTTGTGTGCATGTGATGGCCATCTGATCTGAGCAAGTACTCAGCTTTCTCTTAATTTATGTTTTACCACCACCATAACAGCAGCAAATAACAAGCGCTGAACTGAAATATCTCATAGGGATTTACAGATTACATTTAACAGTGACTTTTAACTGTTAAATGACTAATGGGTTAATTCCTGCTTTGGCACAAAGCCTTTACTCAGAGAGTACGTGAGCCTTTGCAAGCTGTTTTCAACAAAAACATATGGGAAACAGTAAACTCATCCAGGTTAAATTTAAAATAGGATATTCTGTTGGAGTAATATTTCAGATCGTCCCCTTAGCAAGCAAACATCAATCACGATGGGTTTTAATGTTCCATTGTGGGCAGCAGCTGAGCATATACCATAATGATTCTCTTTCCTTTCCACTTAATCCTGCTGCCTTCCCAACCACGGAATCAGTGCTCTCCTTCATTACTGAAATGCATAACCGAGATGCTGATTAGTGTCCCAGATGCTTGATAAGAGACAGTAATCAATACCTCTTCTTTAATCTGTCTGTGGAGGACGTTTTGTCCCTTTGCTTTTGGACGCAGGCTCTACCACCGTGACCCACGGCTCTAATGTCGCCTCTAGATTGGATTAGTGCAGAGCACTCTTCTTTAGTTATTCCTCACCTTCCCTCGAAACATAACATCACTGTGCCACAGCTGCTGCCTGTTTGCTGAGTTTGAAAGCTTTAAAAAAGTAAAGCTGTGAGTAGTTTTGGATCATTCTGCCCGACAGACTCGTGCAGCCGCCCCACAGGGAGCGAGCAGAGCTGCAGCCCTCGACTGCTGAGCTCATGGACAAGGGCCACTGACACTCAACTTCCCCAACTGCTCTAGGGTTTTGGTGGGGGCTTATTTTATTTACTTATGTATTTTAAGAGCCACAGGAGAAAAATACTTCCTTTCAGCAAATGCAGAGCCGCAACTGGATTTCCCTTTGGGCAACTGCAATATGGAAGATTCAGATTTTGGCCTTTTGCAAATAACACCGTGCAAATGCTGAGCTTTAAGGACAGGAGCCATTTCTCTGAAGATGAACAACAGACAGGTGCAGGCAAAAGTCCTATTATTTACTTCCCAGATGTTTAACTTGTAAACATATTCTTCTGTATGTGCTCTGTAAAAAGCCCACGTCTCTTTAAAAATATCTTTTGTGTACCTTTTAAAAAAAATACTGCACAGTGATATCACAATGTGACTACAGCTAAATATATCACCTACATTGCAGCTTTTACTGCACTACAAGGCAGCCCATTTTAAGACAATATCAATAATTTAGAAACTCAGCTATGTGTAGCTGCCTAATTGGATTATCTCTGCTTGGCAATTTTTTCAGTATGGTACTAGCTTTTATAGGAATTCATCGATGGAGATCTTTCAGCAAACTCATGTAACACACAATCAACAGACATAAAACCACATGCAATTATATATTTTTTTCACCAAGTACTTTTCTGACAGCTCTGGCAAGAGGAATATGCTGTTCAAAATTAAGCTAACAGCGTAAATCAGGTTTTGACACAAAGTACCTCTGGAGACTGAGATTCAGAGAGCCTTCTCTAGAGAACAGCACAGCAGCTGCCAGAGCCACCACCTGCAGACACCGCAGAGCTGCCAGGACCCAATTTCCCATTTCTGTGGTGGAAAAGGCCCTTTTACCTCCAGCTGGCTGGAGAGGTCCCTTTCCACTGGGGAGCAACTGGGCAAGAGCACAGGAAAATACCATTTCTTCCCATGCTACATATTGTGTGGTGTAAGGGATAAAAGCAACACGACTTCAGGCTGAAGAGGTCACTTCTTGGTGAGGACACAGAAGGCAGGAGAGGCAGTAAGTCCCTGCCCCTCGTGTGTCAGCCTGAAGCCAGCCACAGCAAACACCAGGATCAGAGATTTAGGTGGGATACAACCTGCCCAAATAGAGCTCAAAGTAGCCAAGAGGGTCTTCTGCTCACAGAAAAGAGGTGTGGAGCTTTGGGGTTTGGGGTTTTTTGTTTTCTTGATTGTTTTTTTGCTTTAGTTTGGGGGTTTCCATTTATTTTATTGTTTATTTGGTTTGGGTTTTTCTGTGATTTACAGCTATGACCATATCTTAAGTGCCTCTGAAAAACTCAGTTCAACTAGTCAAAGCATTTTTGAGGCCAAGTCGTCTATATCAAGACTCTAAACAAAAATCATACCAAAAAAATAACAAACAACCCCAAACCCAACCAAAGCACAAAAAAACCCAAAACATGCACAAAAATTCCTAGCTTTAAACCAACCTTCCCTTTTTTTAGTGCCTAAAAATGGACACATATCAGGCTGAGATGGTTTCTTGTGTGCACAGGCACTACTGCCCTATTCTGCTATTGCTCCTGACATTTTCATCTGATGGAAACCGCGCCATGCAGAAAGGACCACCACCATAACTGCGTGAGTCCCCATCGTCCACGTGGTTCACTTCTCTTCAGATGGGAGGTGACCCTCTCCAAAGTCCCTGTATGTTCTGTGATTCCATAAGGAAAACTGTCAGGTCCGAGGATTATCCCACCAGGGCTAAACCGGTTCCCTCCAGAGCCAAGGGCACACCCCGTTCACATGGGCTGTGAGCCAAAAACGTTTGCCAAACCAGGGGCACGAAGCTGTGTTTTTCTGGGGGGCTGACGCTCACCTCAGCAGAGGCGGGGGGAATGCAGAATGTCCCTGCGTCGCCCGAATCCAGAAGGGATTATTCAGGCCGAAGACTTTAATTCCAAGTGACAGTGCGGGCGTCCTGCTGATGGCAGCCATTTTACCCGTTATCCCCAGTGACACCAGCAGCAAGGAAGAGCTGCCAAATGACCCACATTTGTAGGCAGGACCTACTGACCTGAGGGAGACCGCTCAAGCCCGGCATCAACTGAGGCAAGCGACTTCCCAAAGAGCCACCGGAGAGCGAGGGATTCCGGTGAATGTGCAGACCCACCTGTGTCCCGCGGCACAGGTGGGAAGGATCAATAGCAGCTGCTGCACTGAGCACAGGCAGCAGGTTGGGAGCCCGGCGAGGGAACCACTTGTGCTGCCAGGTCTGCACTTCCACAGCCCGTCCATCTGGGGCTGAACGTCGCTTTCACCAAGGCCTGGCTTCCAACACGGGGGATTGCGTGATCTGCCTTCACCCCTCGTGCAATCCATCCTTTTCAAGCTCACGGTCATACAATCCCTCACTTGAAACAATCTTGTGGACCCTCTTTCCTTTTATTGCTCAGATATTCCTGATCTTGCTGTGTGTGACCCAGCTCGCTCTCTAGCAACTCCCAGGTATCAGGTACTTTCCACTTATTTTCATTTAAAGTGGCAACAAAAGGGAAAGATCACCTCAGCAGCAAATACTCCGTGGGCCTCTAATGGTTCACAGATGAGTGAGTGAGAGCCATTAACCTACAGACTCAGTGAGAATTCTGGGGAATGGCAGACAGGCACCACTAGAAGTTTCCACTACGGACTATTTGCAGACCTGGCCTTGAGACTTCGACTTGTGAGACTGCGATGAAATGAAAGGAGGGAGTTCATGCGACAAGAAAAAGCCTGGTTTTGACGGACGCACAGCCAGCACACAAAGATGTGTCTTAACAGCAGACTCCTACCTTACAGAATGCCCTCAGGTGCACACACTGCACACACTTTGCCACTTAAAACATCCAGTAAAGTATTCAGCAGTATCCTCTCTGAGTTCCTCCCTCAAGCTTAGGGGCTCACGTGGAAGCCAATATATAAGTAGTGTTACCAGAAATGCCTAAAGACCCACTGGCAGAGAAAGAGGGTCTTTTTTTGAGTCCACTTCCACCCACTTTTTTTTTTTTTTTTTAAACAATCTATTTTTAGGAACATGGTTCACTTTGAAAGGTTGCATCTCAATGCTGTTTTCTCGCACAAAAGGTAACAGAGAAGCATGTACCCAAGAGCTATATGTTACTGCTATGTGCATCAAACCCTAATGGCCCCTTAGAAAATTTAAGATATTTCTTGGAAAGGAACAGCAGTGGAAAATTATCACAAATGACATTCACAACCACACTGTAGATTAACAAGCCCCAAGACATTTCTGAAGACTGGAAATGAATTCATATTCAAAATGACAAACTCTGTTATGACTAGTAGAATATTTGTAATTCAGCTGTTGACAGGGGCAAATACAGATTATTTTTTCTAAATAGTATTGTTTTAAAAACAAAAAAAAAAAGACAAAAGCATCTTCAAAAATACTCAACTAGTGATGACACCAAAGCTCACAACTATCACAAAGATAAGAAGCAATCAGTACAGAAGTGGAATGGGCTTCTAAGGTTTCAGTCCCTTGCAGAGCATTTTCCTTTGGTCTCACCTCAATATGGAAAATGCCAAAGACATACCAAGTGTGACAGCCTACCACAAAAATAGGTATGTTCTCACAAGCCTATTAGAAATGCTTTTCTATGAGCATTTGACTTGGCATATATTTTACTATATGTCTTTAACTGTTGCACTTTACATAGAAAATACAACATACAGCAAGAGTGTAGAGGGAATAAGATCATGTACAGCTAAAGAAATGACCCCTGGTATTTGCTTTCCCATTAAAGATGAATATACTCCATGGACAGAAGTGGATACTGCAAACCCCGTCCCTGACATTGCCTCCTGAGGGAGTCAGAGGGATTCCATTCCAATGCCATAAAGATTCACAATTGAAATACTAACACATGGAGCAAAATGCTCTGTATCATAAAGAGCATGCTCTTCCACAGACTAAGTCCATATTAAAATTGAATCTCTAAATTTCAGCAAGAGGAAATTCTAAGCCCAAAGATATTCATGCCTTATTGCATGCTTAATGGCTTGAAATCATCCCTCTTTTCACCTCAGGCATGGAGGCAAAAAAACCCACAAATCCAAATGCCATCCTTTTGGCCTGTCCTTATTACAACTGGAAGTCTCTTTCTCAGAGAAAAGCCATTAACAGGGGGGAAAAAAAAAAAAAAAAAAGAAACAATGCAAGGCAGGAGGAATGAGAATAGGCAGAAGGAAGAGAGTATCAAATACTCCCCATACTGGGACAAGTTTTGGACAAAACAAACCCAAAGAAATCTAGATAAAGCAACATCTTGTCACTGAGATAACAAAATCCTCAAGATGAGCATAATGCAGGTGTTTCTCCCCATTATATTATTACTTAGTTTTGAAATCAGGCATAATTGCACACTTATATTTGCAAAACAGCAAAAAGCAGCAGGGGTTCTGTTATAACCCAGAGTAATTTTTTTTTCCTCCCCAAAATTTCAGCGGTGGCTGTAATTTGTTGGTGCCTGCCAGGTGAGCTGAGGCCCTGCACCAGCCCAGGAGAGCAGGTGTATTAAGGGCACATGGGAATTGTGCCTGGCTCCACTACAGCCCTCAGTTTATACGTTCATGTAAATCACAGAAAATCTTCAGGCATCCGACAGATCCAATTTCACTTTTCAACTAAATTCTTTCACTTGCCAACAAAAATTCTCTCTTTTAGTCACACTCAGCACAGTAGGAATAATCAGCTAATAACCCTTTGCAAGGTTTTCTTATTTTTCTTCAAAGAAATTAAGAGGTTGCTGTCCTAAATGGCTTCAGATACAAATCTCCAAGAAGCAGGGCCTGCAGCCTATCCTACAAGGCTATGACTGTGGAAGAAAACAATATTTGAGAGATGTCAAAGATTTTTCTAACATGACAAATCTGAGGAAGGAATGCTGTGGAGCATCTCAGAAATTAAGTGAAAATTAGGAAGAGGTAGCAGCATCTTTTCTTTTTCCCTTCCAGTCCAGTGTTTTCAGCAACTAGTAAATAAATCCCCAGATGCACTAATGGCTGCCATCCAGGAAATGCATCTGCTGTGTTTATGAGATCTGCAGTTCATAAATAATTGCCAAATATAGAATTATTCACTTCAGTGCTATCAGAGGTTGTTTTATAAGAAGAGAGAACATACCGGAATCACACTTACGAGGTAGATCAATCAGATTGATTTAGAATTCACGTGCGTGAGTGCCAAAGCTTAGCTTTTGTGGAAAAAGACCACTTACAGTTTTTGCATGAACCATCTGACTGGCAACTGAAGCTTTCTGAGCCTGCCACACTGCCACTGTCCCCCCTGCCATCGGTAGCCCTCGTGCAGTTGGACCTGCGTGGGTACACTTCAGTCCCTCAGCCTATGAAAACCCTAACTCCATTTTGTCAGGGATTTCTTACATCCACGTGCTGTATAACAAAGGAGCCATTTCCAGGCTGTACGTGCCAAACACCACACAGTGCCTTTCTGGCTCCAGACAGAAAAGGCTAAGGCTCCATTAGCCCATAACAACCTGAACTGAGACCCCTCCACTGAGGACAGTGCAAAAACACCCACTGGATGATACCTGAACTGATCCAGGAGTGCAAAGGTACAGTTGGTCATGTGAGGCTCACATATTTAAATAAGAAAGAAATTTTCCCAGTTATGATCAAGTTTTATAAGCGCTGAAAAGATAATGCTGAACAAAAAATATAATGAGGGTACATCTGTACAAGAATGACAGCAAAGGGAAAATGATGTAAATATTTTTTAATTGAGTACTCCGTCCCTGATTTCTACTTCTGAACTGAGTTCATGTCAACACTTGCAATAAGCTGGCAATTGCAGAGTGGGCAGTCTTCTGCAAATAAACCTAACTTCACTTTTGGTTCTGACATGTTGGACCTGAATAAACTCTGCTGTGAAGGCCACCTCAGCTCTTTGGATGGTGCTGTGCTCCTAGCATGGCTCTCCACCTTAACTCCACCACTATTTTAGGAACCCAAGAGTCTGCCCAGATAAAAGGCCACAGAGGTATAGTCTACAATATAGACAGAAAGCTTGACTAAAGGTTTTACATGGAGACAATCAGGTTCTGGACACACAGGCAATCCTAGGGCAGCAGCACAAGCACCACGCAGATGCAGTCCCAATGCATTTTTTTACTAAAGGGTTGGCTGGGAAAAGAACTGCAACAAATTCCCTCACACGTGTGGGGAGCTGACTCTTTGCAGAGGGCTGAGTATTTCCAAGTGTCCTCAGCAGCCTGGACACCCACAACACAACATCCATAGGAGCTCCCAGCTGTGTCTGGCCCGTGAGCCACGAGTCTCTGGTCCCTTGCCGGGTGCTAGGAATAAAGCAAAGCTCTTCAGTTCCCAGGCACTGGGATACAGAGGAGCATTTAAACCGAGAGGCCAACAGGGGTCAGCCCTGCCTAGCACAGAGGCCGTGACACGCCACTGCCACCTCCACTGGCCCCCATGTGACAAGGGCAAAAGCCACAATTCAGAAGCACACCAGGCTGGAATAATTACTGTTATAGAACATCTCCAGCCATGAAAAAGCAAGGAAACATTTGGCAGAAGGAACCTTCCGAAAGAAGCTTCTCAGCTTCCTGACATTAGTCCAAATTGATCTCAGTTCTGGAATTTTGTACGTGAAAGAAGCATGGAAGAGATCTGATGGGCTCAGCTCCTTTCTCCTGTGGCCACAGACATTCAGAAACAGAATGAAACTCTGTTCACAGGTCACATCTAGTGGCTCCAGCATCACCTGGTCATGGGAGCTGTAGTACCTGCTGGCTACCCAGGGATGGTCCTTCCAACAAAGGTTTGGTTTGAACAGTGCCAGTTGCACCTTCACCAGTTGTAAACCTTACTTGTGGGGGTGCTTGTCCACAAGACAGCAGTCACATAATGAAAAGAAGAAAATCCTTCTTGGATAGTTAAAGGATACGTCTAATATCACCCTCAGTCATCTTCCACCATGGGAAAGCATGAATGATGCACAGGCACCCCATGCCACGGACTCTGTGTGAGCCACAAAAACGTGAAGGAGAGGCTCAGCCACTACACCTAACACTGCAACCAGCTGAATGTGCAAGCAGTCGAGAAGTGGCTGTGCTTGGCTTGAACGTCCCTAGTGCTTAGTGTCGCTGTTATCACCGTGGAACGGAGAAACGACACAGACTCCAAGTTCAGGACAGAGAGAAGGCCGAAGCGCTTTATTAGCTTCATGAAGGGTTTTTTATATGTTAGTTCGCAAAAAGTGTACTATATGGCATAAGGTAATTGGTTCTTTCGGCCATCCACCCCTTAGGGTGATTGGCCAAGTTCTAAGACACCCATCTCTAAATATTTTTCTAGTTGGGAACATAACAATGGTGACCAACAACCTTGCAGGTGCAGAGATTTACAAAACTGTAACATTGTTTTGAATTACTTGCATGGGAAAGACAGAGTTCTCACAAACTACTGCTGAGAGCTGAAGAAATTCTTTGCTGGAGCTTTTTCAGCATCCACAGCTTAGCTCATGTCAGTGATGAAATGGGGAGAGTGTTTCAGACACAGCAACGTGCCTCAAGCAGGCACGCACAGCTCCCGCTGACTGCAGGAGGAGCTGCACGGGCAAGCTGGAGAGGAGAGAGGAGCCCTTTGTGTCCTACCAAACACTGGAGCATCCACCAGATGATCTACTCTTTAGTCACACTTTATCTCATGATCAGCTGGGCTGGAATACTGAATGCATTGTCAATTGTTTAATGACGGAAAAATAAAGCCGCAGGCTGCAGTTGATGTTTACTAAGGTATTCATTTCATCAGGGCAGAAATCACTGCAGAAGAAATGCTGGGAAATGTAATCTAGTGCTGAAAAATATTTAATTCTCTTTCTGTGTCACGGTGGCCATGTCATTTCACTGGCATTTTGCTGGAACTACAGAGGGTACTCCATAACTTCAGTGTGTGCACACACGCATACATGTAAACTCAGACAAATTATAATGGACATTTGTGCATGAAAAACATTTACCATTTTTTTTAAAAACTGGCTAATGCTAGCCCTCAAAAGGAATATAAATATTATGGTTTGCCTTAGACTTCCTATGCTTATTGAGACCTTGAGAATTGAATATTGCAGGTATATTCCATACACTAACAGCAAGGAGAAAAGTGAGACTCAACCCTGTAAAGAAAAGTTCTACTAATTTAGTTTTAAAAAACCCCCCAAGCCGAACAACCAAAACAATGAACAGCCACAACACTGGTGATGTGCTGAATTCCACAACAGTTCTGCAGCCAAAGGGGTCTCCCAAGATGTGCTACTTATTCCTACCTTCTGCTCAGTCTCCTGAGAAGCCACAGGCAACAAATAATGTTATCTGTGCAACGCAGAGCCAGCAACAATTAAAAATCTTCAGCTTTCATTCTAAAATGAATAAACTAACAAAGAAACCAAAGCAAAATAATGCAGAAACCATTCTTTTCTCTAATTACTGTGAAGACCCTGGGCCAGATCAGGTGCAGAGTAGAAAGGTTTCTAGATTAATTTGCTGCTTTCATTTTCAGTTTCTGTAGTCTTTAAGACTCACCCACACGAATGTGTCTGCTTTTACTGCTGTGCTATATATACACTCAAGAGCTTCCATTTGAAGGGTGCTTTCTTATGATACTGAAGAAAACCCCACCTACACAATTTTCTTTGAGGAACCCTGGAATCACTTGTTCCCTTGGAGAAATGTTGTGTTCAGTATCAAAACAGGATGCAACTGGAATTAAATGTATCGATTCTTTTTCATACACAGACTGCTATCTGCAAGCAACTAACATACTTTCTCTACAAGCAAAAGATATGTTTTTGAAGAAATCACACATTTCAGTTGATTCTAAATAATGACAAGAAATCCTTTTGTTTAGCTATTCTGATTCTTCCTTGTCATGTGTATGCTTGCTGATAGGTTTAAATGGAAAGTTCTTAACTCTTTCTCCTTGAAACATTAAATGGGATAAACCTGCTTGCTAGTGTCTGTTTCTTTGAGGCTTTATACATCGTGGAACCATTTACATCTGAACCAAAAGGGGTGAGAGATTAACCATTAACAGAGCTGAATCTTGTAGCACTCCTTTCAAACAAACAGGTAAACAAACACATAAGGCACAATTTAAAAACAAATAAAGTCTATGATTATTTATTTTCTTGTACCACCGTTAAGAAACCTCAGGCCCTCCTTCTGAACATATTTTCAGACACATTCAAATCTCTGCTTATGTTAAAACATCATTAAAGTATAATGGCATTATTCTACCTGTCAATTTGCCACAGCAGAGCATTTTCTGGCACTTGGAAAGTCATTCCTAGAGGATTTGTTCAACATATGGCCAACTCTTACATAGAAAGGTACCCAACATATGCTCAGCGTGATGGAGGAAAGGAGGAGGAAAGTGGAAAGTATTAGTAAAAGTCAGCCTCTAGTAGCATTCACTTTGTTTTCCATGAAAGATTAAGTCCCAAGATTCTGTGTCTGTCTTCAGCCCTACTGCATTGTCAGAAATACTGGGAGAAGTTACCTCTAAGAGCCTGTAGCTTTCTCTGGAGCTCAAAGCTCCTGGTTAGCCAGCACTCCCCGTCCAGCCAGGGAACAGGCGGATCCCACCTGCCTTTGCTCCCTCCCAGGCACTCCATTTGTACCTTGGCACACGCTTGGATGTCACTGATGCTGTGACTCATGATTCATGTGCAGCAAAAGCCTCAGTGACTAGCTTTCCTTCAGTTTCTTCTTAAGAGGAAATTAAAATATTCTAATGTTAAAGCTCAGAGATTTGACAGCAACATGACTTTTAGGGTCAGATTTTGAAAACTTACAGTGCTCTTTCACAGTTACTTCTGGGGCCAAAATTGCAATCAGGTTTGTGGAAAAAAAAACGACTGGGCTTTAAAGTTCTGACACCTGCATAATTAATTCACTACAGGAACAAGGGAACAGTAGTGAACCCTAAAGCCAAAAGCAAATCACTGGCAAATCATAAAGGTCTGGAACTCCAGACACCAACTAGGATTAAGCCTTCCATTCTTGAGTGTTAAACTCTCAAATCTCACTGCCTTGGAACTCCCTGATACTGTGAAATGGGAGAACAAAATCTCACTGTCCCTCCTACTAAAGGTAAAAAAATCCTTTCTAATGGCAAGTTTTGACATTGACAACCACTGTCAGAAACTGTAAATCTGCTCCAAGCAGGGCAGCCAACAGAGTCAAGCAGCTCTAAAACTAAACAGGTGGGAGGGAATATTCCAGGGCCAAGGAGCTGCTCTTCTCCAGTCTGTGGAAAGCTGAAAGAATCAAGGACAAAGTCTGCTACCTACTGTACATATAGGTACTTGCCCTCCCCTCCCCTAGACCTTCACCTCAAACCTGTTACATTTTCTCCCTCCCACTTGAACACAGTGAGCCGGACACCCCTGTAGCTCTCTGCAGATGATCTGCAGCCAGGCTTCTGCAGTGTTCCCTTTGTGATGTCCAGCTGGGGACTGTGCTCTGTGACCCCAAGGATGCTGGGGCCCACTTACACTCATTGCCAGTCTTTGGTCAAAGCCACTGCATCTACAATCCCAGAGCTGCTGAGTGCCTGCACAAAGTGCACACAGACTTCACACCCCCCACGTTGACCTTTGCAAAGAGGAGAGAGACCAAAGTCTGTAGCACCAACAGTCAATGCCATGAACATAAATGGCCTCAGAATTCAGAGGATTTTGCTAAAAGCCCTCCAAATCAATTATCTACTGTTTGACAGGCAGGGTGCCTAGCCCCTACCAGCACAGAATGCTACTGGCAGAGAACACTTGGTAAGCACGCTAGGCATATGAAAAGTACCATTTGAACACATCTTTGTTTAATTCAAACAAGCCATTCCCCCACTTACAGTGCTGTACCTGGCTGACTTGTTCCTACTTCAAAAACAACTTTTTATCATTTCAAAACAGAATATTCAGATAAAATGGTCTCTGACTAATGAACTCTTCTGTAAGTTACTGTTTAAGCGTCCCTCAAGTATACATATTTTGAGGAGCACAAATACACACACAGAGTACATGTGTAAAACTCCACCTCTCCTTATGTAATGGAAATTTCGCATGCCTGCTTCATGCAAATGAAATTTCCCAGTTTCAAATGCATTGCCCTTGAGGGTATCAAGTAATGTGATGAAATAATGAAGGGTTTCTGCTGTTACAATGAAGGTCAGTATACAGTGGGCCACTTCTTTTGTCTCACTTTTCAGGATGATCAGAGCAGTGAGGCGGTAAGAGGGAAGCCAGTGCTTTTGTGTGATGCAAAATCATCAAGCTGTATGTCCAGTCATTGCCTGGTGCTGCACTGCAGCTCCTGAAACAAATCCTCGCCTGTCCCCAATGACATTAGGAGAGCTCAGGGCCTGCTTCTATTTTAAAATGCCAGAAGCATTTTCCCTTTAAGGTTGAAAATACTCACAATCACAGTATCTGACATTATTGTTTTAAAAGCATCCTAATTTATAATGGTATTCACTTGTTAAACACATACACGTGGACATTAAATAAAGGGAGAGGAAAAAAGTGTAAATAGCATGCTGCATGGAGCCCACTGTGAATTCAGATGGGTTTTATACGGTTCACCTGACTCTCGTCTGACTTAATGAAGACAGTAAATTGCTCTGCACAGTAACTGCATTCCATGCTGCACACACCACTCTGCAGCTACTGGGGACAGATACTCCCTTTCTTCCAGCTTTGCAATATTCTCTCTGATTTATCACACGTGGGATATTGGAGAACGGTCTCCAGGTTATAGGAGGAAGTCAATAACTTAAGCATACTAGACAAATGGATATGAGGAAAACACATTATTTGCCTCTCCCCTACCCTCCCCACACATAGTAAGCTGAAGAATAGATTAATTCTTTGTCTGGTTGCCATGAAAACTAAGAGATGTAGCCTTACCTCAGCGGAAATGATGTTATGCTCACACAATGAATAAGAAATGAGAGCTGTGAGGTCCTATCTCAGCGACACAAAGCTGAGTCAAAAAAGAGTCTTTCTGAAACCCAGGCATGTGTGGATTCTAATCAGCTCTGTTTATAACGTATGATCATAGTTAATTGTTCATTAATTCCACCATGTCATTTGTTCAGAGATTATACCCTCCACATAATGAATGTTTTGGGGTACACTCCAGCAGAGAAAATTAAAACAGATAATAGCTGTGATTTTAAATAGTCTTCTTCACAATCTTAAGTTCGTTTCCATTGACCTCAATCAGTTTCTAAAAGGTTTCAAAACATAAAAAAATTGCCTATTATCTCGGAAAAAAGGAAATGTTCAAATGTAAATCGACATGCCTACAGAACTTACGTGTTTTTCTCTGGCCCTGAGATCTACCTCCCTACAAAGCCTTCCCCTCAGGGGCTAGGAAGCTGAAGGACCTCGAACCTCCAGATGCATAATTCACCCCAGTTCAGCAGGCAGCCCAGATTTTAGTGACTTGTAATTAGCAAGCGCTGAATGGAACAGTCACTAGAAGAGCAGACAGTGTGAAATGCCTGTATTAATGATAATGGAGATGTTCATGTTTCACCCCTGGATTTGGGAAAACACTTGAGAAAATTAATTTCCTTTGCTTTACAAGATGAGCTCTACTTGTGCAATGTCACCAAGAACACACTCTTCTAAATAACGCCAATCCTTAACCATTTTACTGCCTATTTGAGTCTCCAGAACACAGATGTGACAGGAATGACAATACATGCCTAATGCAATCACCTTGGGCTCAGGTTTCATTTCACTTGCAGACTTAGGGTAAGTTGATCCTTAATACTTTTCACAAGACTGATTTTGCTATCAGGTCATGATGTATTTGAAGGGCCGTCACAAAGAGAGCAGCGTGAGTGATTGAAAAGGCTCCCTTTGCTCACAGCAACAAAAAAAAAAATCTGGGAAAAACCCCACCAGATTACACAGAAATTATTTCAGCAATCCCTTGCTTAATTTAAATGACACATTGTAATCAAAATTTTCAGCTTCCAAAAACACTTACAAAGAAATTTCAAAACACAAAAAGACTAAGGAACAAACAAAAAAAACACTTACAAAGAAATTTCAAAACACAAAAAGACTAAGGAACAAACAAAAAAATCCTTTGGTTCAACATGCCAAAACAAAGCTTTCAAGTGATGGACCTTTTAATTTTCAGAATTTAATCAGCATTTTATGGGTTGTTTGGTTTGGTGTTGGTTTCTTTATACTTTTCCAGAATGTGTTCATCTTGTTATTGACTTAAATGCTTTGTTGAGCTTAAAATTTGTGACTTTGAGCACATTAAACTCTGTATTTTTCAAATTGAGAAAACTCTTATCTGAAAAAGTTGGCCTGATTTAGGTGCCAGGCTTTGGCCAGTATCTTCCAAATTTACAGCTGTTTGTGGCATACAAATAAGTACCCAAAGGAGAATTTGTATACTTACACTTTACATATAGGATTAATACCTCTGTAACACTATCCATATAATGAGTTAATTAGCTGCTTAATAATCATGATTAAATCAATAATAAGAATGCAATTTTCAACTGTGACTTAGTCTCGTCTTCAGGGCTTTCTCTCAGTATTCGACCACCACCGTACAAATACTGGTAACACCAGTTTTTAAAAAGCATCTATGGAGAAAATAGCGTCTTTGAAATACCAAGTTCTTGAATTGACCAGATTTCCATCAGCTATTCAAGGTAAATGATGTCAGCTCCAGCTCTCGGGTGCTCACACCCATCCTTGAGAGCTGGGATAACCCAGAGCATTTCAGGATGGACCTTTCCTCCTGAAAACTCTCTCTTCTGATGGGGTAATCACGCATCACTCCAGACTGGTCTCAGCTTTAAGCACTCAGTGCTCCCTCTGTACTCATCACCTCAATTACAAATAGGCTTGAGTGCAGGCTTACGAAATTGACCGGATTAGTGCCAGAATATTGGGCACTTTTGACTAAACCATGACAACAAAAGCAAAGATACCATGCACTTTGCTTAGTCATTTGTGAGCTCTGAGAAACAACAGTGCACCCTTCCACCGGCTGCTTTTCTGTCTGAAAGTAGAAGTAAAAACTAAATATTTCAAAACCAGAAGCTCCCCAGAGCTTTTCTTTGCTATCAGCTAAACACATAAAGCTGATAAATCTATCTAGTTGCAAAATATTTTGTTTTCTGAAACCCAAAATCTATGCCTAGTACACAGCATCATTTTCTCCCATGCATTTCAACTGCAACAGCTCATACATCTTCAGCAGCTAGAGGGTTTTAAAAGCAAAGAGAAGCCTTCCTTGCTCTAATGCAAAGGTTTTCTAGAGGGAAAGATTTAAGTCCTTCCTTTCTGCTGAGATAGGTGAGTCCCCCTCATTTTGCAGGCTGTGCTGCCAGTGGTCGGACTGCCACGTGCACTCCCATTGCCTTTGCCAGCATCACTCAGGAAAGGCAACAATGCCCTGGCCCATAGCTCTAAGGGTTTTGAAAATTCCAAGTACAATGGAACCAGACTTAGGAGACCTGCAGCATCCTTTTAAAGTGAAACCTTGATGTTTTTAACATAATCAGAAGTGAAGAAAATCCTTCTCTAAAATATCAGCAGTGCATGAACAGCGCAAGGCAGAAGGACCAGGCTCCCTCCCCTGACTGCACTGTTCGTATCCAGTCCCAGCACAGAGCCTCCCAGAAAACAACCCACCCTTTTCTCATTACAGAGGGAAGTCCAAAATCCTTCATCTTTGTTACTGCTCTGCTACTGAACATTCTGGGTCTGCCATTTGCAACATGTGCATGTTGGCATCCCGAGGCTGGTTAATACAACCCCCCCGAGTTACCTCTGACCTTGTCCTCCCCTGCCACCACTCCCCCCTGAGCAGCCACCAATGTCTCTTCACCAAACAGCAGGATGTACTCAAAATAAGGTCACTACGTGTGAAACCTAAATTTTACTGCTAGAAAATGCTCCCTAAAGCCATGCAGCCCTGATCTGTAACTGCCAAATATAAGAACTACAGACAATGGCATTTACTGAATCGCAGTAACTGGCTACCTAGGAAATAAAACTGGTTCCAGGCAGCCCCCATGTCAATAAGGCTTCATATATTCAATTTATGTTTTCATGAACGAAACTATCCAAGAGGCACAGGACTGAACAGCCATCTAAACAACAAATGCATAAAATAACTGGTATTAACAAAATCAACTGCCACTACTTAGCATGCATGTTTATTAAAAAAAAAAAAAAAGAAAAAGGCTATTTTGAATAACTAAGACAAAACTGAACCAACAGGAGGACCCAATGTATTGTAAAGTTCCAGTCAGAAGCCTCCAGAAGCTCTGGCAGGGATTTTGCTGGCTAGCTTTGCCCAGTCTCCCCTGCTTCCCCTCCACTTTTATTTTTCCTTTTTGTGTACTTCCTCAATCTTTCCTAATGATATTGTTAAGTTTGAATATGAATATAATCTGTGACTTTATTTTCCTTTTTGGGATATGACCTTTGCTCCTTTCTCAGGCAACTCATTTGGACAACTATTTTCTAGGAAACAGGCAGGCAGGCACAGAGAGCACGTCTTGCAAAAACTAGGACAGAGATCTTGAATTGTCAAGAAAATGTGAGAAAATTTTACTGCAAATAAAAAACAAACACACAAAGACAAGAAGAAAGACATTAAGCTGAATTTCGTTTTCACCCCTAACTTTAAGAATTAAAAAGAATGTATTTTGGTTAGCAGACTACAGTTTTAGGGAACAATTGATATTTTGTGGACGTACGTTACTCGCTCAACATTGTACCAGAAATACCTTAAACCTGACAAGCCCCGATTAATTTGTGGTTAACTCTTTGTATGTGGACCTTGACAAAGCACTAGACTCTATATCCCCTGTGCAAATTCATGCAACCAGGTAACAGATAAAGAGATAATATCTTTTCAAGGACTTAATCAGATGCAATTGCTTGGATGTCCTCCAAACAATTAAATGCTATACACAGCTAGAGGGTTTTTGTAATTTTGCCTACCTTGAGGCCTGATTCCCTCCCCCAGGGAGGCATCTCTGCCTGGGCAGGGGGGGTTCACAAGGACTGCAGTCCCCCAGCAGCCCTGCACTCAGAGCAGCAGCCCTGCAGGCAGCTCCCTGCTTGCAGCACAGAGGATGCTCTCATGGAAGAGAGATGTCCCCTTGGCCATGTTATCAGCCATCCATCGCCCCTGCTGCCCAGAGAGCCTGCCTGCACTGGCCTGAGAGGAACTGCAGCCCTCCCTGAACTCTGCAGGGTTTGGAGCCCAGGCCTCAGCAGAGGATGAATTTTTGCTGGCTTTGTCCTTCCTGTTCTGCTCCCTTCTCTCCCACGTTTTATCTACTGACGTGGCATTGAGAAAACATTGTGAGTTAACAAGGAGCTCCTCGGAATGAGGAGTTCATCTCCCATCACCTAGTTACAGCCAAAATAAACCCAAACTTCTGGGTCAGCTGCCTCAGTCACTCCTTCCCTCTCTGCCATTGCTGTTCCCATCCAAACACTGCTCCCATTTCAACATCAAGGCCCTTTCTAACCCCTTCATTCCTTTTTTCTCATCTTCCTTCAAACTGACTGGTTTTAAAAGTGCACCAGCCTTGTTTGCTCATTTGCATTTGGTAGTAAACAAGGAGAAAGGGGCAGCTTTGCTGTTGGGAACAAAGGGCTACAATTTTGAACAGCTTCCCTGAGGATCTTGTTTGGTCACAGCATCTCTTGGCTTTCCAACCCAAGGCAGATTGTGCATGTGGCCTTTCAAGCTGAATTTATTGCATATGTTCAGTGGTTCTGCTAATTGGACCTCTGACTTGACCACAATTCAGTGAGTTTAGCTTCAAGGATAACAAGCACATAGGCCAACAAGAAGATATATACAGCGTTATAAAATACACTACATTTAGCTGTTTCAGATTAAACTCATGCACTTCTGAAACCAGGATCTCGGTAACTTTCCTGTATATTGGGTGGGCTAAACAGAAAAAGTTCTGAAAGAGCTTTACAAAATCTTCGTAAACAAAATGGGTTTCTATTGGCCACTTAAAGAATATGATCAGTCTTCCTAAAACAGCTTTTAATCAGAGGCTTGGTATACTATTAAAAAAATTAATCTAAATAACAGTAAATTGGGTATTTATACTGAACACCAAGAACCATAATTAGAACTGTTACCATGCATGCTTCCTCTCCACCAAAAGCTTTTCAAAAAGCACAAAATTCTTAAAAAAAAACTTATTTCTCCTCCAGAATGATGGTAGGACACCAGCAAAAATGTTCCTGAGAGCTGTGGACACAGCCACTAGGTCACACACCAGGACAGCACTCAGCAGCTCGGAGGTCATTAAAAAATTATAAACCCTGCCCAGGCCTTATTTTGTAGCCATGATCCTTATGCAAGACATGCAAAATATATTCTATATCGAGAACAGAAAAATAGCCAGTGCTTGCCATTTCAAAAGAGAACCTTAAAATGCACAAGAACAAAAACATGGAGATATTTTATGGACACAAACCCCAGCGATTAAATAAACTGTTTAACATCAAACCAGAAGAATCAGTGGTGAACCCCCTACTCTTTGTTTGTTGCTTGGATGACTTGGAATTTTTCATTCTTTTCCTCTTTTATGTGGGCAGTGTGTGCTGAGTGTGCAAAACATTTATTAAGCCTTCTTTAAGCATAAACAGACAGTCTGATAGCACAAAAAAAAGGTAGACAGAAAAATATCAGATAGGAACATCAAACAACGTACACTTTCCCATAACTGTTAAAAAGCGTTGGCTGCTCCTCAGGCTGCCCTACTTAGAAACTTTGATTGTGCACCCACTGTCATGAGACATGTTTTCCTCTCATCATCTTTTTAATCTTTTCAGACTGGTAGAAAAACAGCAGTCTTTAGTTATCAGAATTTTGATGTTTAACAGCTTCAAAGTGCTGGTGGTTCCAAATTAAATCAAGTGGCAAGAAAAACTAGGACTGCAGGTATCCAATGCGTTCACCAATTCTCCTTGAAGATGTTTTTTCTGCTTAGATGGTAAAAATGTAATAGAGGAAACCTTTGCCACCCACTTCTGAGCAATATTTCACTATGGGATGTTTTAACTTTTCAGAGTTTTGTTTTGTAGAAGCTGTCCACAGGCACCCTCCAGAACATACTGTTTGTTACTGCCTGGACAAAAAAAAAAAAAAAAGGCCTGTTCTGAGAGAGGCTTCCTCAGCACTACAGGAAAATGCTGCATTTACTCACACACAGATTGAGCCTCTTTTCTGACTTGCTGCACCATGAGGTGCTTGGTGCACATCTCTCTCCTCTGGGGAGATCTTTCCCCTCAGGCATAGAGAGCACCCTGGCTGGGCTTACCCACTTGTGCTTCAGGGGCTGGTCAGCAGCCTATTTCTGAAAAACATCTGCATTCATTTTCCTACAGTCTGAGCACGAAAACATTGGCCTCAGCACCAGAGGTGATTGCCAGATTCATACAAATCCAAAGGGAGCAGGAGAACGGGTTACTGAGAGCACTCAGACACCGCTGTTTGCTCATGGGCCAGTGGTGCATTGAGCTGTTGGGATGGTTGCAAATGCTCACCATTGAGCCAGTGATTAATGAAAGGGAAATCATTGCAATTCCAGAGATACCCTAGCAGGGGTCCAGAAGGAGTGGTAATGCAGTTATGGGAGAAAGAAAAAAAGCTGTGTGGGAAAAATAAAAATATTCAACCTATGAAGCAGTTTCATCTAAAGCTCTGCATATGCCTGTATTTGTAAGACACACTGATTCAGTGCTGGAAAAGTGACTGTAGCTAACTACAGTCAGGGCCTCAGTTCCACCTTTGCCTTCTGTTAGTAAAATACTCCATAAATTCATGTTGGGAAGTGGAGGGAACACCTATCCAATGGATATTGCACAACTCTGCTTTTCTACAAATTCCCAGAGAACACCGCCGAGCACGTCCTCAAGTTCACCCATCTGGAGAGAACACAGCGAAGGACGTCAGCCCAGCTACCTGTGAAAATCTTGTTTGACTAAAGGAAGTCACTGATGGAGTTATTCTGCATCCTGACATTTACAAGTCACCAGGAAATGAACCAATGTGCTGAAGAGAAAGCGAGTTCCACAACTGTATCTTCTAACAACAAACAGGGCAGGTAAAAGTCGGGTTTATTAGAGGGTGCAGACAGGATAGTGTCATGTGGTTTCTCTTCATTATACTGCCTTTAAGGAAAGCTCTGTAGGTTATGCAAACAAGGGTGCTCTAACTGAAAGGTTAGATATCAACAACTGCACTGACTTGTGAATTGTTCTGAGTTTTGTGAACTCAGAATGTGATGCAGAAATTGCTGGTGATACTGTAATTTGAAGAATTTTAAAGGAAAAGAGACAGAAGTTTAAAAAGACCATTAAACTTTTTGATCTAACAACTTCTTTTCAAATTCATTAAAAATAGGATTTATAATTCCTTTAGGAATCAATGACAGCAGTGGAACAGAATCACACTGTAAATTACAGAAATGAAAAAACAAAAGATCTATACACCGCCACAGCACTTCTGAAAACACCGTTAACAACTTTGTGGACAGCTTCTCCCTAAGGACCCAGCCTGGCTAACAGCTCTGGCACTGGGCTGAGCCAGGCTTTCCTGGATCCACTGCAAGGGGAACACGCTTCCTCTGGAATAAAACCCCCTGCAGCACCACGCCACCTCTCCCAGGGTAAGTGCCCCCGAAGAGAGATGGAGACTCACTGTGGGAAGCAGGGACACTCTGGAGATGCCCAGCCCAGGGCTGTGGATGGAGTGGCACAAAACACACAGGTGGGGAGTCCCAGCCAGGTCCCTGACCCCCAGCTCCCCCCCGTAACCTGTGCCACACATGTATTACAGATGTTTTGCTGTGTGTAAAGCCTGTACCTGTGGAGGGCAGCAGGACTGGTACTCAGGCTGATGGGAGCACAAAGATGCCACAGCAGCAGCTGTGTGCCAGAGCACCATCCCCAGCCTGACAGATCACATTAGTGCAGAGGGGTGTTTGTGTTACACCCTGTGGTTTCTCCACACTGCCAGGGAACCATGCAAGTACCTGGATTTTTATCACTTACTAGCTGCCCACAGTCTATCAGAGTTCAAGGATCTGCTTTGAAAAATATGATAATGCAAAAACAGCCACTTCAGCAGCTCCAGGAAATCCTTTCCTGGCACTCACACTTCAACTACCTGTCTCCTCTTCTGACTCTCCTCTCTTTCTCCAGTAGAGCCTGGGTACTTAAGAGCATCTTACTTGAAGAGGCAGCGGCCAGAGGGTTAAGGACAGGCCTGTAGCTCAGAGCTGAGCTGACAGGATTTCACAGAAAAAGCATATATACTTTGCTGCTTTCAAAAATACGAACAACTGACATATTCTACCTCTATCTCATCTATGCATTTGTACTTACAGGGGTATTACAAATATGTGAGTACAAATGAGTGTGGAATACATGAATGCAATTCATAGAATGGCTTGGGTTGGGAGGGACCTCAAATATCACCCCCTTCTAACCTCCCTGCCATGGGCAGGGACACCTTCCACTAAACCAGGTGTCTCTTTCTTCACAAGGGAAGCAAGTGACAAGATCACAGTGGGGTGTTTTTGTATTTGAAATTATTAATTTAATGGGTGAAGCACCAGGCACACTCAGGAGCTCGACTGGCTCCTTGTAGAGATGGGGTGACCAGAGGCATCAGGCTTAATGCCACTGGTAGAGATGTTGTTGAGGTAGCTCCAACAGGCTCTGTGATATGTCACATGGCACCCACGAAATAAATTAGACCTTGTGTCTCTATAACTTGCCATGATGGGGTAGTGGATACCTGTTAAGGCACAGACCTTCATTTCCTGCTTGCACTCATTAGCAATCAGTGTGCTAATAGAGGACATGGATACCACTACTTTTATCAAGAAGTAAATTCTTTCATAAAATCCCCTTGATTTAAATTGGATAAATATGGACTAGGGTATCAGAAACAGAAGTGAACCCTTCTATCTTGTACTTTCCTCTCTAATGCTGAATGATTTTCAAAGAAAAAATAGAAAGATGCTGAAGTGAATTCTCAAACTGAGATTTAAAATTGATAATTAAACTGTGATAGCACAACATTCAGCTGCCCAGTAAGCTGAAATCCAAAACTGTGACTAGAACACAGCGGAACAAACAAAATGTTGGGTAAAATACATAATTTAGATTTTTCAAACAAAATCATAAGAAGTTGTCTGAAGTTTTTTGATGAAGGTGACTATGAAGTACAGCATGTTCCATGTCTTTCTGCAACTAAAAAGGCAAAATAAAGTTTTAGTTCTGCTACATAATATAAAGAAAACTGGTTGTGTAAATCTCAGGGCAATAAATCTTATATGGGATGAATTCATACCACTAAACTGTCATAACTTTCAGCTTATTGGCAAAATTATAATTTATAAAAAAATAAAACACATCCCAGAGTGAATTTTCTTTTCAATTAACAAGACAATCTTCTCATTTCATCTAGTTATCTTCTTATTTCAATCTAGTTCTCCCTTCCACATTAGTCTTCCTTGAATAAATAGTAAAGAAATATCATGTTGGATTTCCTTTCCAAGTCATCACACAGTGATCTCCGTAAAAAATAAAGAGAAGCTGATCTCTTCCATGGTGGTCAGTAATTACCCACCTTGGAGAGCACTGGCCAACCAAGCAGAACTCCACAAAAATACCACATCAGACAACAGACACAAGAAAAAGATTTTTTGAAAGTGTTATATGAGCCCATATATCCACCAGAGATATCAGAGCCAGATGTGCAGAATGCCCAAAGCTGAAGCTGCAAGGCTGGAGGACACTCAATACCTTGGAAATGAGAGCATTCCTTTAACTTGCCTCACACACACTGAATTATCTTCTGAAGGCACCTTTAATTCTGGATTTAAAGAACAGGGGTGTAGCCTGGGTTAGGTAACGGAAGTGAGGAACAACGTGGGGCAGCTGTGCCATAAGCTCATCACCTGAAGTGCCCCCCAGCACATCCCAGTCTAACAGGGAGGGATTATTTTCCAGAGTGCTAAAAGGCCTGAGAGGTTTCCAGCTGGACAGGAGCAGTGGAGCCCAGCAAACCCTGCAGGCCCTGTGCTCTGCCTTCACAGGGCACTTCTGCACTCGTCCCACTCCTCGGCCAGAAAATCCCTGACACCACTCTACCAGTGGCCTACACAGCTGCACAGATTTCTGAACAGCACCAAATCCAGCCTTTTATTGTCTGAACTTCAGGCAAATCACTGTGAGAATACATCAGGCTTTGTGTGAGAAGTAATTTTTTTTTTTTTTTAATACAGCTTACAACCCAGACTTTATTTTTTTCTCTATTTCTTTCCTCCATCCACACATGTTCCATATCACCCACCAAGAGCCTAGTTCTCAACCCACCTCCTCCCCCCAGCACCCTGTTCCAGTCAAACTAGGTCTGACTGAGTCTAACACTCAATTTTAGCAGGTGCTCAGTCAGTTCCACTAGTTGACAAGTATTTTGGCTCACAGTAACAAACATTTAGTAAACGCCCAAAGGGAATAGCATCAAAGTATGCATCACTTATCCTGAAGCCATCAATTCAGGCAAGTTAAGAGCTTGAAATTAGCAGAGTTTTGACTTTTGAATACTCATACCCTCATAATCATACAGGAATTTTTTTTCTTCTTAAATCACTGTTCACTAACCGTCTTGGAACTTTCTTTTGCTTTCAAGAGCATCCTGTTTCCCCTTCCCTCAACTCTCAAAACAAACAAACAAACAAACACCACCAAATTACCAACTCAGCCTGGGTGGAAAAAACAGGATAAAAGACTCTGTGTTAATACCAACCAGCTAATAGCAACAGTATTGATTTACACTGCCTGAGAGCCCAGCTGTAAATCCAGTCATGCAGCCACCTCTCTATAACAGCGAGGCCGCCCATGGTTGCTCCTCCCTCCTCTTGCTCATCCCCTCCCTCCACAAGCTGGAAGCATTTGGCACAACACAGGTTACAACCCAAAGTGACACTTGCATAGTGACTAATGGCCATCCCTTGTGACAGCACAGCCCCGAGGCATCGAGAAGGTGAAAAGGAAAAGGTAAATGTTCTCAACTCGACTAAATAAAAATGTAACAGCGCAAAATTTTTTCTGGGTTTATAAATAACAAAGTAACACTGAGCAGTGCCCACTTCAAATGATGCTGTAGTGCTCCCCACACAATACAATGGAATAGTTTCAGTCCTTTAGGGGTCATCTTCAACGAAGGAATTGTTTTTCCAGCTGAATAGAAACTCTTTCACCACCAAGCTCCACGCTGGTACGAATACAGCATTGTCAGTAGATATCCCATCCACCAGTGCCCCATAACATCTATCAAAAATACCTTTCTATTTCATTTGCCTCTGACAGAGAATCATGTCCAAAATCAAGGATATGGCTGAAGTTTTCCTCACACCTAGAAAAGATTCCCTGGCTTAATTTTTCTTTCAGACCCTTAATCTACACCATCTTTTCACTTACCCTAGGTCATGTTCCCAGATGTTAGAGCAACATCTGCCTGGTTTGTGCTTTAACACAAATGAGCTAAAGAACAATCACTTGTACTCAATGTCTAGAATCTTGTCTAGATTCTACTATACTCAAGTTGAGAAGCCATGAAACAGATCTCTAATCAAAATTTGTTTATAAACAAAGAACCTACTTCAAAAAAAATCGATAGGGATTTTTACTTATTATCTGAGTGAAGAGCTTTACCTGTTAGACTTGCTTGCACATGAAATTGATATTTGTACTAAAACCTTCACATGCCTGAGACCTGCAAAACATTTGACAGCTCCGAGAGAACTGAAGGGAGAGGAAGAGGAGGGAATCTCTCAGCTAGGATATGATGATGCCCTCCTGGGGTCCTGCTGCCCCTGGGAGGTGTTCCCAGCTCTGCTATGCCCAAGACATCTCTCACAGGCCCTTGGAGCTCGCAGCAGAGCCCAGCCCAGGAGATGCACAAACTCCTCAAAGCCACATGAGCAGCTGCAACACCTCCAGGCTGATCATTCCTGACACAGCATTTCAATTTATATCCATTAGGAAATTGCAAGGCAATTTTTTCCCAGCATACCTGAGAGTTAAGTAAAACCTTCAAACACCATGAGTCTTACGATGAAATTAGCAGGATTTGTGACACTGGCATCCATTACTTTCCCTGCTGCCCACAAGTTTGCAGCAGCAGGGCTGTGACAACAGCCTTTAACATCTCAGGGACAGCAGCAGCCAGGCTTTGCATTATGATCAAATTATTCCCTGTTCTCAAAGAACATGAGAGCTCCTGAGCACTACACACAAATGGAAATCACTTCAGTCCTACTAAATATTGTATAAAACATAAATCATTGAGTATGTGCCAAGACCTGTCCTTCTCTTCTGCTGTGTACCGAACGGAGAACACAGAAAACCCCTCAGAGATTTCACCTTTATTTTAGGAAAGGCACTGACTAAGCAACCAATTGCTGTCCAGACATTATTACAGGATAAACAATTTCTAGTCTTCACAAACCAAACTATGCATAACAGAGCTGCACTGTAAAGTATCAAGCAAGCCATCCAATCAATCACTTATTTTTAAGAGCGGTTTGGCCTGTTCTGTGATACCATTAAAGGCTCAGGTGTGCCCTTGGATGTACTCAAACTATTTGCAGTGTAGGACACTGCACAAGCATCCAGAGGCAGAACTGCATGAAGCTGTAATATAAACTTGAGCAGAATAAATGGGAAACCTGTACAATGCAGATCCTTCACTTGCTGGCCCCATCCCTTTCTCTTGCTTGAGTTAAGCTGCGTAAGCTCTGAACCTTTCAGATCCTTCAGCTAAGGCCTGGGATGTCCTTAATGCAGGCAAACAGAAAGAGTGGTGGGGCCATAAGGCACAGAAGCACAGCCTCTCTACAGAGCTAGGTGCAGCAATTCGAAAATATCTCACCTTGAAATTAAATGGGATGGGACATAATACAGGTTTTTGTTTTGTGTGTGTTTTTAAGAAGGTCATTTCTCTCATACAAGTCTCGAAGAGAACCTTCACAGCAACATTATTGCACTGTAAATTGCTTAACCAGTCAGAAGCAGTGAATTATTACCCTCGGACTGCCATCCTCCAGCTAAACAGGAACATAAATCAGCATGACTGTTGCTAGTATCATACAAGGCTAAGACAGTGGCTGATCCCACCAGCCTTACTTTCTAACCATTGGTTGCCTTGGGCTCCTTACTGTATAAATTATCCAGAACCATTAGCATTCTTTGTTGTTCCAATGTGATTGGAAGACTCTAAAGGATATTTCTGCATGCTGCTTAAGCAAAGGGTGAGCTTTGTGCAGTATCATGTGATCAACAAAAAATCCCCAAGTACTGCTTGCTTGTGGGTGGTGCAGAGGAACAAGAAGTGACTCACAACTCATAGTGGAAAATTTGGGGGGAAAATGTTTTAAATAGTCAAGAAAGTACAAAATGGCCAACCACAATTATTGGACTTCCTACGCCCCATGTACTGGGTAACAAAACCATGTCCTTGATGTAAGACAACTGATGCCCAAATGTATGAGAGTTAAGTGAAGCAATTCCTGGGTTTTGCTCCATTCTCCTACTAGAGAGGGTGTCTACCTGTCCTGAATCTGCAGAGTCCTAAGGAAACTCAGAAAGAAACTGGAATAAGCTACCAAATTCCAGTCTGACATGAAGGGATCGGGGGGGGGAGAACCCAAAAAAAGGTGGAGCAAAACCTCTCTATTTTCTCTCACTCTTAAGATGCAGAAATAAAACACTGAAAGAAATCTGTATATTTGAGATTAATAGGCAGATATTTATCCATGTGCCACTCTGGTTGCTGAGAGATTTCCTCTCTACAGCAGTGTTGTATAAACAATAAAGCATTTTTGTCCACAAAGCAATTGTCTCACCTCACTGAATCGAGAGCCTCTCACTGCTGTATCCCTTCTATATTGTTCTAATTCCGAGCTGTGAGGAAGCTCCTCACACAAAGACAGTGCATGGATCTGGTTGGGCACGCTATTGTTAAACTTGAACACTTCAAGTACAACGTGGGCTTCCTGCAGCATGAGTAGAGTTAGCTGAGAGACTGCACATTTTAGCTCACAAGCCAGAGGTAAATATGGGCTGAGGGGACAGCTCCTACAATTAATTCCTCACTGCTATAGTAATTTTCAGCTGAGGGGGGTTTGGGGGGGGAGAAACGCAGCCTGCCAGCAACATTACAAACCTGCACCTAAACAGCAGCCAAGAAAAATATTACTAATTCAGGCCGGTTTCAAACAGCAGCACCTCAAAAATTCACCTCAAAGACAGAAACTTCTTTATACTGTCCTTTATCCTGGAAGATGATTCAGGAGATCTATACATTCACACAGAAAAAATACCTACAGTGTAGATGGCTGCAGCAAATGTACTGCAGCATGTTAGGAGTCTCCTAATGTGCTTGCTAGAACAGAAGGCAGTGGGTTTCTCAGTGCTTTTCATCATGGATAGTACTGCCACGGCAGAGAAAAAAGAGGAAAGGGCAGGGAAATGCTGACTCTCGCCCAACCAAAGGATGCACATATGTTAGAGGAAATCTACATGTCGTTTAGGAAGCACATGCACCGCTTCTCTGAGCATATGAAGATTATCCAATCCCCCCTTAGGGGGATTTCACAAAGGCACACAGAAATACTACATGCCCAGGTTTCTGTAAAGACAACTGGCTCCTTGATATGTTCTTGAAAAAATTATCATGAAATACAGCCAAAGACAAGAAATCGTGGCAGGGCCTTATTTCTATGGAGCAGAGTACAAGGTGTCATTTATAAGGACATATCCTCAGAGGTGCCAAAGTAGCTGGCCTCTTTACCTGTCATTATGCCACAAACCATAACTATTTTGCTTTATACCTTAGAGAGAAACAGTAAGCCTGGAATCACACGGAGGCTCCTGACCTGAACAATGAGCAATGCAGTGCCTACTGAATTTTTCAGATCCTAGTTTGCTGAAGGGTTTTCTGCAGCTAAGACAAATCTACAGCAGAGAAAAAGCAGGCTCTGTAATCTCAGCCACATATTTCCCTAACAAAAGAAAGTTGCTAATAGCAGACTGTTACAGCTCAATTCTGTGAAACAGCTCACCGTTAGGAAAAAAGAGAAACACTGAAACACCTTGTTTCTGTAACATTATCCCAAAAATGGATGTTTCAGAAGCCAAACATGTGACACAGTCCCAACACAAAGAAAAAAAATCTGCCTCTACATACATCCCTTTTAAGTACATGTATGTAAGACTAAACTATTGTGCCATGCTTTGCTATTAAACCTACAAGAAAGCTCAGCATTAAACCTCACATGATGGTTACAAACTATTTTCAACTCACAGACAGTTTGCATATCACAGTAACATAAGTGGGAAATGAATGCACACCTTCTGCATCATCACTGCAATCAACTAATATCCAATTAAACATTCAATTGCTTTGCAAACCCCACAGCCGTGGTTACAAATGCTATTTTACAATGTTAACAAATTACTCCGACAGCTACCAAGTTACAGGCAAGAACAAGCTTTGATACTTCAATTGCAAGGTAAGAAAATTAAAACAAAAGAATCCCTGTTCAGAATTTGGCACAGATCTAGATACCTTTTTCTTCCGATCCCGGGATCTTTTCCTGTGTTTTCTTTTTTTCTCAGTTTCTTCCTCAGCATTTATTTCTAAATCCCTGTTTTTCTTTAACTGTGATGCTGCGTGAGCCATAATGCATTAAAAATCCTTTACAACAATGCTCCCTTGTAAAAGGTGATTTCCTCGGGCACCTTTAGCCAGCCCTTACAGCAAATGTTCCAGTGATTGGAAGGAAATCTGTGACCAGAGCCAGGAACACATTCAGGATTCAGAGATCTCGCAGAAGCTTGCAGTCACTACAAAAACACATAGTTGCAGATTTCTTCCTATACCTTTCTGCACCTGCACCTTTGTAAAACAGTGCAGCCATCGTAATGCATTTAACGTAATGAAAAAGACAGCTGGGACAGAGAAAGCTGTATTATGGCTGTATCCCCTGCCACCAGCTGGAAGTGTCTAAGTGACTCCACTGAAGGGGGAATGCTGAAAAGGAGCGCTTTCTATTAAAAAAAATTCCAGAACAATAACATATGCTGCATTGTTTTCTCTTCACTAATCTTCAAGCACGTTTTTAAAACCTATTAAAAAAATGCAGTGTTAATGCTGTACGTCTCTCAGCTAGTTTTGTATAGTAAGCCATTTAACCTATAATGAAATGGAGCAGCTCCTACTTTAGGTTAACTGCTGATGGTGACAAAAAAAATAAAATAAAAATTTCTTTTTACCATGGAGACTCTGACTGCATTATGTAGAAAACAATGCATGCATTGCCATATCTTAACAGTGTGTCCTTTATACCCATTTTTCAATTCCAATACATTTTGTGAGAGGGGATTACAGAAAGCCCTGTTGTATTCCCCCCCCCCCCTTTTTTTTTTTATTTTCCTAAACATACTTATTACAACACATCATACAGAAAGAAAGATGCAATCACACACTGGTGTGTGAAACAGGCATTTAATTCATGGCAGATTTTCTGGCACCGTTCATTTACGTGGTCAGAAAGGGAAATCGGCACTATTTCCATGTAGTTGGAAATGTACTTTTAGGCTTTTATGTCAAGGCTTGCTTCAATCATCTTACTATTTTTGCCACCTGAGTCCTCAATGACTGCAGCTTTTGAATATTCATTATGGGAGGTAAAATAGCAGCAGTATTAAGGCCTGCAGGAGGATCTTTTACTAGGATGAACACAGAGCAAGCATCTAGTAAATAAGGAACCATATTTTTTTCTGCACAAATATGAACAATCAGCAGCTTGCCTCAAGACTGCTGTTTTTAACCTTTCCCACTGTTCCTAGGAGCATGCTTCACTGTAATGAAGATTAGCATTTTAAGGCAGTCTGATCTCTTCCAGATAAAAGCCCAAAGTCTCTCCAAGTGAAACCAGTGTATTTAACACGGTATTAGCACTTCTTTCCAGAAGGAAAAAAACAGATTCTGTTGTAAAAATGAAGTTAAATTTAAATTTGAAGTGCAATTAGGCAAATCAGGCTGAATCTTCTCAGCACAACATAAAACCCAGAGATGTCTCACGCTGCTGTAAATATTCTTCCCCTGAACTTGAGGGACATTTTCTGAATTCTGGTTGCTGAGGCCCAGCAAGCAACATGCTTTAGAGTTTTCACATAGCGTGGCTAAATGAAAAATAATATTTTAACTCTCCAAACCAGAAACTGCTTTGAACACATCATATGTTGTCCAAAAGGCAGCACACAGTGCACTGCCTGTCTCCTGTTCACAGGCTAACAAACTGGGTTTAAAAAGTTGTTTATTTCAGAGTGACTTTAAAGAAATGCTCAAGGATGCAGGCCACAGTTACGTGACCTTAGGGATTTTTCTTCCTGATGCAGTAAAATCACAGGTTTCTGCGTGCATCCAAAGCTCCCTGGACCTATACACCACCATGTACCTCTCCAAACTCCCCCTCCACCAAAGACCTCTGCAGCCTCACATAATGCTGCCTTTGGAAAGCTGTGGGAAGAGGAGTGCTGCACTTGGGCAATGCCTAGTTTTGAACCAGAAGCAGCAAATTCCCACTTCTCGATGTCCTGTAGAGACTTGAATAAACACGTTTCTAGAGATGCTTTGAACTGCGAGGCACAACTGCAAGCTGTCAAAGGCCACTCTCAGGCAGGCACCTGGATTTTGGCCCAGCTCTCCAAGAAAGCCCAGGGCAGCAGTGAGGAGACTCTGCTCTAGCACAGGAGCCCTACCAGAGAGAGGAGCTGGCCAGGCTGCTGATTTATGGGGGCTGAAGAAGGTACCTCAAGAAGGACAGTGGCCAGTCAAGTTTTGGTGGGAAATGGAAGACTGCTTTGTGCTTCCTAAAAAAAAAATAAAATAAAAAAAGGCAAAGAAGAAGCACCCAAAGCTTCACTTTCTAGCCTACAAGCTGCCTGCATGACCTTGGCAGTCATCCTCTCGGAAAGTCAGTTCTGTCTCTGTAAAATAAAGTTGACGTTAGTTCCCTTGTCTGACAGAACGCAGTTATTAGCACGGAAGTGCTTAGAAAATACAGCAGAACCACAACTGAAACTGGATTCAACAAAATTCAATAGAGTTGGATCCCTCTTATTCCCAGCACATTTCCATCTGGATTTGAAAGACTCATGAGCCCTTGCCTTAGGAAACCAACTTTATTTGAGCCACAGCTGAAGTGAATGCTGCTGTCATTCACCGCTTGCTGGCTAATCCTGTGACGTCCCATAAGCCTTTTAACCATACTAGCCTGTAATTGATGCCTAAATAACCTCATTAAATGAAAATACAAACGATGCATTATCAAGTGTCAGGTGTTAAAAATACTTGGAGCATACTTTTAAAAGTGCTGGCACAGAGAAAAACATGCACACATCCAGCTTAAAGGCCAAGTGCCACCTTATGCAGAGGTTGTATTCTATGCAGGTAGAAAGCAGCCCAAGCTTTTATTAATGAGAATAATGCTAAGGAATGAGGATAATAAGTGAACTCACCCAATCCCTTGAGATATGCATAAATTGAAGGATTTTATCTGTCAGCCAAGACTGCTTCATCCCAAGGATCTTTTCAGCTAATTAATCAACTGGACATAACATGCAGATGTTTTTATTATGTGGATTACAACCCCTGCTTGAACTGCAGAGTCCAAACTCCTCCAGAATTAGATTTCAGAAAGAGAAAATGCCTTTTCAAGCTAGGGTTTTGAGAAATAGTGTTTTAGCTAGTAAAGCAATGATTAAAAAAAAAAAAATTCAACATAAGTAAAAAAGAGATCCCTTATAGTTGGAGAGATACTAAATAGGGAGATTTTTGTGTAGTTTATAGGCTGGGATAGTCTCAAACAGAAAAGAGGTTACAAAAGAAGTGTGAGTAAAAGATTCAGATCTCTGTGGAAAAGTGACTGTATATGTACAAGTCCTGCTTTTGGGGAAATGGTGAACTGGCACTGCTCACTGGAAGGTGACAGGGCACTGCCAGATGAAAGCTGGATGGAGCGCGAAGGTTTTCATGCCAGATATGTCATAACTCACTTCAAGGGAATCGGGTACTGGAAATCTTCATTAAGTGCTTCTTTTCAGGCTTCACTAAAATAATTAAGCTATTTGATTTCACCCTTAATTACAAAGTTAATGAAATGCCAATGAGTGTCTCAGCACAATCCATAGGGTCCTGATAAAGAATGATAAACTGTATCTTACTTGAACAATGGGAAATTTACACTTTCTGTTAGCACAAGGATAATGTCTACTTAGCTTCATCTACTCACAAAGTCATAATAATAATGGCTGGAAGTGATTTTATCAACCTGAAAGTCAAGTGTGTCATTTGGTTTAGTCTAAGATGCTAGTCCCATTGTTAAAACTAGATTCAAGAGACTGCAAAACAGCATTAGCATAAACATTGAGAATGATTTGGAAAAAACCACAAGTTATTAGGGGGAAAAGGTGCTCACAATGTAATTACTGGTGTTAATTCATCAATTGGTCAGCAGCTTACAGAGCAAAGATAGTACTATCACTTTTACAGTTCTTTTAAACAAATTATACAGCACTAGAAAATAAAGATAAGACACTCATAAAAATATTGGCTTACTGAGAAAATGCCAAAAAATAGCTCTACGAAAATCTAAGTGTTTTTAGGTAAGATGGAACACCATAGAAACATTCAATATTTACACTTCTCAGATCACTATGGATCCAAAAAGATTCATAATCACACACAGTGCTAGAAGGTCACTATGACAACTTTTACTGGTAAACAAAGTATGCTACATTTTCCCAAAGATGAAAAGACCATTACAGGTAGACTAGAAATAGAAGAGAGTAAAGGAAAGGAAAACACATGGAGAAAAATAAACCCAATTCTTATTAGGTTACTCTTAAATTCTTAATTTCTGAGTTTTCTGGTACAGAACACACGTATTGTTCTGCTTTGGATTATTTGGTTGAGTAAAGCAATGGAAATGAGAAGGGTAAAAAAAAGAAAGGAGAACAAGACCTACGAGAAATAATAAAGCCATTCATGAAAACAACATGCTGGGAGAAGACAAGGTAGAAGAAATTAAAAAAAAAATTATTTATGAAAATGAGTTAACCATAAAAAACTTTCTAACGAGTCTCATAAGGTTCATCTGCTCATGTGCTAGACTAGCAGGCTTTGTGTCTCAAAACCATCCAAACAAAACCAAACAAAACGATAAGCTTATTTAGCATCTAAATCTATACTTTTTAGCTCCTGTTCACACATTTGATGTTCAGGATAGGATGGACCCGTCTCCAAACATGCAGAAAATCAAGGCCACTAAACTGCAAATGAATGGAAAATAAGAGAAGTTAAGGCTTGTTTGGCTCTTCTGTGTTGTTGCATTGAGTTTCTCCCACCACCTGCTTCTTCTAGCAGAATTCTATTTTGGCAGTAACAGTCCCAGAGAAACTGGGGAAACATGACAGTCAGAAAGGAATGCATGCACTACACAAAATAGCAGGAAAATACCTAAACTGTAGTTTAAACACCACTTTTACAGTGCTAACCCTCTTAACTCCTTTGAATTTACAGTATAAAATTTGGAAATGTACTCAATTCTGTTCTGTTTCTTATTTGACTTCTTTAGGGCACAAGAGCTTAAAAATGCTTTAGAAATTACACAAATTCAGGGATGCAGTGATAAAGGCCAGAGGCTTACTACTTCTTAAATGACCCTTCTTAAATTTCCTACTGGAAATTTAAGTAGAAATGATAACAATTGTAAAAACAAAAACAAGCAAACAAACAAAAACCCAAGCCCAAACAAACCACCACAACAACAAAACCCAAAACTAAACCAAACCACCCCCAAAAAACCTCAAATCCTCCCCAAAACACCCACACAGAAAACAATCACAGAACGTGCTTTTCACTAAGCACTCTCCAGACACATCACCTGCCTTCTGAGCTGAAACAAGATCAAAGCAGCAGCCACTTTTGAGCTCGTAGAATTAAGTGCAAAATTACTATTTCCCTATGTAGGGATGACACATTTTGGCTTAACTGATGAAGTTACACCTCCTGTGGTCCAGCTTACTCAGAATATGAGGATGGCTGTCACATCTGTGAATTTTAACTTCAAGCTGGAGGCATGACTTTTAAAGAAAACGACTACAGGTTTTTGTTTGCCCTTAAGACTTGCAATGTAAATCTGGACAGTTCAAAAGCTGACTCAAGGCTCACTCAACCCATGGCTTCAGGGGCAGGGGAAATGGAGAAATAAATCTTCAGCTGTCCCAGGCCACCACACAAGCATAGTAAATCCTCCTGCAAACAAACTGGGAGAAGAGAGCCATGTGCTCATGCACCAGCAGAGGAGAAAGGACTTCAGAAGACTGAAGAGTACCCAGGACCTGGAGATCACCAACCCTAACTTTCAAAACAGGGTTTTGATTTTGTTTGAGGCCTACACAGAGGAAGGGAGTTCACAGTGACAAATTAATATTAACTCTTCTGCGAAGATGGTGTAAAGAGTTTCATCTCTGACTCATAACAAACTAAGAAAAAGGTACTGATGTATCTTATTTATAGAGGCACACTAATTGCAAGATAGATTTTGCGTGGGTTTGTGGATGTAATTGCTGAGCAGCCCAGGAAATGTATCCAGTGCAAGGAACACTGGTGAGAGAAAGATATATAACCCCTAAATTGTTGCTGAGCACGCACACCAAAAACTTTCTTCCCATTCTTCCTCTGCCAAGAAGAATATTGCTAAAACCCTACATTTACTGGGAACCACTGAAAGTGTAGCAAGCATGCAGTTTTCAAAAATGTCTTTGTACTTTTTTCCCTGCAATTCAAAGACCACTGTACAACCAGGGCTGAAAATCCCATGTAGAGTGTAGGTGTCTTAGGAATGCTGACAAAGATCACTAGGAAATGGCATCAAGCTGGTTCCACACATCTTAAAGGGTAGAAGTTCTATCCCAGACTGACACTAGAACACAGTGACACAGTTTTCAACCCCCACCTGGAACCACTGAAACTGTATATTCAGAATATTAACTTCCCTCAGACTCCTACTTTAATTATTTCTCTCTGCCTAGTCCACCACCCTCTCCTAGCTACTGCAAGCCCCAGTAGGACGAACAGGAGGTCAGTGGAATAGTGCTACAGGGCACCAAACTGAGTTTTGATCTGGAAATTTTGTTAGATGTATCTGCATATTACACCAACAGAGCCAGGAAAAGCTACCCCTGTATATACAGGAGGTAAAAAAAAGCAGGGTTGGTATCAGTTTTGCACTCCCACATGCAGAAATTGAACGCTGTCTGTGCTATGATAGGAGGATCAGTCCTGTCCTGGTGAGCCTCAAAAAAAGAAATTCAAAATGCCATTCATCAGGATTTTATGATTCAGCTACAAACTTCACCCTGAGTGGTCAATTAATCACTGCTGCATCTGTTAACTTCTGCTCCAACACATGAAAGCAATCTGCTCGCACGTCCAGCAGACACTGAGCCCGAGCCGGGGTTTCCTCCAACATGAGGAAAGCAGGTATCAAGGAGGTGGCTCTCAGAAGCTCCTCTGCCAGGTCATCCAGTCCCCAAACAGATACAAGATCAGTTATTTCCTGCTCATCTCGGATGGAAAACTCCCTGTCTCAGAGTGGTTTAAAAATAACCCCAAACAGCAGCAGAAAATGTCTTTGTGATATTTCAAGTTTCTCGGCATCAAGTCCCCGCCTGCTGTCTCTTTTCTGGAGCAGCAGCAGTCTCGTAATAATAAAAGCTACACAAAAAGCTTTTATTAAAAACCACTGCAGAACCTGCAAAGGTGCCAGGAAGTGAATGTGCCTAAGCAAATGAAGCTACCAAACAGAGAGTGGGATGGCACCAGTCACAAACAGATGCAACACCTTTGCCTGTAGTTAGTAGATCACTTTCCAGTACCCTTTAATTAGTATTCTTTTATTTTTGTTAGGTTTGAGTCAAAAATATATACTTTAGGCTAAAAGAAATTTTGACCAAGTGAGCCTTTCCATCAATGACTGCACAATGTGCATCCAGGGGCAGTAGGCCTCTCTGCCTTGGCAAGATACTGTGGTCATGAAAATATAATTCAACCTTCCCTACCTCCCCAAAAGGAGAAGTACTTTTAACTTTGGACAATGGCAGCACTTTTATCACCTTCTAAAATGGGTTATTCTCCCCCACCCACTGCCAACTGACTAACCCAGTGCCTGCGGATTTTCCTGTTGCCAAGTTCTGCACATTAGGAGCAGCTTACTTGTCTTATTTTGAAATAAAAAGTTGCTGAATAAGTGTAACAAAGCACCCATCTGCAAAGGTCACAAAAAAGGCTCTCTTGGAAGTTTCCAGCATTTCCCAGTTGCCCCAAGACTTTCAACAGCATAACTTTTTTGTTGAACTTCTGTGGTGCAAAAATGCAGAAACCGTAAGAAAGGAAGAAAAATGGTTCCTTGGCTTGTTTGTAGGGTAGGTGGGTTTTTTCATTTTTAATTTCCCTGAACTACCTGCATATGTAAAAAATCTACTACTAACATGCAGTACTCCTAAGACAAGGAAAGCAGGTACACGGGAGCCAACGAGGAGAGCTGCAGTTCCAGCTCCCTCCCTGATCACTGCCACACTGGAGTGCTGGACCAAGGCTCCCTCAGCAAGTACACAGGACATATTTACTCACTCTGACTTTCATTGCAGACTTCCCATTTTAGCCAGAATAAGTGCAGAATTTTCAGTGAAGACACCAGTCCCTGCCAGTATGCACACCATTTCTTAACCTTTAAGGAAACATTTGAAATTAAACTATAAAAGCAAAAAAGAAATCTCCAACCCACTCCAGCGTAAGAAACTCATTTAACTAGATTCCTTAATTATTCATGATTCCTTTTCCTATGTTGAAATGACCATCTTTGCCTCATTCCCAAAGGACTGTCTCCATAATTAAGTGAGGGAATCATTAAAATCTCAACATGCTGCCCAAGTGAGATTTTAGTGCTTTAAGTGTTCTGCATGCTCCATGCAGCAGTAAGTTGACTTTTACAGGAAAAAAAAATGCAAAAAAGCAGAATCATTAGCAACCAATAACAAGAGGCAGAAGGGTATCAAATGCATATGTTTCAGGTGACATTTTTCTCACTTTCTCCTAAGTAAATTCATGTACCAGTCATAAAATTTACAAGTTTACACTTGAAACAATTGCACGTGAAAATTCTCAGTTTCCTTAAAATAACAACCAATATTAAAAAAAAAAAAAAAACAAAACAAACCCTCACGGTAATTTTAGAAACAGAGATGTATGTTTTACTTGAAAAGAAAATCCCAACCAAAACCTAAGAATCCCAAACCAAACAACAAAGTCCAGCTATTAGTACTTTGATACTAAAATCCTGCTGGAAGAAACCCCAAGAGCAAGAAAGGTAACCAGGAAAGATTCATTAAAAACCTAAAAATCACTGCCACTACAAAAAGTCAGGAATGTTTTGTTTCTTCATAGATTTCACATAAAGCTATTAATGCTCACAGGAGGCCAAGTTCTTTCTTGGCCTGGCAAGAGCAAGTGGGCATATAAAAAACCCCACTTACCTGTACAATAATTACAATTATCACATAATAGGTGCATTGATGTGATGCCTGAAAGCCCAGGTAATGTTAGTGCCCTATTCAGAACAACAGAGTGACAGGCAATTCCTCTCCAGATCTGCCTGTAAGCTGCACACACAGTCCACAGGGGGTGGGAGGGAATGCACCCCTCCTGCTTTAGAGAGGGGGACTGCAAACAGGGGAGGATGAAGCTGGAGGGGGAGTTGCTGAGTTTGTGTTGCATGGCAAACAACACACATCAACACAAGTTTTTGTGCTGGGGATGTAAACACAAAAGTAACAGCCTGGAAGACACAGGAAAGAAATCTCTCTCCTACACAGCTTTGCTTGGGTCTCACCTGGAACACTGTGTCCTATTTCAGCACTGAATTTCGAGGAAAAAGTTGTCAGCTGGAGATGTGAAGAATTTATTGCTTTAACTCTGAAATCACTCTTCTTCAGAAAACAACCCCAAATGCTTCTCTGAATCTGTGGTTAGTAATAAATAGCTTTGGACATGCGTATCCACACACTCTTAGCAAAGACAAATACCAGCCAGCACTGCAACCTTGCTCATTTGCCTGTCTCCCCACACCAGCCCTTCTGGATTTTTATTTTTCCCCCCAAAATAGGCAAATCCATACGACTGGAGGCAAACCTCCATAAAAATGAAAGAGCACTCTCCAATTTTTATTTTTTAATATGTTCCTATGATTTGTTTTATTTTAAATTGGTTTGTGGATGGGGCTGAGAAGGAGGAATGTTGCATGGAAATGCTGTTCAGGGATAAAGGCACTGTTCCCCTTTTAAAGATAGAATAAATTCTGACTAAAATGTTTAATGAACCTAAGCTTTAAATAATCAACACTTCACAGAGCAGAAGAGAAGAAAACATACAAGGACTGTTGCCCAAGGGTACTAAAATGGGTGCACACCAACAAGGGTACATAACAACAGTAACTCCATGCAGTTCATGCTAGGACATGGGAATTACACAGGCTTAAGATAAAATTCCAGCCACTAGAGTTTTTTGATGTTCTGGGTTTGGTTTTGGGTGGGGGGAGGGGGTTTGAGACTTCCTGGAAAATAGGCAGGATAGCAAAAGACTGTTGAAGACCAAATTAGAACTAAACTTGAAAGAACGGGGTAGGAAAGAAAACTCAAAAAACCGGGAGATAATAAAATTGTGCACTGGTCTGGTTAAACTTCCAGTCCTAGATATCTCCCGTACTTGTATCTGAGTCTGTCACCACCTGGAAGTTAGTGGGATGAACTGCAATCAATCTGGATTTGTCAAGAGGTAACTGTATAAAATTAATTTAATTTTATTTCATGGAAAGGCGACAGGCGGTGGAGACTGAAGAAAAGCAATACTTGTACCTGACATTCTCATAAGCAAGGTAAGGAACATGGTGTTGATGAAGAGATTGTTAGATTAATCCAACAGGGACCAGGTAACTGAACTCAGGAACAAGATATTAACATTCACTGTCGAAAAGGATGGATGCTCTGCAAGAGTCTGTCCTGGATTTGCTTCTCTCCAATGTTTTATTAATAATTTGGGCAATAGGAAAAGTTTATTATCAATGCAAACATGAAACTACAAGAAGCACGTGCATGTTAAAGAGTGAAACTTTAGACCAAAATGATAAGTAAGACCAAAGGAATGGTGTGGGGGAAAAAACCCCAAGAAATACAGATAAATTTCAATGGAAATAAGGAGAAAATTTTTTTTTCACAGGCTAGAGAACAAGTAAGAACTGTTCTTCAGCATTGTCTGCAGGGGATAAAACCCTGCAGGTTCAATACAGGACAACAGACAAGCAGCAGAGTAGAGTGCAGAAGTACAGCCTGCACAGTGACATCATCTTTCTCTTCTATTTAGCATTTGCAAAGCTGCAGGTATGCTGTGATTGACTTCTGCTATTCTGCTGCCAGGAAGATATGAATATTTGGGAAACAACAAGAGCAATCAGAAGTCTGTAAAACACATCCTCGTTTTTAGCCTGAAGAAAAGATGACTGATGGAACATGGCAACAGTCCTCAAGTCCATCAAAACCTTACAAAATGCACAAGAAAATAGTCTGTTCTCCACCATTACTATGGATAGTAAGAGGAGTAGAAAGTTTCAGTTGCAGCCACCAGATTTGGGTGAGATACTATGAGAATTTTTAACAATAAGGAACCTCTGCAATAGCATGCAAGGGACCAGAATGGAAACTTTACAACTTTCCCTAGTAAAACACCTACTAGGATCCCCTTGGTAATCCTTACATCTGTGCTGCTCATGACAATCCTATGATCCCTGGACCAAGAGGTATCCCGACTTCCAAAAGTCTGTTCTTACTTCAGCCTTACTGAGACAGTACAAAATTATTTTACTGACTTCAGTGTTGTATACTTTAGTAAGGTTGACAGAAATATATTTTCTTAACGTAAAAATCTATGACCATTAGCTGCTTCACACCATCAGAAGCAGACCTCCAAATGGAAATCCAAATCAAAAGAGAACAGTGATGTGTTTGAATTATTCTGGCAAGTTTGAAAGTCTTAAAAAAAGTTTTTCTCTATGTATCAAAAATAGAATTTAAAAAATTCTACTTTTATTCCATAAGTTTAAAAATTAGGAGGAATTAAACACAATAAACTATATAGAACTATACAACAACATGCTGAGAAGCCTGGTCCAAATTACAGGCACACTAAAGAACTCTAAATTCAAGATCCTTAGGCCAGCGAGGAGGGGCACAGCAAGCTCGCTGCCCTGGTCTTCAGGAGAGCACACTTTGTCCTCTTCAGGGATCTGCCTGGTAGAGAGCCATGGGATAAAGCCTCCAGAGGGAAGAGGGACCCAGGAAAGCTGGTTGACATTCAAGGATCACCTCCTCCAAGCTCGGAAGCGATGCATCTCAACAAGAGGAAGCCAGGCAAAGACACACCAGGAGGCCTGCATGGATGAATAAGGAGCTCCTGGATTAACTCAAACACGAAGCCTGTGGGGGGTGGAAGCAAGGACAGGTAGCCTGGGAAGGATACAGAGAAATTGCATCCAGGGATCAGGTTAGAAGTTTAAAGCCCTGATGGAATTAAGCCTGGCCAGGAACATTGAGTGCAACAGGAAAAGCCTCTGTAGGTATGTTGGTGATAAAAGGAAGACTTAGAAAAATGTGGGCATTCCCTGGAAGGAAACAGGAAACTAGGTTACCCAGGATATGGAGAAGGCTGAGATACTTGACAAGGTTTTTTGCCTCAGCCTTCACCAACAAAAGCTCCAGCTGCACTGCAGGAGTCCCAGGAGGCAAAGGCAGGGACTGCGAGAACGAGGAACTGCCCACTACAGGAGAAGATCTTGTTCGAGACCCTCTGAGCAACCCGAAGGTGCACAAGTGCACGGGACCTGATGAGATGGAACTGCAGGTCCTGAGGGAACTGGCAGCTGAAGTTCCTAAGCCACTAGCCACCATATTCGAGAAGCTGTGGTAGGCTGGTGAAGATCCCACTGACGGGAAAAAGGGAAGCATAACCCCATTTTTTAAAAAAGACCATCCAGGGAAATACAGGGAACCCATCAGTCTCATATCAGTGCCTGCCATGGTAGGAGGGTCAGAGTGAGATGGTCTTTCAGGTCCATTCCAGCCTGTCTTGGGGTGACTTTATGATGTGTATCCCCTATCACCGCTCTATGCCCAGAAATTAACTCTGTGCCTTTCTGTACCTTTAAACTGAGCCTGAGAGGGGGGAGGAAAAAAAAACCGAGTGAACTTTGCAAAACAATTGTTCAAGGACACGGACACAGATTCCTTGGTTTTTTGCAGTGGCGAGAGTGGAGGAAGCTCCTTGCTTGCTTTTCAGCCAGCTTTCGGCTCCTCTTCTCAGAAGGGAGATGGAGAGCTGACTTTTGTTTCCTGGGACTTTGGTTTTTCCCCTTTTCTTCTCCTTCTGGACTGTTTCAACAACATCAGAACACATCGACAGAATTTTTCTCCGAGGCCCGGAGGTGGGCCCACGGCCTCGCCGACCCAGCTCCGAGGAGGAGAGAGACCACACCTACAGAAGGACTCTGAAATTTTCTCAGGTTTCTCTCCATAGCAAGAGATTTCATTATTTAGCATTATTATTTTTTTCCTGTGTGTTGGTTAAATAAATAATTTTATCTCTTTCACTTTCCTTTGAGGAAAATTTCTTTTTTTTCCCGAACCTGGTGGAGGAGGGGTGGTTGCAACCTGCCTTTCTCACAGAGGATATTTCCTCCAAATTTGGCCAAACCGGCACACAGCCCAACCCATTTCATGACCCTATGGAGTACCAGGCACCATTTTCTTCCTACACATTAAGATGCTCTGTCTTACAGCACGCACCAAGACTTTACATGGACTCTTTAGGGACACTGCAACATTTTTGGCATTAACTTGCAAAACCACTGCACAGAATTACAGCCATTTAGAGAAATCAGAGTAGTTGATGATGCATCTCTTCTAAGCATATATTACATAGCTTAAGAAAGCAAGAAAAATATTAAAATTTAATTTTTAGCCTTAGAGCTGCTTTCTAGAGTTACAGTGTATATTCTGAAGGGTATTCACAGGCTGCATAAAGACAGACTAACAAACATTCAAGCTAGAGAGGCCACAATCCAGTACAACTGCAGTCTGAGTGGCTGTGTAGTTTGGCAAGAGGCTACAGACAGAGCGATAATGAAAATCAAATTTGAGACTGCATCACAAGAACTGTGTTTGTGAACAGTAAATGAACAACTTACATACTATTCAAAAAAAAAAAAAAAAAAAAAAAAAAAAAAAAAAAAAAAAAAAAAGAAAAAAGAGAAGCACTAATCAGAATCAGCCAGTTCTCACAGGCTCCCAGTGCGTAGGCTGAATAATTGTCTCATCATGATAATAGCCTTTATGATAACCATGATCTCACCACTGCACTCCAAGATCCAAAACGCTGCTGGTACTCTCACACCCACAACGAGGCACACTCACTCTTTGCATTTGAAGAAAATCCTACTCTGCAGCTCCAACCCTTGGCTGTTAATGCAGGCAGGGTGTAATCTTGCTATTTTTTATGCCTTTCCTTTCAAGCCAGAAAACCTATAGATTTCCTCTGTAGACAGAACAGCACAGACTAGAATTCCTATTGTTATGAAGACATCTCCCATTCCACCACCAATTCAAAACAAATAGCAGAGTTACCAGCAGTAGTAAAAATCAGCAGTATGCATCTGATCAATAAAATAAAAATTGAGATGCAATTTTATGTTCTGTAGCTCATTTTCTCCATCTAATTTCTGCTTTACAGAGGCAGCGGGTTACAGTCTATTCTGCACTGAGACCAGGGCATAAAACATGCCTTTTGCCACTGCTTCCCCTTCCCTCCTCTCTTACTGGAGGCCTGGCACCATCCGTTTTTAAGTGTAGTTCTATTGTTTTCTCTGGGTTAACAAAGCAGTGAAAATTAGCACCAGCCACAGGTCTGGTTAAGCATGTAAACTCGGGCAAAAAGGAAGGAAGCATTCATCAGTGTTCCATCAACAACACCCATGGAAAAACCCAAGGTATGAAAAAGAACATCAGACGAGAGATTTCTGTTCCTGATGGACAGGCAGGAAGAGCACCCTTGCTGCAGCGTGTTCACTGTGCCCTGACACATGAGCTGTCACAGTCTCTTCTAGAAAGGGCAGAAGCTACTGCCCCATGACAAAGCTATTACAAGCAGCACACCTTCAGAACTGAAGCAACTCTCTGTTTTCCTCAGTAAGATATTAATATATTTCGTGGTGAAGCGACTGGGTTCACACACAACGATAGGTCAAGGGAGAGAGCAGCACTTGCAACAACTTAAAAGCACCAGCCAAGATTTATCATCAGTTCAAACTAGTGTCAGGGAAGGCTGTGGACTGCTGCCAGCTGGATATCCACCCTACAGACTCCTCCAGTCTCATTCCCACCTCTTTTAAGCACTGGATATGCAGTGCCACACTCCAAAACTTCACGAAAGTATGTCTATCCTTTTTAGTTTTCACAGCACACGAGGTCTCAACAGCCCCAGCCTCGGTGCAGAAGAGAACAGCTGCCACAGCACCAGCGTGTGCCAGTTCCTGGAATGCTGCTGGAGCCAGCTCTGGGACAGCCCGACCTCCCTGACAAAGCCTGGCTACTGCTGTAAGCAGGAAGAAGGAAAAGCGCTCTGGCAGTCTGTTGTCATGCTGCCTGGAGTAGGGGCTGGCCTGCCAGGACATGACAGAAATGAATAGGAGCCTCTCTGAAGGAGACGCTTTTATTCCTAAAAAAAAATAAACCATTACTCCATGAATGACATATTCATTCCAATGTGCATGTGAATTCACTCCATCTGTACCACAGGTAAACTGCCCAAATTCCCATGTAATATCTCAAATTTAAACAAGCTGCTCCCTGAAGAGCAGAGCTGATTAAGTCGGATTTTCCGTATCCCCTTGGATGACAGTGTCTCCACAGCACTCGCTGCACAACAGCTTCAGGTCCCCACCATCCCTTTCAGGCCACAGCCCCCCTGCTGGCCCCTTCCAGTCCTTCCCTGGGTGCTGCTGTCTCCACCCTCACCACACCTCAAGGTCCTTGCCCACATCACTAAATCCCCAGAGCATCCTGTCCTCTGACACGTTCCCTATGGCTCTCAAAATGCCTTTTATGATCATGTAGTCTTACATTTCCTTGGGAAACTAGAGTTGAATTGCACACACAGACTGAAAAGCAGAAGCACCGTGGAAAACTGTAGGTATTTGTAATTAAAGGTAAGAAGAACCAGTTTTTCTCTATACTTCAATACTTCCCCACCATAAGGCACAACGACAGCAACATCGGAGAGACTTTGTGGAATAATGGCTCTCTGCACTTCTTAAATTTTACTTAAAATTAATTAGCCCAGTAATAGGTAAACAGGAAGATGAATTTTCAATTTCTTGCTTGGGTAATCTTCAGGGCATCTAGAAAAGATCACAGTAAGGCTGAAGCCCTCAATGTTCTCCTTCAGTTGGCAGATTTTTGGACAGATCTTTATTCTCTCAGTGGGACAACTTCCAGTACTTGAGGCTTTTAAAAATCGAAAATAGAAATAACTTACATGACGACAAAACTGCAAAGGCCCAAAGGGGATTTTGAAGTCAAAACCTGTGGAGATTCAGAATAATGCAATCTCTGTCGTACAGGAAAAACCCAATTTATTGATACAGTTAATATTACCAGATAATACAAAGAACCTGATAAGAAAAATTAAGCCTACCTACAAAGGGCACTCCTTCCATGTTCTACTGCTCTCCAAATGGAAGTTGTGGAAACAGAGATAATTACTGCCTTAAAGTACATCAGCAAAAAGTGCAACCAAGTCAATTAAGTCATGTGAAGAAAGGATTTACCAACCAGAACTGGCAAGACATCTCTGCCTGACCCACAAGAGGAAAAATAATAATAGCCTTCTACATTGCTTCTTGTGATGTTATTCTTTCTGATGTTTTGACACATTAAAACTATTTTAAGAAGTTCCAATCAAAACTTGTATTTAACAAAAAAAAAAAAAAAAGATAAAGAAAGAAAGAAAAAATAAAATATATACAAGGGACCCCATTGTGAAAAGGTGTCCTATTTAAAGAATCTTTAAAGCTGCACAGTGGGGCGCTGAGTAAGTTTTAAATTTTTTTTTTTTTTTAATTAAGCTCCAAGCACAAATCAAAGATGTCCCTCACCTTTGTTATCAAGTCTGCTAAGGAAAACATCAGACTCATAGACCCAGATGTGGTGAGCAGGCACCCAACTGTATTGATCAGATTATTGAACAGAGCTGTTTTTAAAATTATAGACGAGGGCACAGTTTATTACCACAGCAATCTGACCCAGCAGCATAAACATAAAATTCTCCAGAACTTTCATTTCCAGAGCACCAAAACACTTTTGCTTCTTTCATATTTCTTAGCACTGAAAATAATTTGCTAGGGAAAAACATATTCCCCAAAGCCATGCTTCTGTGGACAGATTTTATAACCTTATGCAAAAATCTGCCAAGTGAAAGAATTTCAGTTTTGGGGAACTATTTAAAAATTTGGACAATTAACATTATCAACATCACAGACAAAAAAAAATTAGCTAAATTATATCCTGTCACAACAGACGATTTTGATGAGCAGCAAATTTTGAGGCCTGGGCTATCTCTTTGTGCATAACTTAGACCCTTAAATCAAGGGAGAGCAAGAAATAGCTAGATAGCACTTTAGTCCAGAATTCCTTTCCAAGAAAGGAAATAGGAGCCATGCTCACATTGTTTAAATTCCATCTACATACCTCCACCTAGTGTGTCCTGCCCTTTGGAAGAGCCTGGCCAAGAGACCAGGCTATGTTCAGGGACTTGGAAGAGGATTTTGCCTCTCTGAAAATGACCTTTGGTCCATTTCTACTTAACCTGAAGAGTATAAGCTACAATAAAGGCAAAACCAGTTGGGGTTTGAGGCTGGGGTGGGTTTTTGGCTTTACTGGAGAAGATCCAGCAAGAGCAGGGTTGGTTGAAGAGCAATAAGCCAGAAAAGACAAACCTGAGTATACTCACTGCCACCTGGCAGGTCTAAGATTGGGACCAGAGGTAATAAAGACAAACTTCTCTAGGATCTCATGGGACTTTTGCAGGAAAAATTGAGAAGGACCATCAGGGGCATAAGAAAGCAGGCAGTCCTTTCCTACTCTCCCTTTGTCTAGAAGGGATGGCAGCCTCCAGGAGTCTGCATGGAAAGGAAGCCTGATGCCCAGGCAGGGCTTTGGCTGAGGTGTCTGACAAGCACTGCCAAGGCCTGTGGTCATGAAGGGCTGCATGACCTGACACCTGGTGGCTCCGAAGGGACAGATGTGACTACACAGAAACAAGTAGGTGAGTAAGGCTGGAAGCAGGAACTGCTGCTGGAAGCACAGACACTTTGTGCATTCACACCCATACAGCAGAAAGCTCCACAATTTAACTGTGCCTTGCACATGGAAATGCTATTTCCTTTAAATTGTATAAAAACACTGGTGATTCATTCCTGCTCATTTGCCTCCACGTCAGGCACGACTTTATTCACCTTTATTGTATTCTCCTTTATTAATTCCTCTTCAAGCTGTACATATCTGCTCTATTTAACTTCCCCTCACACAAGTGATTCTTTTGCTATTCTTTAAACATCATCTCATTTTATATTCTTTTAGTAAGTAGGATATGGGGTAGTGGAGAAACAGAAGCTCTTCTCAATGCAAGAGTCAACAAAGGAATACAATCTTGTTTTGTTTTCTGTTTTCTTCCAAACTATTCCCAGTGTTATTTACTGACCTTTTTGATCATACTACTGGACTGTGAGCAGACACATTAAGGAGATACCTGCACGTTCTAAACTGTTACTAAACAAAGAAGTAAAGAAATCCAAAACACCAAGACTCCATTCAAATACTGAAATGTACCAGATGAAGGAAGACAGGCATTAATCTTGCACAGCTTCCCCTCCAGGAAAGAGGCGTTATATATGTTTACACTTCATCTGCTTTACCCAATTCTGATTTAACTGACAGACTCCCATCTTTCCCCCAAGAGTACAATGTATTTTTCAGTAGTAGTCAAACTTCACAAAGGATTTGAAATCGCTGGATATCCTTAAATGCTTTTATGGACAAAGGATGCAATTCTGATCTCACTCTATGGGGGCACAAATCAGGAGTTCATTCTACTGAGGCAAATGAAGTAATAGCTGAGTAACTGATACAAAGTAAAGCGAGGCAAGCCTAAAAGCATGTTCCCAGAAATGCCACCAAGTCAAGAAAGCCATTTGCAAATGGCATTACAGAAGAAAGGGTGAGCAACAGACAAATGAATGCTCAATTTATTTCAGGACAAGAGTGACAAGAGTTTCTGGAAATGACATAACAGCAGCTAGTAACAGCTTGGCAGAGGCAAGAGCAACAAGATATTCCCTCATCCAGAGGCTTGGCAGCATCCCAGTAAGGGGCTGAAACTTGCCTATATTGTTAAAACCATCAGTTAAATACAACCCAGCTGGAAAGTCACCTTAAAGGTTAAAAGGTTTTCCCAAGGATCTGCTGAAAGAGGCAGCAGGGTGCAACACGTCTAAAGGGAAGGGAGTTTAAGCATTTCCAAAGGTAAAGTGATGAATTCTGGCCTCTAACCTACAAACAATCTCCTTGCTTCACAACGATCTGACTTCTGGGTGACTGAGCGTAAAATGAGCGTTCTGAGTTGCTCCCAGAGACTTATGGTAAGGTGTTGCAGTTTTATTACCATGACCAGCCATTTTCTTAAAGTTTGAAACCTTTCTTTTCATCATTGCAAAAGCTACCTGATGCCAATACCATTAAAAAAAAAAAAAAAAAACCAAAAAAACCACCAGAAACCAAGTAAACCAAAACCAAAAAACAAGTGTGAAAACAGAAGTGGGCTGAGACTAACTGCTGGAAAAACACAGCACAGCATAACTAAGTAGGACCTGCTGAGCTTACACCTTAGGTCTGTCTGCATTCAGAGGCAAAAGAGAACCTTGCAATTCCACCCCAATCTGTTTAAACCCATGTGCTTCACTTCTGCCTTCTCCAGGATTAATCTTTCCCACAAGCCTAGCTTCAGCCATCACAGATCACAAGACACAGCAAACTTCAGCTCTGTATTTGGAATTAATAAATCCGACTCAGAATTTCTTTGCTTCAACAAATCAAGAAATAAAGTTATTCTCGTCACTGGGACTTCAAACTCTTTTCATAAAAGAGCACTGTAGCAAGAAGTGAATAAACCCAGTTCTCTCCAGCTCAAATTTCAAGGCAATATATATCGGGTTGGGTTTTTTGTTTTGTTATTATTAAAACAAACTCACCCAACTTGGATCAGCAATGGTTTCATGTTTTACTCATATTTTAAATCTTTCTCAAGGAAGCTGTGAATAATCCAAAGCATCATTTATCATCCTCTTTTTGGCAGGGGACAAAATTATAGCACAAGTACAAATCCAGGCAGCAGAGACATTAATAAATGCAGGCAGCCCAGTGACTACCACTACATTATACACATATGATAATGGAAAAGGCTGACTTCACCCAATCCTATGGAGTATTTGAATTTTCAGGTCACTGTTCACCACGGTGATGAAAACACAGCGCCTAGGAGCAGAAAGCAAGCACTGGGCACCTTAAAATAAGTAAATGAATAAATAAATAAAAGTGAGGCAAAGGTCTCAAAAAAAAGTCTTTAGTCAAGAATTTACTGAATGCTTGTGCAAAACCATTGTAAGAACAGAAACTGGATTTCAACAAAGCCACTCAAAACCTGGCCCCGAGCAGAACATTTCCTCCCCTTTTGGATCACGCTGATTTTAGGACATGCTGTTCACACTGGCAACTGCAAAGGCTTGTGTCATACCTGGCACAGATGAAGCCATACAGGCAAACAGACAAGGCCATGAAAGAAGAGGCAGCAGAGGGACTCAACCATGTCAAAATATGCCTCAGGGGCATACTCACTGAACGACAACGTTACCAAAATATTTCTAGTTAGCACTGTAAATTAACCAAAAGTAAGGAATGTAGCCCAATTTAGGAGCAAAGATCATTAAAAAATCCCAACAAAACCAAGCTGGTTTTACCATACAGTCTTCAGAAAGATGTACTAAGGATATGGTGAAATTACACATCATACCAGCTACCTTCTGTCAATACAGATTTTAAGATACCTGTGAAAAGTGGCTTTTCACTTTGATGGTTCACATTATTGTGACATCTGGCTGGAAGGGATGGAGTTAAGTGTCTGTTGCTATTTTCATTAAAGACTATTTTATGCCTCAATTGCTGGAAAAAATGATTTTACTTTAAAACTAGACTTGGCAGGCAAATGCTTTAGCCAAACGTGGGTTAATAGATTTGTCAAAATGAAAAACATCTAACAAATAAAAAAAAAGAAATGGAACGAAGCTCACACAGCATCTGACACCTGACACTAACCCGATCCACAAAGTTGACATTTAATCCACCTATCACCTATTTAGAGAGACACAAACTGGTACTTATTAACCAGCTTTACCGTCTCACTGCTATGATATCCATCAGCAATCTACTGATTTTTCCTTAAAATTATAAACACTCAGGCAGCTGTAGAAATCAGCATTCTTCTTCAAGTATCAGTACGTGCAATCATTACATCCTTTCAACAGCATGTCCACAGGCTTTGGCCTCACTAAGACACTTCACCTCCCCAAACCTGCAACTCCAGCACTTAAAAGACTTAAAACCTTGCTGCCACTGAACGGCCTGCAGAGCACAGCCTCCCGCTGCTCCCAGAAAGGGTGTGGAAAAGCTTCCCCGCAGCACATATATCCCTGTCCAACCCATACAAATCCTCTTCTTGTTGCAGGGGACAACTGCAAGCTCAGCTGCTTGGAGGAATTGAGATAAATGCGAGTTGCTGAGAGGGAGGCAGTGCCTGTGAGCACCCCAGAGGGGAACGCTTGCAAGGCTCAGGAGGACCTGCTGCTGTAGGACAACTGGATCTGACAGCTCAGCAGTGGAGCTGGCAGCCTGGAAGCTGAGAGCAGGGACCATTCTCACCAACACCACCCACGGCTGTGCTCCTCCCTGAACCAAAGCTGCTGGAGAAGGCAACTCCAGTCATTAATAAGATGGGATTCCTTTTCTGCATCTCCAGGTTAGACACAATTCAATGCCCCTTAGACCCAGTGGAGGCCCAGAAAGGGACAGAGGTGCTGCAAGTCTGAGAGTACCTGTAACCCGCATTTCTAATTATTCAGGAACTATTCTCCCTATCACCATTCCCGGCATCACAGGACTCCTTTTCCACCTGTGAATAGTCTCAAGGATCAAACCTTGATTCCCTGAAGACCAAAGAGGTACAGACTATGAAGAAAAGACTTTGGCTCCCTCCTTCTAATGACAACCTGAAGCACAATCACCAGCCAGTGACACACGCATGGATCTGCCAGGAGAGCTGCGCTAAGGATCAGCGAACCAGCACAGCACAATTACAGCAGCCAGAACCAGGCATGGGGCACAACCCTAACACCAAGGAAAAATGTTGGCTGACCTCACTGGAACCACGTGAGAAAGCCAGAATCAACTGAAGCAGGCACAGGAATGGAAGTTTAGAAGAACAAGGGAAAGCAGAGGGGTTTACATCTATCCATTCCTTCCATCCCAGAACAACAACTTCTAGGAAATTAAGTTGTAAGCACACAGAGTGATCAATAGCGTTTCCCCAACAAGCGGAAGCTGCAGTCAACAGAAATTAGCAAAATTATTCCCTACGAAATTTTTCATGCCCATCTTGGCATCAGGGAATTTTATGAATATTTTGGAAGTTAATACTTTTGATGAACATTAAAAGAAATCAAGTAAAAAGTTAGATCATCAACAGAAATATTTACTGATTAAAGCTCTGACACACAGAGTGCAAGAGCGAAAAATGAGAAATTAGGCAGTAACGGCCCGAAGTCCCGCTGGGTGCCTGAAGCTTAATTCTTAACTGTAAGCTTTTCTCCCAAAGGCACAGAATAGAAATCCATCTCAGAGATGCACAGAGCCTTCTCAGATGATGTATTTAACTGCATGACAAACATTAATAGGAGTTACCCAGATAAATTCCAGCATATCTACTTTCAAAATATCTTACTTAACCTAACTGAACCCACAATCTGTTTTTTTTTTTTTGTTGCTGTTGAATTGCCAGTAAACTGATAGGAGTTTTAAATAAAACGCTTATGCAGCATGATATACAGAGACATGACTTTGGTGCACTACCATCTTGTGGACTATCTAGGAAAAACAGTAAGTAGAGTTCTGTATATACAACCAGTTCACATTCAGAGTCTATACACTGATCTGTGAAAAGAGCCCTAAAACTGCAATGGGTAAATATTACACAGAACTAGGAATGGTTCTTTGATTTCTTAGGGCTTGGCAGATTGTATCAAACTTCTTTTTGACACCTTAGCACCAACGTGTGGTGTCACCAGCCTTTCCTGGGAGAAGGCTCTCACCAAAACTGCAACATTACACAGAGCAGCTGCAGAAGATCAGTTAAACACTGTGCTGCCTCCAATCCTCTGCTGCACAATTCCAGGCTCTCACTTGCACAGCTGTGGGAGTTTCCCCGTAGATGCAGCTGCACTTTGTGGCCTGAAGAATAAAACCATAGCCTGGTACTCAATGCTAGTGTTGGGAGTTGCTTAGGTTGGTTAAGTTAGCAATGTTTTATCACATGTTCTTGTGTATAAATTGTGTGAACATATATATGTAATATTTGTGAAAATGCATTTTAAGGTATTATTTACATGTGTGTATGCATACAAACATTGTGTGTGTGTAAACACACACAAATATTGTAAACACTTGAAATATGATAAATTGCCTTCTGGAACTCATTATTGTGGGTGTTACTTCTTTGCAATACAGTTAAACCTCCATGATGATTCACTCTTCTGCATCTCTCTCTCATAAGATATTTCTCGTGAGCATCCAGAAATATGCTAACAAATTTTAAACTGTGAGGAATGACAAGATATAAGAATTTAACGCAGTGTAATGAAATAAGTATACAAAGAACAAACCCACATCAGACTTTCGGTTCATTGCCTGGTTATATTCACTACCAACAGCCTGCTCCCAACTCAGTAGCCTTAACATTCAGGGATATAAGAGAGACAACACTATTTCTTTCCCCAGTATGGAGGTGATATCCTTCACGATAATTTCCAAATCCAAAACTTTCTCACCACTCCAAGTATCACTGTTCAGACTGCCATCAATTTTTAAGAAATACTCTGGCTTCCCTCTCACTTCGTTTCTGTAAAGCCTATTGCCAGTGCTCCCTCATCCTACTTGCCATGATCCCATTGTTCCCTGAAACCCACGACCAGCCTTCCCTTTCCCCCAAGCCCCATTTCAGGGGGAGAGGACATACTGAGCTTAAAAACAAGCAAAACCTTCAAACTGTTGACCTACATAACTTACATTAATAGATAAAGTACTACAGACCTTTCATTGCAAATTTTTTTTATAAAGCTGGTGACCAGGATAGCTTAACCTATAGCTCCAGGAACACCCAGAACTGGTGCAAACACAAAAAAACCCAAAACAAAAACCAACCCAAAACGTTCTCCTTCAAAAATCCATCACCTGTTGCAGTAGCACCAGCTTCCTCTAGCTTTCAGACAGATCCCCTTAAGTCACAACAAATTACTTCAAAGAGAACAAATTCTGATTAAGAGTCCCTGAACAGAGAGGGGTGAGGGGGAGGTGTAACACCACCTCTCTCTGTGAGGAGAGCTTTCCTAGACTTGCATCCTTTCAGATTATCTAAAAAAGAAAATCATAAATACCATGGTTTAGTAAGAAAGAAATGAGCATTACGCAGAGTTCAAGTCGTCAGGAAAAAAAAGTTAAAACATTTATAAAGAAACATGATACTGCATCAACATAATGTGGTCACCAAAAATACCAAAAATAAAGAAAAATTTTATTTCAGAGCAAATGCAATTGTTCCCAAAATGACATCTAAACCACATTGTAGAAATGTTTTTCAAGGCCAGGAATTAAAAACATACCTGGCAGCTCTTCCACAGCAAACAAAAATTCTTCTAGGATTAGCATGGGGAACGAGCCATCTGACAAGTCCTACAACTGATCAAACATTTACAGGGGTCACAGTCTGTCACTAAGGTACTGCTGTAGATGATATTTATGGGAGTCACCATTTGTGATTAAGGTACTGCCACAATTGCTAACACACAAATGTGGCTTTCTGCTTTTAGTGATATGCTTGATGCCAGTCACTGCTGAAGACCAGACTGAAATCACAGATCAAAACTTTGCACTACCCTATTGATTTTTTACTTTATTTGCAGGGAAATACAGTAACAGCCCAAAACATCACCACCACCAGAAGAATCAATTCCGTTCAAGTTAAAATTCAATTGGTTAAATTTTTGTGGAAGAGGAAACTTTTAAAAATACTTGAGATATCAATATTGTTACGGGGGAAAAGTACAGTTTCACTCCTAAAACTTACCCAAGCCAGAAAAAACAATGGTAATCAACATACATCAACAGTTGACTGACAATATTAAAGGAGAGGGGGTGGGAGGAGCTCAAATCCACCTTTTAATGAACAAGTGCCTACAGCACTTACAGATAAAGACCAGAAAAGATAACCTGCCCTCCAGACTGAAAATCACAGATGCGAAGACAACAAAACCAGCCTGACTAATCTAGTCAGCTTGGTTTTCACCTAAACTGAAATGAAATTAAAATTCTTGTTGGCAGTTTTATACCTGATCCAAAGAGGGATAAGGACCTATGTGTTAGCAGGGGAAGAGAAATGCTGGGCAGCCCATGGGAGCCTTCACTGCCGCTGGATGATGTCCTGGCTCTGTTCTGTGAATCAGCACAGGCAGGACAAGCCAATCCCAAAGCTCTGGTTTGCTCTTGCCCATGTTTGCAGCACTGCTGACTGAGAATATTTCGTGGCATTTCATAAACCCACACTCTTATGGGGGTTTCTATCACGGATGTGGGCGGCCAAAAAATACCCTCCTTTGAAAGCAGCTTTCACGGCTCAGTCATTAATGCAGAGTTAACAACACGCCTGCTTTTGAAACTGTTCCTGAATTTATAAAAATGAGGGTTGCTTAAGGGCACGCTGAACTATCCATGACATGAGAGTTACTGCAATGCAAGTGACGGCCTGCCCTGCAGCAAACTGTGCTACAGCCAGTGACCAGCTTGAGAGTGCCCCAGAGAAGGCCCTTCTAATTTCAGAAGCCTGGAGTCACTAAATTTGATTTAGCTGCAGAGATGGTGGGAAATGCCGCTAGAATTTATATTTGTACCTAATGAGAAAATGACATGTAAATTTTAGTTTGGGATTTGAACCAGTGTCTTGATCTGATTTCAGATTTTGATGCTGTTCTGCTGAGCTCTGTTAATAGAAATGCCCTTGAACAACAGAAACAATTATCTGAAGTAGAATACATTCATCTCAGTAGTTAATCTAATCCCTTTTATACTGACACAGCAATTCCAACATGTCCATAAAGCGGGGAGCCTTGGAATTTTCTCGCAAGGTTTCTTCTATAAGAACCAGTAGTCATTCTGTGAAAATATTTTATTTAGAAATGCCCACAAACTAAACCACAAGAAGTTCCACCTCAACATGAGGAAGAACTTCTTTCCATAGAGGGTGGCAGAGCACTGGAACAGGCTGTCCAGGGAGGTCATGGAGTCTCCCTGTCTGGGGACATTCCAAACCCACCTGGATACACTCCTATGGCACCTGCTCAGGTGACCCTGCCTTGGCAGGGGGGTTGGACTGGATGATCTCCAGAGGTCCCTTCCAACCCTACCTATTCTGTGATTCTGTAAGAAAAAAAAAAAAAACTTTTTCTTGTTTAAGATTTTTTTTTAAGAGCTGCTAAAATTTGCCATCTGCTACTTCCTGCTTTTTGCAAAACATAATTGATGAATTAAGTATGCTCTCTTAAATATTTTTTTAAACTTTTTAAAAAAATTTACTGTACTTTAAATAAACAGAAATTCGATTGGGAGTCAGGTCTTCCACCCCAGATTTTACATGAAGTATTATCTAATGATACAGCAAAGAAAATTTTCAACTATAAAAATTCACACATGTATCCTTTATGTATCTATACTTAATAGAGGCTATCAGTATTATGAGCTCCAGAGCACAGACATTTGTCACCATTAACTAGAGGCAAATATAGATGTGAAAACATTTAACAGTTTTCAAAGAGCTCAGCTCCTTTGGTGTTCTGACATTCAAACAAAATGGTTGAAGTTTATATTTAGAGTTGATGCATATTTGTAATGGTTTCCTTTTAGAAACATTTTTAAAACACACCTTTGAGAGTTTAAATACTTGGATTTTTAAGGGGTTTAGTCGTGAATATATCACAATATCAATATTAAGTCATCTGATAATACATTTCCATAATTTTTATGTAATATCTGCCTTTAGAAAGGAAAAAATAATTGTTGGCTAGCTCAAGCAACTGTAACCTAACACCTCCAAAGAGAAATGGGCTTGTTAGTAGACAACAACAACAAAAAAAGGAAATAACTTTCATGTGAAAATTATTCTTATAGTGATATTATCTCTCTGTTGAAAACCACAAAATGACCCATTGCCAATTAATGGCTACTTCAAAAGTCACTCAAATAACAAGGAGGAAGATCACAGGAAGTGCATATGGCAAACACATCCTGACATCTGACAACAGCTCGAGCCAACGCAACACAAAACCTCGCTCCCTGATGAAAAGATGGCTCCCTTTTCCCAGGAAAATCAGCTCTCGGGTGCGGAGGGAGAGGGATGGTTTCCAGAGGGAACCCAGCAGCCATGAGCAGGGATGGCAGGAAGGGACAGCGCTGAATCAGCAGGTGACAAGCAAAGCAACATCAATGCAGTGTCAGCAGTGCTTCCAAGAAAAATCAAAACCACGTCAGGAGTTACAGGAGAGAAGAGCCCGGCTAAAACCCTCATTTACCCAAACACCAAAAGCCAAAATACTGGCTGTTTGACAGCTGCTTTGAACAGAGTCACCAGCTGTGTATTACTCTGCTTTGGGTTTAGCTGCACATTTTAACAATAATCTTGTGTATCAACACACGAATTTCAACCTTCCCCCTGTAAGCCCTACCAGCAACTACATTTAACTAATTACTGGCTTCTTGGGAGCATTGCAGTGAAACCTCCACTACAGCAGCATTATAGCAGCAGGCTCCCAGAGAGCTTTGGTTCAGAGAGGAAACTGCATTTCTAATGCATGCAAATAACTCAAACATGGCTTGTTTCCCTACAGGAAAAGTCGCTGTTGCTTATAGCATGCTTGACACACTGTCACATTACACCGTTCAGACATACAGGGGGTTATTAATGATATTCCTAACAAGAAGTAAGCTCTTTTTAGCAGTAACCAAAAGCATGACATGACACATTGACAAGTAACGTGACAGCTCCTTTCTAATCAAACGTACTCAATGTAAACAGCAATTCATGGTCTGACACCCAGTGACAAGCTAAGCTGTCCATAAAAGCAAAAGCAATGCTCTGAGAAGCTCATCAATGCACTTAAAAAAATAACTAATGCTCTTTTTCCATCAAAGGTGGTCTGTTCTGCAACATGAAATCTCTATTTCTCTCATGCCACACCACAGTGCAAAGGCTGCTTTGAACCCCTGGCACAGCCGCCATCTGTCACTAGAGGGTGCAGTTGTTCTGTGTCTTAAACCGCAATTATTGCTATAATTACTGAATAATAAAATGCTCCTGTATGACTCAGCTCTTTCGATGGTTTTGTTGAGCCACACATGTACCGCATTTTAAATTTACATTCAGGGGGCTTATTTCCCTTCAATCCCTCCAAATAACTAAACTGGCAGACAGCATGCATTCTCTACAGCAAGGGAGACTATCTGGGTTTGGACTCCAGATGATTTCAACACTTTTGACTCTATATAGAATGACAGCTAAATATTTGCAAAAGCAGAAGTTCTATTACAGGGTATACCAAGTTATCCAGGCTCCATCATGAGTTGTTGCTGTCTGCATGTTTGTTGTTACAGCAGTTGTATGACTGACTTTCTACCATTTCATTCTTTTGTGTTCAAAAAAACGTGATGTTCTAACAGCAGCCTGGCTTTAGCCCTGGATCTGAAAACCGAAGTGAACACCAGAGCAGGCAGTGAACATGGAAAACAGTTCAAGAGAGCTCTAAGCTCTTACCTTTTCATTTCTCTGCCCGGGAGAACAAACGAGGGGAGCTCGCACAGTCAGCCCTTTAGCAGGACGGAACTGCGAATGACCTGCGAACCAAAGCACGGGCAGGTTTGGGGTGTTGGCCACAGCTGAGTGCTGAGGGCAGGCACAACACCCCGGGACTGCAGGACCTGCTCTGCAGGCAGCCGGACTTCGTGGGCTGACCAGCGGTTTAGTGCCAGGATTTGTAAATGGAACTCCCAAACTTGGGTTGGGCAGGAGCTTTCAAATCCTTCCTCAAAAGAAAAAGGAGGAGGGACACCTCTGCTGACATCTCTAGCAGATGAACATCTGGAAGAGCAGCCCTAGGGCAGGGAGAGGCACCGGTCACAGAGCAGGCAGGCAGAGCTGCATCCCCTCTGAGGCTGAGGAACAGGCTCAAGTGGCTGTGCACATGAACTCATGTTCACGTGAGTTTTTCAGTGGAACTATACTGGCAGATTTAATACAGGAGCAGCACTGTTCGGTGCACTTACAAAAGACCACGCAGGCTATTGTCACAGATCACGTAGAGTCAAGTCAAAATCGCTTCTCAAAATACAGGCATTTTCCTCACCAACACTTCTCTGAAAACTGAGACACTATTCCCAGCCTTCTACAGCCAGGTTTAGGTTTAGGGTTTGGCATCCGAGAACAAAACATGTAAGAAAGACAATGAGAGGGGCTCAGGAGCAGCCAAACGTCAGCAAGGGCTGTGACTGACATTATTCCACCAACCTAAGGTCATCAGTGTACCACAGCCAAGGGAAAGGGTGAGCCAAGGCAGCTTCCACTTTGGGGACAGCATGATATATTCCCCCCCCAAATTTATAACCATTTGCTTCTGAGTCTCGTTTCCCTCCTATGCAGTTCTGCTGTTAGGATGGATATGTAGCCTAAACAGGAACTAAATTCAGCTAAATTTACACTGCTGGGAAGGCGAGTGACTACCTGAGCAGCCCAACAGCAACCCAAGGCTAGCAAGAAGGGAGAACTCCCAGCTGCAAGTTCTGGCACACTCAGCAGCAGCAAAGGCAAACTAGCATGTGGGGCTTCCAGCAGATCCACAGCACTGCAAAGAGTGGGGGATCTGAAGTGGTAAAGTTCAAGAGTATTTCTGAAGTATTTCTGAAAAGTTTAATCCACACAATCATCTCGGTATTCAACAAGATTTACACAAAACCAACCATAAGACTGTACTGCAGCTTTCCAACACTTAAAAAGGACTTCTAGAAAGACTTTTTAGAAGGGCCTGTAGTGGTAGGACAAAGGGTGATGGCTTCAAACTAAAAGAAGTCAGATTTGGACTAGATATAAGGAAGACATTTTTCACAATGAGGGTGGTGAAACAGCAGCAGGTTGTCCAGAGAGGTGGTGGATGCCCCATCCCTGGAAACGTTCAAGGACAGGGCTCTGAGCAGCCTGGTCTAGTTGCAGATGTCCCTGCTCACTGCAGGGGGGTTGGACTGAATGGACTTTAAAGGTCCCTGTTAAATCAAACCATTCTATGATAACACAGTTCTGAAAAAGGAGGAGAGCTCCTAAGAACACAACCTTTGTGGATGCAGTACCCGAAGAGTGCAACATAACGCCAGGGAGCAGGGAGGAAGGAGGATGAAGGCAGATGCTCAGTCATTTTGGGGCAGCAAAGGGGAAGAAAAAACAGACTAAACTATCATTTCAATTTGAAGCAGACTCCCCAAATCAGAAAGCTGAGGGGTTGTGAGAGAAGAGCCCATTGTTATTAAGATGGGTAAAATGCAAGTGGTTTTTTTGGGTTTGTTCCTGAACCTGGTTAACATTTGCTTTATCACTTCACCAAACTGCTGCACTCAACCATGTTATTTTCCACCATTTATTCAGTTAAATGTTTTGAGATGCATTTACAGTGTACCGAGCCCAAACTGAAGCCATGAGAACCTGGTAAGGGGATGCATCAGGTAGCTACAAAAAAACCAGCAACATTCAGGGTGTTTGGTTTGAACTGCACGAAAAACAAAAGATAATCTTTCACTGTTGCTTCTAGATAGAATTAAAATTAGATATAAAATTTATATTTAAAATCTGACACATTGGAGAGGAAGAAAAGAGGGAAGAAAAACTAACCTCCGCTTTGTTCTCATATGTGTACAAAACCCAGCACGCACAAGGAATAATTAATGGCAGTATGTTGAGTGAGAACATTCTTTGAGCTCTGTGCAAATTATTCATATATAGAATTATTACAGTTGTCAGTTTCAGCAAACCAGTTTTTTTTTTTACCAGCAGTATTTAACACTTGATGTAATCAGTAAAATTCTTCAGACAAGATATTGCTATTAACTGAGGAAAATGGCAATCCACTGGGGTTACACTCACAAGCCTCACTAAGCTGTAAGCACCTGGGTATTAAGGCACATCCACATTAGGTGTGGGCTTTTTTTCACAGAATTGTGATTGGCTTGTGCTGAAACAGCTGTTGAGAAAAGTACGTGGCAATGCAAAAAGAGAACCCAATCAACTTTTATTTTTTAACTCATCCTGGATATGAATGTATTTCTGAATGTTGTATGTATGTAGTAATCCAGGCTTGCAAATTATATCTGACATTTTTCAAAAATGCTAAAGGGGCAGCTACAAAAGCCACTGTCATTGGCTACAATGTCTGTAAAACCTATCAGAACTTTATTTTTTTAATGTCATAAGCAACATATGTATTTTAAATACACACCAGGGAAAAAAGAAAGTGAACTGAGAAAAATCTGGAAGCCAGTTCCAGAACTTGGCATAGATGAAATCGACTATTTTTATCATGTTCAGCCTCATTTAATATTTCTTCCTACAAAGCAGTAGAGATGAAAGCAGTTGATCAATAAGAAATAATCAGCATTTGAGTGAGCACAGCTAAAAGAAATTGTGAGAAAACAAGAAACTCAGTAGACTGAAACACGGAAAACATTGTTAGTTAAATATAAATATTGTCAAGGGCTGTTAAGAAGCAAGACAGAAGTGACTCATGTTCATCTACAAAAAATGTGAAAAGCCAGTTTCTACTGCTTTATTTTCTTCTTAAAGGCTGGCTAGGCTGCAATGAAAGCTTTCTTTTTTTCATTAAAGCATCAGAGAGGAAAGCTGAGTGCAATCATCAGGTTCACAAGATGTTCGTGGCATGGTTTCTGCCTTCAGAGCACAGAGAGAAGGGCTGGCCCGTGGCCTCCTGGGCTTTGCTGTAGTGTTGGAGCCAAATGTTTGTGGGGGCAGGTGGCAAGAGGAATTAACACTTGCTTCATTCAAGAGCAAAGTCTATTTATCTGCCTTCCAAGCTGCCCTGTTGATGAACAAGGACCTAAGCCACCAGCATAACTGAAAGACGACATATTTAAATTTAGGGTTGTATTTTTATAATTAAACTGTCCCCCTCACATAAAATAAATCATTTGATTAAAACAAAAAAAAACCCTAACTGCAGTATTTGATGTGTTGTTCCAAAAGTAAGTCACTGCAATCGCAATCAAACACTGAAAGTTAAAAAAAAATAAACACATGGGAAAAACAAGAGGGAAGCGTGGAAAAATCAATGCCAACATTAAGTAGAAGACAGCTTGGAGAACATGAGAAATTACAAAGAAAAGTTTGAAAAAAAGGTGAAGGGAATAATTTCTACAATCACAAACAATGTAACAGTTGCACATTTTTAGAACCTTTAACTACAAATGACAGAAAGATGCTGAAAACGCACCTTCACATTCATCTCGGGTAATTTTCACAAATGTTGTCTCGATATTTATATCCATAAATATGTTCAACTTTATATTGAGCAGGATTTAAACAAAAACGTCATTTCACACCCCTGCCTCTCAAGAAAGGCATTGCAAGCTTACAGTAGCAACCAGAAGATGTTTCAGAGATTCTAAACAGATTAAGCATCTGAAACCCCACAGGCAGAGTTTACAAGAAAATCTATTCTGAACCTATTAATGAGAAAGGGAGGGAGCAAAGTGTGTGGGGCACCTAAGGGCAACTAATAAACAGCAGGGAGATGCAGCTGAATTTATTCATTCCTTTCCAAACAGAAAGGTCATGGGCTAAGCTGAGAAAAGGAAAAAGCTACAAAATGGATGACTGAATGCAATCATGAGCTTTGACTTTCCTTCTAGGATTTCAAATTGAGGATCTAGATTTCTATACCCCATCTCTGTTTGCTGAGCAGGCTGTGTCACAGTTCATTGCACTGAAGTGGTGAGAAGCAAGGGAAATAATGCAAGACAAACCAGATGAACCAAGAATTTGGGGCCACTTCTAGAGAGACCCACTTTCTCTACAAGTAGCTCAAAACAAAATAAGCACACTAAGCCTATTACTTTGCTGTACTTGGGATTCATGAGACTGGAATATTAAAAGTGAACTTTTCAGAGCGAGCTGGTTGTCTAAAGGACTGTATGACTATTTTATGGACCTTCACACATTACATCAATACGAAATGCTGATCATACAAAAGGTTTTGTTTTGGACAGTAAGGGTCAGTATGTTTGAAAAATAAAAATCCTCACAAAAACACTAGATCTAACCCCTCAGCAATAGTTTATAACCTCCACATTATTTTTCCTTGTTTCTGTGAACTACCTGTTAACTTCAGCTACAGGTAGCCAGGCAGAACATCTGAAGGCATCTCATTGTTAGTGAGCACATAGATGGCACAAGAGAACAAAGGTGATGTGCACAGATTGTCTTAAAATGATGCTGTTCACTGTTCACCTCTGGCCACTGTCAGATATTTCAATTCAATTTCAATTTAACAGGTTTCTGTTGATTTTTTTTCCCCTGTAGTAACAGTCACAAAGAACTTTCCTTTAGCAATGTTAGAAAACAATCCTTTTGATAAATAATATGACTGTTTGCTCCACAGAGCATAGACACCAGACTGCATGCTGCAACTGTCCCTGTTGTTGATGCCTTCACCAGAGAGGAGTAGCTGCGGGATCTGAAATGACTGCCAGACTTGCTGACGTCTGGGCAGGAATAAAGCATCATATAAATAAATAACTGCCTGAACAACAGTTTGACAAGTGAAGTACGTCTGACAGTCATTCTGGGACAGTGTGACATTGGAAGGAGAGCAGTGTCCATGCTCCCTAGCTGGCTGGTTTAACCCAAAGGATGCTGAGACTGTGTCAGTGTGCACTCTGACCACCAGCCTTCGTTGGGCTGGGTAGCAGCCCTTGGGGGTTAGACACCACCAGTACCAAAAGTCAGTGTCTGAACACCAAAATCCACTTTGCAGTAGCACATCACACATATATTACCACACCATTCTGCTGCTGAACTTTCCTGGGCACTGGTTTATTCGGCTTTTGGAGTGAGACACTGCACAAGTATGCCATTCAGTCCTGAGGGCTGTGAGGAACTAAACAATCACAAACATCCTGGAGCACACTCATTGGCTCATCTGTTCTTTTGTTTTTTCCTGATTGCCTGTGAGGAGGGGACTTCTTGATCCAGCTGGAACACTTGGTGCTAGTCACATTTTGAAGCTTGGCTGGTTTTGGTTTTTACCCTGGAAGTCTGCTAACCCTCCTCAAGCCGCTTGCAAGACAGCTCCACCAGCTGTGCCTGCCTGCTAGGGCTTAAGCTCCAGGGTCCCAGAGGACTGAAGAAATTTCCCTTTGAGCTCTGCTTTTGCATTTTGAAATTGCTGCTGCATTTCTTATCGCCACCTCAGCCTCCCAGCTCCCAAATTGCTTGTGGGAAAGAAATCCTGTGCTCTGAACAACCTATGCAAAATGGGCACATGTCCTACAACATATTTTGCTCTGGCTAGGACTACAACTGAAGCTGCATTTGTAACTAAATTCTTGTTGGGACAGATTGGTAAAAAATACCATTCTCGCCACCATCCCTCTTTGCATTGCAAGTATTAAAAAAAATGTGCAGAAGAGCTGAACTGGAGGTGCCGTCTGGCACAACACATTTTCCCACTTAATTTTAATTCAGTTTTTATCTGTATATTGGCCTAGAGCTACAGTTTTTCTTTCTCTTCCTATTAGCCATAAGTCATCATCCCAAGACAAATGGCATCGCTCACACAGCATGTTCCACTGCTTTACCACACTGCCTTCACGGGAATGAATCACGCACAGGAGGCAAGCAGAAAGCAAAAACCAACAAGAATGGCCAGCAGCACTTACATTTCAGGAGATGCTGATAAGTTGCTGTGATACAGCAATAGCAGAGGTCAAAATCTGAACAGTGCATGGAAAGAACTTGAACAATCTTTGGTTTATTATGGGAATATGCATAATAATTATGGTGAAATATTAAACACCTACCCAAAACTACAGGAATGGCTATAATCATCAAGCTTGCAAACATTAAATTTAACAAACTGGTGGATACAAGGTGGATACAGCTTTAGCTGCACATACCTTGTTGGTAATTGAACAGTGCTCTTCCCTTCAAACCTGCTGATGCAGTCGAGTGGTTTAAGTGGATCAATACAGATAAATAAAACAATCATGGAAAGCACTGTTTTCTCATAATTCAGATCGGGCTGAGAGAATACATACCTCAAATAGCATCCACCCAAACTTCAGTATTCTAGACACCCTCATAAACAAATGGGAATTACACCAGGAAAGAAATGCAACATTTTCCCCAAAACCCCTGCCTCACTCTCCCTGATTTTGGTAGCACTTCTTCCACACTTCAGAAAAACAACGAACAAAAGCAGGATGCATCTTTGCTTTGTTATCCAAGCTCTCTTTGCTTTCAGGCAAGACACAGAACTGAGATCCTGTCTGGTGATGATTATAAGGAAAAAAAAAAAAAAAACCAGAGACGTCTGTCAGGACAAAATTTGCAACAACACTCCCCTGTCAGTTTGAGAAACAACTCTGTAAAGGGATAGAATCCAGTGACTGGATAAGAATGGACAGTGCTATGAATAAAGAAAATTTTCATTGTTGCTGTGGTGGGGGTCTGGAGAGAAGGCAGAAATGGGTCAATGCAGAAACATGTTTACAATATGCAGCACTTTAAGATGTCTGAACCTCAAGCCCAATCACCACCTTCATATTTGTATCATGCCCACAGAGCCAGCCAGACAGCTGAGACTTCCTCAGCGTGAGTCTGGTTTTCATGTGCAAACATCGGCTTGAACGCCCTGCAGATACGTGGGAAAGAGGAAGAACAGTGCTGCTGTAAAACAAATAATCTGCAGTTTAGGAGCATTAGGGTGGCTGGGGCAAAGTCTGTGCCCATTCCACAGGAGCAAAGCCAGGAAAATGTATGTGCACAAGGCAGGGGCTGTAACCAGCCTTACAAAAGGAGGGAGCTGAGCACTGGCCTCCCCTGCAGGCAGCAGGTGCCGGGCAGAAGCTGCTGCCAACATCTGTGGTCAGCCCCGGAGAACAGCTCACGCCTCGCCTGTGCCACGCTCTGCACGGCTAATCCATCACCGGGCATCTTGGAAAGGGAGGCACAAAAAGGAGGAACGGGAAGAGAGAAAAGACAGCATTTATCAGCATTTAACCTGCGCCTCCAGGGACAGTTCTACCACAAGCTTGCGAGGAGCAGGGCAGGGAATTGCCCTCAGAACTGGGCTGAGAAGTGCTGCGGAGCGGTCATTGAGAACAGCAAAGCCTGACCTCAGAGGCTGGCCGGTGCAGTGTAAAATAAAAACACCCAACTGCAAATTCAAACGGTATTTGAGTTACTACAGAGCCTACGGCTCAGAATTTGTGGACATAACTTGCATTTTCAGTGATTTCAGCCTCTCCCACGTTTTGAGAAAATAAGAAAGATCGGGTGCCACATTTTCTGTCCACAGGGGGGCAGAAAGGGGCCGCTCTCGTCCAAACCCTTCCCTTTCTAACCAAACAGGTAATTGCACGCCGTTTGTCACCCCTTGTTCTATTTCCTTATTTCTAATCAGGAGAATACATTATCCAATTTTCCAAATTACCCTTAGCTCTTTAATAGTGCACATAACAATCTGATAATATCAAGCCACTTTAACAAACTCAAGTGTTCCTTTTCTTTACTCCTCACAATGCTAAACCCTCCCCTTTTGCTTGTTTCTCTAAGTTCTGTGAGCTAATGCTTCATGGATGAAGGGCAAAAATGGTTTCCTCAAGTTGTCTGTGAAGCGCTTTAGCAACAAGATGTGTTTTTGGAAGGCTTTAATTACCCAGCAACAGTACAACACAACCTAAACACATACATAATTTTCTGACATAGCTTAAAAAAATACACTGGACTTACTTGTATCACCATATATCCTGAAATCCAGTTCAATAAATTGCACATTATGTTTACAGAGTTTAAAGACTGTTAAGAATACTTCTCCCTGGGTGTTTACTTACAGGAGAATTTTTTTTTTTTTAAGATTCATGTTTGAGGTTTAATCACACATGTATAGCTGCACAGAAAATAAAACAGTTTGTCTCCTAGCTATCAGAGTTAGAACTGATCTACTGGCCTTCCTGATTACTCTCCACTCATAGGTATGAAAGAAGCTTCTCAAGAACGTATTTACTGAGCATTCCTTACAAGTGAGTAAAAATTTGCTGTTGATGCTAAGATAAAGAACCAAAAGTTGGCTGAATTTTGAGACACTCATGTTTTCCACTGCACAGAGCTACCTGAAGCTCGCTCTGTACTGCGCAGCCCTAGGTACATTGTGTTAACGGTTCACAAAGCTGTGGCCTTTAGCAAAGGATGCTGCCCACACATCTCAAAGCAAAAAACATACTGCAAAGTGAAAAGAAGGGCAGAAAAATGCTCATTAGACAACCAGCAGCTTGTCTATTCACAGGTGAAAATTACAATGCACGGAAAGCCACTGGCTGAAAAGAAAACAGTCAAGTTCTGACAAAGAGCAGAGCAGAACTCCAGTCTCTTCCCACAGGACTGTACTTTTCAGTTCAGGAAAGGAAGGTGAGAGCCAGAAGTGAACTTGTTTGCAAGCTAGGACCTATTTAACAGTAGGTGTTATCACACCAGGAGACTAAGGGTGCTCAATTCATGACTGGTTAGAGAACTACAGCAAAGTAATCTGAGGAATGTGAAGGAAATACTCCTTTCTCCCAAGACAGCGACCTTAGCATTCAAAACCCTTATTACTTGTCACCAACTTCTTGACCACTCCACCAGGTGCTAACCTGGTGTCCAGCCCAAAAGTTGAGCAATGGCACTAAAATTAGACACTGCCTTGCAGTGGAAGCACGAAGACCGGAATTCAGACTCAGAAACAGCTGAATTACCATCCTGCCACGGGTCCTTATCCACATGCAGAGCCAACCTCCATCATCCATGTCCACAAGGCAAAAGCCCTTCCTCTGACTAACCTTGGCCACCCTCTGGACAAAGTAAATCCTTCTGGGTTGACACCACCTACATTTCCTGGGATGTCTGCGGAGCTACCAGAAATTCAGCAGCAAGGACAAAGACAAAACTATCCCCAGCCAAGCCCACAGATGCCCATCATACAGATCTCCAGGCCAGGACAGGCAATGCCACAGTGCTCTTTGGTGGCACTGAAATGCTAAACAAGAATTGAGGTGTTTTCCGTAAGACTGAGTTTTAAACACATGTGCAGTCACCATTAATGCAGCCAGTAATATTTCACTGTACTGTGGCTCACAATGAAACATGAAGATGTATTATCCTAATCATCACCTCAGTAAACCACAGGGTACACTGATGCATCTTGTCAATTCACATCATTTTCACTGACATTTCTGGTTAGCAAAAAGAAGTCTTCAGGCAAAAAAAGCACACTCACAGAAACATCAGTTATAACAAGCATGTGGCCTTTTTCCCTGAAGACCCAGTACTATCTAACCATTATATTTGTTCAAGGCATCTTTTCCCTGAATTTGCTTCAAGAATAAAAGCTCAATCTTCATAGTGACTTCTCCGATCAAGTTGCATCTAGATCACTTTCACATGATGTGCAAACATTAATTTTACTGGATTATTCAATATCTATTTTCAGCAGATTTCTCTATATACAAAAGAAATGCACTGAGACCTCTCCAACACCATTTTGATTGTCCATTGCAAAGCTTAACAGCAATGAGATTTAGCACTAGCAGAATAACAACACTTCAGCTGTAAAGCTCAAAGCAAACACAACTGAGACATCAAAATAAGACTAAGCTCACCTTAAGCATGTAGGTTCTTTCAATTCCCATAAAAATACTGTTATTTTGAAGTACAGATGAAAAGAAGCACTTAGGCCTACAAGTCTAGAGCAAATCTCAAGTCTCGATCAGATCTCAAGTCTAGATCTTCTTTGCACCCAAGCCACAGAAGAGTAGCAGCTGCTCTGCAGAACCTAGGCCTGTAAAGCATTACTCACACAGAGCATTTCATGTGGAAATGCTGCACTTGGAAATCAGTGGGACTTGCACATACCTTAAGGCTTCGCAGGATTGAAGTCTACAGGGAATATAAAGTGTGTTTCCCAAGAAACATATCTGCCAAAGCACAGGGATCCACCATCAGACTTGTTCATTTAGGCTTCCTCCTCTTTGCTATTAAAACCTTATCTTCAGGGTTTGGTTCCCTTAAAAAGTATGACATGCACTCTTTTCCCAGAACAATTTGTGACTGAAACATTTTAATTGCTGTTCCACTGAAGTGAGCTAAGGCATCACTGTACACCAAAACCACAGTGCACACCAGTGACTTGCTGTTGCCTTTGCTGATTTTTGCTCCTTGGCAAATCAGGCTCGAGAAGCTTTTCCCCATTTCCTAAGAGCGAAGGAATTACTCTTGTTTTTTAACTCCATTTTACATCTAGCAAGTAAGCCTTTAATGCTTACTTTGCACCACAGCATTACATAATTAACGGGATCCTACAGTCAGATTAAACTGTGTGGCTGTGATACTACCAAAGCTACATAATATTCATTACAGCATTTGGTCTAATCCTTTCTCCAAATGGTGTTCCCTTGTCTATCTTGGATATCAATAAAACAAATCTGAGTTATAACAGTTCTTGAGTTGCAACTTAGCTGAAGCTCTGCCAGTACTTCTGATCTCTCCCATTAATTACCTAAAAAGCTGGATGATATCTCAAAGAGTAGAACCTTCTATGCCATTTGGATTCCTTATCCAACACAGGCTATACATACTGATATCAGCTGGTCCAAGGGCGAGAAGTGCTCCCAGTCTAAGCAGGACAGATTGTCCCCTGAAAAAAGTATTTGGACAGAGGGAGAAGACAGAAGCATGGAGCCTGACCTCCACAGTTGGAGCTTCCCTTTGCAAATCACATACCAGTTTCAGAATGGCAACTCCCTTCAGTCTCTTGTCATGTCTAAACATCCCTGATCTTGGAAAACAAAGTGCAATATTCAGAGATGAAGGTTCCCTTGATAAACAAGCCAAATGCAGCCCTGCAGTCACTAGGAAAAATCACCAGGAAGCTGAGCCTTACAAACACATGGTGCAAGACAATATAAAGGCACCCTTTTCAACCTCTTACCAACAACATATTGTTATTTTCCTTCCATAAAATCCATCAATATTTTCCTAGATGAGGCATGAAGTTAGATATCTTTCACCCAACACTCAACATTTCTTTGCTTAACCAAAAGCCTCTGGTACAGAGGAAAAATCATGCTTGAGGCCACTACAGTACACTGGGTTTGTTTGTTCAGTCTCTGTGCAACTGCTGAAATATATCAAACTGGGGAGCATTTTACCAGTTGGAGAGAGCAGATTAAAGCAGTAAATTACAGAAATAGTGTCCACACACCTGTAAACTCTGCAGATGCCCAGTGATAGTCTGGCACATCTTATTCCCATCCAACTTGGTGCCCACTGGTTCTCTTGCTTAAAGGCACCATGGGATGCATCATGGAAAATACCAGGCGTGCAAGACCAAGCAGGTTCAAGTTCCAGTCTTTTCCCAGTAGACATTAATTTTGCCAGCATCATTTTCCAGGTCACATTTGGCACTGCAGTGTTCACAGAAGCAATGAATGGGGACAAGATGAAACACCTGAGTTTGCAGTGGTAAAGGCAGCTGGGTTTGGCTGGGCCACTCGAATGAGCTTTCAGTGCCAGGCACCAGTGATGGGAGCAGTGGTCCAGAGGGTTTATCCCAGCAGCACGAGGGGAACACACAGCACTGGTGCTGGGCTCCATCAGCTGAACGCTGGACAGAGGGGACCACCAGCAATGATGAGGTTTTGTTTACCTTTCTCTAAGCTGCTTACTAAGCTAAGACTTGGTTAAACCATTTCCACAGTATGACCACCTCACTGGTGAAGCCTTGCTGTGAGTACACCTGCTGAGTGGAAAGTCAACATTATTAAAAAAACCACTCAACAGTGATGCTCAAAACCTGTTCACAAAAATAAATACCTCAGCTGCTTCAAATTCACATTTCGTAATAATCACACACTGGCAGCGTGGGATCCTTTAATGTATTTGTGTTTTAGTCTTTTCTAACCTAAACACAGTTCAGGAACGCTTCAAAATTTGTACATTATCCATTTTGATGCAGATCATTCAAGTATGATTAAACAGACTTAGTCTAGGTATGTTAATACATAATGCTTCTGTGCAATTTATTAACTGAAGTTACAGGCAAAAAAAAAAAAAAATTAAAAAATTTGAAAAGGCAGAAATTAACTACCCTGGATTGGAACAGATGAAAATGCATTTTCATCAGCCTCACTAAAAGAAGACATCAACTTCCCATGCAAGAACAACAAAAGAAGATTTCATGTGTGCCAACACTGCACAGGATCAACAGTAATTTGCAGGATCAGTTTCACAGTGTCCTTTCTACAGGGGAGAGAGAAGGGGCACGGGAATATCAACGTGATTCACTATACATTTACAGACATTAAATATTATGCATTATATTTACTCCTCTTACATGAACACATTCATCTGTATCCATTTATTTAAAAAATGCACTTATTTTACAGTCACTACATCTTTTTCACATACAAGTAGCTCTTGGAGACAGGTGGCATTTACTAGATAGACACATAATGGAAGCCACAGGTCGCACATGACAGTGAATTTCCTAACCTGAACTCACAGGTAATGGTGTATACTGCATCACTGCTGATGCCTCTGATACTTACTGGCCTGCAGTACTTCTTTTATAATACTGTGGCTTATCTTTGTATTCAGAATATACAAATGTGAAGGGTAGGAAAAATTTAATCTAAGAGTTTCAGGCNGTAGCTCTTGGAGACAGGTGGCATTTACTAGATAGACACATAATGGAAGCCACAGGTCGCACATGACAGTGAATTTCCTAACCTGAACTCACAGGTAATGGTGTATACTGCATCACTGCTGATGCCTCTGATACTTACTGGCCTGCAGTACTTCTTTTATAATACTGTGGCTTATCTTTGTATTCAGAATATACAAATGTGAAGGGTAGGAAAAATTTAATCTAAGAGTTTCAGGCATTTTTATTATTAATGCTATTTTATATTGGGTTGGGTGCTACTAAATTACTTGATTACTTGAGACACTGGTAACAGCTATTCTTTTCCTGGAGGAAGAATCATCCTGGTGCTTTTCCATTGCCTTTGACTGAGGTAGACCCAGAAATCCTCCATCACCTCTAACAAGCTTTTTGAAGCAACCAGAAATTCTGGGTCTAGTACATTGCACATTATCACCAACTGCAGTGGTCTGTGGTATTAAGCTGTCACTTAGGAAGCTCCAAAGGAAAAAACCCAAAAGAAATCCATGTGATTTCACTGTCAGGAAAGTAGGAAGAATGATGGCAAGATGTTGCAAGTATTCTAAATTTGACTTTATGCTTGTCGCCCTCTACAATCCCCTTATCCCCTCAAAAAAAAACAGAAAAAAACCCAAGAAAACCAACAAGGGGCTTTGTCTTTATTCCTGCCCTCTATTCCCAGCCTGAAGTGTGCAACTGATCCGAACAATAAATTGATCAACTCAAAATTAAGCAGAAAAAAATAATCTTTCTGCCTGATCATTTCCTTCCCGATAAGCCAAACAACGCCCGAACAGTGGTGACAGCATAAGGCAGGCAGGAGTGAGGGACCAGAGAGTGGAAGCAGAGAAAGGGCACAACTGCCTTTTTCAACAGTAGCCAAATCTCATTAAAATGGTGGTGAGGCTCCAACCTGAGCTCATCTGAAGGCAGAACAAGGCTCCAGGTTGTGTACCTGGGAAAGCTGCAAGGAAGAAATGCACAGTCACACGGAGCTACAGGAGACAATTCTGCTCTGTGGGGATGTGCCAATCTCAGCGATGGACTTTTCCCCCTCAGCGAGCCTCCAGGTTTAACAGTGGCAATCGCTGAGTGTATCTCACAGTCCCGCCTCCAGAAGCTGAATGCCATTCACAAAACCTAGAGGCAAAGCATAATATTCCCCTGGCAGATGTCAAACAGTACCTCCCACAATATCCCACATACATCAGCTCCTCTACACTCTAGAGCCTATTACCAAGTAGGCTTCAACAGGCAGAACACCCAGAAACTGCTTGATCATTGACTGCGTAACTTTATTTTCTGACCTTCTCCACAGCCAAAATATTAGGCAAAGATCAAGGTACCTCTTCCCTTGACAGTGTTGTGTCAGTCAAGTATTCTTGACCCTTTAAGATGTCCAAAGTTCTTGTTCTAGCACACACTCAGCTCTCCCAAACACATGTTCATTATTACACAAACTGTTTCCTTAAAGCTACTGGACTGGGCCAGATAAATGGAATATATGACTTCATGAGCTGTCAGAATCATCATGGGGAAGGTGAAGGTGGGTTAGCTGGTGCTAAGGAACACAAAAAATATTCCAATATGACAACCTATCTTCATATTATTCAAATCCTTGACTTCTTTCTCCCCTCCTCAGGAAATTTTAACAAATTCTCACCCAAGTTAAAAGACGAAAACTCTACTTTATTTGCACAAGCACTTGTCAGAGCACAGATCCACAAAGTCTCCCAAGCCCTGAGTCATTTTCAAAGAGGAAAAACATTTACCAGCCCCTGAAAATCATTCTTTCTAATTTGGTCACTGCAGAAGAGAAAGTACTTCTATTACAAGCAGAGGCTCAAAACCTCCCAGATAAAAGGAACTGGAAAAAGGCAAACAGAAGGCATAAAACACATGATGTGCATTTCTGAAAACAACTCTGATGTAGAACACTAGACATCTGGGAAATAAACCTTGATAAAGAAAGGGAACAAGAGCAAAGACAAATACTGAAAAGAAGGAAAAAGCAGAGCTAGGGGATTTGCATCTAGAAAGGAGTACAAGAGAGAAGCCTGAGGCTATTGCAAAACAGAGAGGAAGCAGGGTGGGGCTTGCCTAAACCACAGCCAGGAAGAGAAGATAATTCAACTTAACCAGAAAGGAAAAAAAAATCCACCCTGCCTTCCAAAGCAGACCTGGATTTTATAGGACACAGACAGGGAAGAAGAGAACCCTAAGCACGTGATATGGGAGGATTTTCCAAAACTGAAGATAAATTGGGATCAAAGGGAGATGGGCAAGGCAAGTGGTCAGCATTGAAGCACAAGACAAGAAACGAGCACTCAGGTAATACTTCTTCCTTTAGGGACATAATCTTCTCTGATTACACCACTGAACACACCACATCTTTCAAGATTCTACATATTAATCTCCCCATACATATCCTGCTGTGTCCTCCATTATGAAGCTATCTATTATATTGTCCCTTCAGTCATATTTAATTGACTTTGCCAAATTAATCATGAAAAGCATAATCTTCTTACATATTTTATATTGTTATACAGTCTTAAAGTATCAATCATCGTTATACATATATAAATAAAAGTTACAAATTCTAAAATGAGAACTTGAATCTTCTTCTTTGAGTTGGAGAGATCTGCTTTGTCCTGCCTTTCCACTAAATAACTTGTATGCATTTTGGTTTATTTTTGTTTCACTTCAACAGCAAATGTTTTCTTGTGAAAAGGACATGGCTACATCCTAGTGGTTCTGGATATGTAAAATTTGTGTGTGGTGAGTTTTTTTAGATGTTTCACTGATTCCTGTAAGTTTCTTATCACCAGACATTCTCTGGTTTTCTGATTACCACATTCAGCAGAGAAAAATTTCCACTGAACCAGAATATTTCATCACTCTTCCACATATTTCATCTGTGGCTCTTCTATCTGTAGCAGGTAGATTTAGTAAGTGCAACTATCTGAAGTCGTCTAAAATTAACTAAGATTTACTTGTTATACGTACAAGACTTCCTTCTAGATTTGGAAGTAACACTGTGATCCAAAAGGTGCCTTTTGGGTGTTGTTTGGAAAGAGGAAAGTTTCCTGAAGGTAGCCAAGGGCAGTTTTTCATGTTTGGCAATCAGTCACCATCAGTTGCCAGAGGTAGAATCTTCGCTCTCTATTCACATGAAGCTTTCCTTACAGCACTGCTCACAAAAACTCCCAGGGAGTGTTTGATGAACTGGCTGCAATGTAGTTTCTCTGCTTTTTGAAGATTTCTTGTGGAAGACCAAGAAACAACATTGCTAAATACTTGACTGTTTGACTGGTCATGGCAAGCTGGTGTTGCAACATGCCCAAATTCCCAGATCAGCTTCCTGCCTGCCACTTTGCTTGTCTGCCCAATTTTTGGTGTTCAGTGTCAGTGTCTGACAATGCTTCCCAGAAGTGCCTGTGAGTCACAGTGCTTCTCTAGGGACAGCTCAGGCCACGGGAAGACAAGCGCTTGGCCACCTCAGCATTCGGGGGCACGAGCAGGGGCTTCCAACACCAGCTTTTCTCTCCTCCTATCTGGCAGAATCTCTATCCTTGATTTTCAGGCCCAGACACCATTTTCAGCTCAGAGGAGCCCCTGTTCTCCTGCTGTGCCAGGACTGTTAGCACTGCTCCTAGCCACTGCCTCAGCAGAAGGAAGCCATCACATTTTTAATTGGCCTGGTTTTGCTTGCAATTTTGCTTTCTTTTCTTCCCTACTGCTGAGGAAGACTTGGTAGCCCAGCACAGTCACGGTTGCCCTACCACATCTTTGGCATTCAATTTCCTGTTTGCCTGTGTGTCACTGACTTGTCATTGCATCTGATGCTAATCTGAGCTCGACGAGTAATTTAATTTTGCTGCTTTGAACTGCTTTCATGTCACATATATGCTATCTCATCCTCATGAGTCACCACTCCCTGCCTCCTGAAAATAATGCACTTCTCAGTGTAATGATTTCTTCTGCTACAATTACTCTACTTTGCTACTCTGAGGGCTATATTCAATTATGTTGTTTTTCTCTGGTGGACCCAGGTTCCTACTTTCATGCATTATTTGTCTGTATTTGTACTTTTACAAAGAAAACAAGTCCTGCAGCAGCATTTTCATCCTCATCCTGCAGCATCTTGTGAAATTCCTGTCTGCCACATTTTTACTTTGTGCTTGCTGTCCCAAGCTTGGCTACAGCTTAAGTACATTGCTGCCTTCTGGAGCTTCTCAGGACTTTTAGCATGATTTTTTTTTTTGCTTTCTCAGCCATGTTCGTGAATTTTTCATCCTTGTTACAGCTTTCCATGAATTAGCTTAACTTTGATGAAGACATAATTGCCTAAAGCAGCCACCCTACCCAGAGTAGGGAGCACAGTGCTCTATTTTTCATTTGTGGATTACAACAGTTCAAAAGGTGCCTCTCATATACATTTACATAGGAGTGCATATTTTGTCCCAATTTTTCTACTACGAGGCTATTTGAACATAATATCTTTCTAATATGAAGACATTTACAGAAAGCTTCCTGAATTTTGTGAAGCTTTTCCCAGCTTACTGCTTGTGAATCGCACACTGACTTTAATCCGTCTCAAGTAGCAAACTATTCTTATTCCTTCTGCTTCTCCCAATCAACCAGCATTTCATAGTTCTTGTGGTTTGTATTTCTCACCTAGCTATCTGGCTCTGACCTACAACATGCTGTCTGTATGAATTTTTATTGGTAAGTTTTGCCAAATTATCCTTTTTTAATTTCACAGGCCTCTTTTGGGAGCCAAATCGCACCCAAAAAGAGCATTTGCTGTGCTGCAGCAGAAAGTTCATTACAAGAAAAGCTTTTAGCAATATTTAAAAGAATATTTTGCCTTTCTTCTGCTGTTTGTTATTAAACCCCCCCAAAGTGGCAACAACTGCAAGAGTATTAGTGTACAAGTACAAATTCAGATGTTTTCAAATCGCAGCCAAAACAACATTACCAGAAGTTTGAGCAGTCGCACCCCTAATCCACCCGATTACGTTTCTAAGCAAACAATTCCCACCACTGAACTAATTATTTGTAAAGGTTTAAAGACGGTTTAAATTGCAATTTTAGGGAGCTGGTCCATGTGGCAGCTCTCCCTGCTGTGGGTAGGTGCCCTGTGAGCGATGTGGCACCACGTGAGCGTGCCCCGCTCCGAGCAGCCCGGGGGACAGCGCGGAGGATCCGGCGGGATCCCTCACCACCCACGGCAGGCAAGCTTTGGATTCACACTCACCATCCCTGGAGTACAACTCAGGCACTCGTGGAGATAAACAGAAATGTATTCTTAGCTCCGTGCACGAGTTCTGTACAAACCGTCCCAACCTTACGGAGATTTCGGGGGTTAGGAATTCCTGCCTCATCTCTGCATCCCTCAGAGTTCCTGAGGATGCTGAAAATGTGAATGAAAACAGAACCACATCAAGCAGGGAGGAGTATTCATCTAAAATGTACCTAAGTCTTCAGGGCATAAGCGTTTGATAATGAAGACTATGGCACTGAACCAGCCCAAAATTTGAGCTATATCACTTTGTATCTATGTTTGTGGTGCCTTTCCAACTCCCGCTCCCCACATTATATTAGCTTGTGACTCAGATACAAGGAGGTAACATACACATTTTAACACAAAAGGAGATGGCCTAAACCTCATGTAGCAGTACTTGAGAAAATCCCCTACCATTTACCCTCTACAGACTAATGGAGACATAAATCGGGACCTATTTTAAAGAAGCAAATGTGCCACACTGATAAGCCCATTCACTGACTATAATCCTTATCACCCAAATACATATGGTGCGAGCTGAGACAAGACCACTCTCCTGCACTTGTGTATAATTTCGTGTTGAAAAAAATAAAATCACATCACACGGTAGCCATGGTTACCCATAGAAGATAAGAGCAGCGTTTTTCATCCAACCATGTCAGAAATGTGCATAAATTCAGGATCTGCACTTGATGTTTTTTCAGGCCTCCCCATCTGCACATTTATTTTCTGCTGCCTGTGTACATCCTTTGACATACTAGGATTATGGGTATTTCAAGGAACAGTTCTTTTTTGCTTTCCTTAAAGTACAAAGCAGTTTTCAGTTATCCCTAAAGCACAAATTAATTCAAATCTATTCTGAAAATCAGAAACTAAGGCTTACAGAAAACCTTTTAAAACAATTGCCATGCTGATAGTAAGTGTCAAATGTTAAATGGAGCCAGCTATTTCCTGAACAAAACTCTACTGTCACCTCACCAACTGGTATAACACTGCTTTCTGTTATCTTCACGTTATTTAAAAAAACCCAAAACAACAAAACAAACAAAAAAGCCACACCTAAAAAAACCCCAACTCCACAAACAATGCTAAAAGAAGACATTAACTTATTTCTTCTACCAAAATCATGTTTTTCTGTTTCATGCTATTTAGTAAAGCTCTATGTTGTTTCATGGCCTAACTCTTCACAAAAGTAAAACACAAAAAAAAAGGAAAAAAATAATTTGTGAGAGATTAAAACCAGATTAGCCTACTGCAAATTTTACAAAAACAAAAAGTGTGACTATCTAGTCCAAGCAGTGCTGCCTTAATTTTGGGTGCCATCTGCAGACCTAGGACACAGATCATATTCTTCTCATGCATTTGTTCTGTAGGGCTCTTCCCTTTCAAACGAAATAATCTAATTCACCAAAAGCAGAAACATCCTGCAATTACCTTTCCAAGGACACACAGGTTAGAGAGTTTGTACCAAAAAAATGTTAAATAAGACTTTTTAAAAGTTAAAACCCTCACCTGCCAGGAAGATCCACTACCAGCTCACCCTAACCAGCTCTCCAATTAAATTACTGAGATCACCACCTTCAAATTAAGCTCCCAGTGTTTCTAAGGATCTCTCATGAAAACAGGATTCTCAGGATTTAAAAAAAACAAAACAAAACAAACAATAAAACCAGGCAGCCCAGTACTCACTGGCCATCTGAAAGGTACTGGCAATCCTATCTCTGTGGGCACTGATGTGCCAGGGTCACACACACATGCCCATGGAGAGGGATACAAAACAGAATAAACTACTCTGCCAAGAGCAGGAAGAATCTCCTGATCCCCACTTCAGGTTGGCCGTGCACTGTCACAGGTGAGCATGTTCTAGGATCCCTGGTGACAATGAACTTAATGTATTTAGCAGCTGAACAATTTAAAGGTGCTTGAAAGACTTGGTAATTTAAATGTAAACAATTCAGCTTCAAGAGAATCCTTATTAAATACACAGTATCCCATGCCTAGATCAGACAGCAGCAGCAGAGAACCAGAGCAAGCCCTTGCCTGAATGGAGAATTCTTAGGAGGGAAAAAGCAGCTAATTTCATACCTTATCTAAACCTGACTGAATGATCATCAGTATTGGTGGGGTTTAGAAGGAAAGAAATCCCACCCAAATAAAAGAAAGCTGTTTCAGTAAGACACATGGACATAAACCAGCCTCTGGTGGCAGGGTGCAATGAGGAAAGAAAGCCTACAGCCAGTATTATTTGCCAGAGAAAGAGAAACCCACAGGAGCAGCAAAATCCATCAGTGAGGTGTCCCACACACCGCTGGGAGCCCAGTATGCAAGGGTGCCTCGAAGGACACCCTCCTGCCGTGCTTCCCAGAGAGATGGGTGTTGCTCTCACTTCTGCAGGGCTGAAGATGCAAGCTGTGGATGGTCTGGAAGCCAGAGACTGAAATGCTGGCTTAGGTAGGATTTCACCTCAGAGTTTTACCTCCAGAAAAGGAATGATGGCTGTAGCACATGCTGCTTCCCTAGATGTAGTGGTATTTTCATGAAATATTAATTTCTACATCCTTTTGTGTGGTCCTTTGTTTGTAAAAGATCCTGAATTCTTCCTACACTAACTTTCAAGTATATATTGTTTTATTAGGCCTACTAAAGAAAAAGATGATTTTCTAAGAAGTCAAAATAAAGAATATTACAAAAGAAAAAATTTCCGTACTTTAGACCTGCTGCAAAAAAAAGCATGTGTTTTAAAGATAACTACTTTAGTTTTAAACTGGAGTCATCGTTGCTGGAAGAGAAATCCATTGGACCTGTAACAACTCCTGCACAACATTCGTTCTCCATCTCACAGCTGTGAAAGTGAGCCTCACTCAGCCTGTGGCATTTGTTTTCACTGAGCAGATTCTGGTGAGAGACAAAACTTTGTAATTTTTTTTTTTTTAATCGAGATATTCATAGTCTAAGCTTAAACTCAGACACAGTGGCATTCGTATCTATCAATATAAAAGATGCAGATAAAGATGGGATGGATGAGTATGAGTATTAACATACCTATTTCAAATGGCTATTCATGCATTTTCTGCACAAAAGAAATCCGGACAGGAAACAATTTATGTAGTAATTGCTACATAAAATAGCTTGATGTTACAGATGATGTCAGAATGTGGAACAAAGTGTTCACAATAATTTCTCACAAACACCACCAATTGCCTGAGTCGCTCTTTAATGGAGAACATAGTCCATTTTTGAAAATATCAACTTAAATGTCTGCAAAGATCTCCTGTCTACTTAAAGATATCAGATATCTTTAATTTAATTTACACTGATTTTTTTTTTCTCCAATGATAAGACTTTTTAAATATTGTCCTATTTGGACAATTAACACTTTGGATACTTGAGAAAATCATTATTTGTATTGTGCTCATCTCTACAGCGCTATGACAGGTCTGTACTGAAATTCATGTAGGAGACAGAAAAACAGCAGCTTATTGAGGTGTTGGTAGACCAGGACTCTAAGCTTCAGCACCTCTCTGGAAGATGCTAGAGGGATAAAAACCAAAAGCATTTGTACTTCTTGAAAGCTGACTAATGGTATTTATTAATGTAACAATAGCATTATGCTACCGAAATCTAACAAAGGCTATCTAAAGTGAAACAATGGTAGAACAAATGTTATTTTTCTTTCAGGTATAGTTCTCCAAGGGATGAGTCAAATAATTAGCTGGTCTCTTTTCTGAGGGAACAAAAGGCTCTTTACCGACTCCCGTTAGAAGCTGCTGCCCAAGTCTCAGTGGTGTGTACACACAACAAGGAGGGCTGGAACAGCTGCCAGGGGCTTTGACACCATACACTGCAGAGTAAAATTTCTAAAGCTAGAACAATATCTTAACATGATCCTCCCCCAAAGTACAATGCGTGAGCTGAACAAGCAACTTCTGTAAGGCAGCAGTGTACAGCAACTGGAGAGCAGCAGAAATACCAGCAGAACTGCCTGCTCCACAACCAAATCCCGACTGGAGGAGGAGAGAAAGAGAACTTCTGAAATCCAACTATAATAAGCATATTTCCTTTAGTTTTGTCCTGTAGAAAGTTTTAGTAAAATAGCTCTGTAACTGGAGTAGTTTTGCAGCCCTGAAAACATCTCTTCAGGAGCCTTTAGCAAAACACATTCAACAATAATAATTGTGTAACACCAGCCTCCAAAAATACAAATCACAGAAATTTTTTGACATCAGTGTCTCCAAGACTGCAGTTTTCAAACATGTACTGAAAGCATCAGGTGCTTCAACTGTGACTCATTGCTATACATCAGGGTTTACTGCTTGTCAAACTTTATTTGTCAGGATCTGCAAATACAATAGCCACAGTACAATCAAAATGTTAAGCAGGAATGAGTCATGATGATGCCAGAGAGTGACCTCAGGTTTTTTTTCCTCTTCAACGGGTCATACATTTGGTGAGTCTTTTATAATGAAAAATTATTTCTGGATAATTTGTTTATTCAGAAATAACACCCTCATCCAGAATGACTGAATTGGGAATGGAGTGCCTGAAGATTTAAGACACAGAGCAGTACTTGAAAGCCAAAAATAATGATTGGTCAAATATCTTAAGAGCATAGTCCTGCGTGCTGTGATCCTGTTCCCCCAGCAGGGTTGTGCTGGGCTGGCTCTTGGGTGTGGCCCGGAGGAGCACCTGGGCGCTCAGGAAAACAGAGGGGGCCGGGGCTGAAGCAATTCCTCAGTGCAATGTCAGCATAACTACCCTGCTGCAGCTGTAAATTAAACACAAGAGAAGCTCCTGACCATCTGTGATCTCACAGTACCTGAATGCCAGTTTCGGTAACCAAGACAAATTCCAGTTTAGGAAAAACCAGCTTGTTTTTTATACACGTTCACTGAAGTTTCATTAAAGTGTAATAATCTTCTTCCCTCCTCGCTTGAGGTTAACACGTTCAGTGCCACACGGAGTGGCAGCAGTTGTTACATTTTTGTGGTGAGTGAGGTCACTGCTATACATAGCTTCCAATCAGGATGCACAGCACCCACTCCAAGGATAACACAAGTACAAGGTGTTACAATAATTCCATTTCCAAAGGAGTACCATGGAAAACCAGCACAACGATGATTTAGCGATATTCTTCTTGACTCTATCCATCACAGAAGAATCATTCCATAATTACATTATTCAGTTTTACAGATCTCTGCTGACATTTTTCTAGAACTTTTTCTGTTTAAATTGGATACCTACAAATAAAATGTTAGAAACCACCCTCTCTCTCAACACCATGCACAAGTAATCAACTATAGGATAGCTTGAAGAGAATTAAGGAGCTAGAAATACAGCATAGCAATCATGTACAGAACTCGCCACAACAAACTTACAGGGAGCAACTAGAAATATAGAAATCCACTTTTTTTTTTCTTCTAAGAACCACAGTGTTTTTCTACTGCATCAGAAGGTCCTAAATACCTCAAGGCTCAGAAATACACAGGGCTGCAAGACAAAAGAGAAAGCTGAAAGGTTGCCAAAGGTTTTATAGATCAAGAGCAAGAACACCTCGAAGCCACTCAGACCAAGCCTCACTGGCAAGGAACTGCAGTCACCCAGTTCCAGTTGGCACAAAGACATCAGAGTTCAGCATTTATAAATTGCCAGACTGGACTGACAGTAGTGGGAAATGTACAATGACAGCAAAAACTCTAAACCAGATTTTTTTTTGCAAAACACAAAACAAATATACATACAGAAACATCTGCTTTCATGTAAAACTACCGAAAAAGCGCAGTTCTCTATTAAAATGTCCTGACTTATATGAAGAATATGATTCATCCTATCTCACAGCTCTAGGACACTATGGGGAAAAGGATAGGTTTTTAATGTATAGTCGAAAATGTTTGCACCTAATTGCCTCCATTAAAGTTATATCCAAACAATTTGTACTTTCAAAGGGAGGTAATCAGTGAAATGTTGTTTCACTGCCTCGATTAAATAACCCAGAGAGGCCACATTCACATGCTCTAACAAACATCGCTTTGTTGATTCTTTTTCAGTTTATTTGTCTGCAATAATTAAGGTGCTTTGTCTAAGCCACTCAGCCCAGGAATTACATGGAGTTATGTTCTATAGGCTAAATAAAGGACATTGCCTCTGATCTGCTGGCAAATTTTAAGAGTGGATCATCCTGACCCAATTAACTTGTCCTGTTAGACTGATTGTTTTTGCTGAGAGATGCAGACAAGAATAGCTTAAAGCCAGGCTGCACGAAGCAACATGTGCTGGCATCCTTAGCAGTAAGGATTAAGAAGAAATGCAGAAAGCTTTGTGTATTTTATATGTCCCTTAAGGTCACGAAGGGAATGTCCCACTCAACCACCTAAACGGTAGAAATTACAACAGGCAAAGCCCAGGCTGTATTTAGTTTTGCAGCTCCACAGCAAATGAGCTTGTCCATCTTCCTTCTGCCAGTAACAAGCGGGTGAGTCACACACAGCAGATTTGTGTCAGTGATGGATGTGACAAAGGGGGGCGGCTACACAGCCCATTGTGTGCAGCACAGCACCCCGAAGTCACAGCTGAAGCACGTCTACAGGAATCTATCCATATATACCGGAGATATTTGAAATAGATATGCATGGAACTTAGCAGTGACTGGCATGAAAGCAACCCTGGGGTCTTCTTACCCCGTGGGTGCATACGCAGGAGGGATCTGCTGTGAATCGCCGAAGTTTGGTTGGCAAGGAGAGTTTTTTCCTGCAGATACCTTTCAGTCGACACCGTGAGAGTGTGAGCAAGAGAAGAGTCACGACAAGTGCGGCTGAATGGGCTCAAAATGTAACTTCCTGCAAGGACAGGCACAGGAGCTGGGAGCAAAGGAGGGAGGCCAAGGTGGGGAAAAGGGGGCATTGCCCACCCATCCCTGCCACTTCAGGCAGTGTTGGGAGAGCCACTGCAGACAGATGGGAAAAAATTCTGCCTCTATCCATTTTGAACCCATGCTTTTTCAAAAGCAAGCATTTGTATCTTAGATTTCTCAAATAATTTCTGAGCACAAATGGAGCACAATGGCATCTCTGAGGGAGGAATTCTGCTTTCTGAAATAGAAGACTGTTTTTAAAAGTGAGAAAAGCTCTTTGTGAATTCATACTCACAAAGAAGACCTGAAGCTCTGGAGAACTAAAATGATAAAGCCAAATCCTGCCAACAAACATACCTTCTTCAAAGTGATAAAAACAGGGAAGGAATTAGCTGAATATTTAAAGCAAAAGCAGGTATTTGAGTAAGATAATAACTCCGAGGTGGTGAACATTTAAATTTCCCTTGTTCTTTTTTCCCTGAAGAGCAACCTTTTCAACACACATGCACACAACCTTTGTTTCCAGAGTAATAAAGCACTGAAGACAGTCAAAAGCCTTTGGGAAATTTCCATTAGTGATACACCTTGTTAATGTCTCAATTCAGATCATGCACACCTGGCAAAATTATAGCAGTGAGGGTATTCCTTTGACAAAATAGTTTACCAAACCATGTAGTAAACTGTCACTTGAAACTTCAAATGAAAGTTAAGACTTTATAACAATGGTGTTGCCATTTAACCAGCCTTATGTACAGCTGTTATGTTCTATTTTGTAGACAAATCAAGACAGGTTGAATACAACAATCTTTGACTGGTTTTCTTAATCTTATGTAAAAATGCCACACCTGTTTTCCAACATGGGGTGCTGAACTACAGATTTTGCAATGGTAATAGATGGTCCTTTTACTGTCACCTTCCTTCTCACCTTCTGCTGTGAACCACTGCCCTCTTGGTTTTTAACCTTAGACATCTTTCCATGTCAGGTTTAAAAGTTCAGTGGCCTTCCCTCCACCCCAGGAAAGCTGTGTAATTTATGATGAAAAGCACAAATCAACTTCTCAACACCCTGGAAAGCCCAGCAGTATTCTTTTGGGAGGATTTAAGCCTCAGCATTCATAAACATTGATCCCTCCAGTAAAGATACATTGCACTGCACCTTTTTTGGCAAAAGGCCTGTTTTCACATTCACTGCATTTACACCTTTTTGTGAATGAACCTTTTGCAGTATTTATAACTCATTCCCAAAGCTGAGGGAATTTCAGAAAATACAGTATTCCTTCTAGCTTGACATAAACCTTGTGTCCTGAATGAGAGCCCTCCAAACCCCAGTGTACATCTTGTCCATTACAACTTTAGCAGTAGCACCAACACTATCACATCAGTCTGAACACCCTGTGGCTTCTTCCTCTGGAGTTTTCCCCCATGTCTGACCAGGAGGTTCGTTTTAGTAGCCCAAAAGCAGAGCCACCAACAAGCATGTTTCCAGCACCTTCTCACAAAGGACTTCCTCGTGGTAAAAGGTCAGTAAAGGTAGTTATGCCTCTTCCATGGCTATTGATTCCCATGTTTTGCTGCTCTGATTTTCTAATGAAAATTAAGAATTACTGCTGTCATGAAAACAGTGCCTTAAAGGAACAATTCCTTGAACTGACATTTTTCTAGCTGAGCTAAAGCCTACTACTGGAGTAACAATAACACACACAAACCATTGTAATACTAAAAATAAAACATCTGTAAGGATATGCCTCTGCCACCTAACTGCAAACAAAATTAGACAGTGTGTAATCAATATAAAATTGTGTTAGCCACAGAGGCTATTTTCTACCAATATTACCTAAATGCAAATGCACATTTCATTTTAAAATCATTGTATTTTTATGTCACCACCATGGAAAATGCTATGCCATCATTATAAAATTAAATTATTCTCACAGTCAGAAATGATGGAAGAAAAGACAAAACCAGTTGCAGCCTGTAGTCGTGCTAATTAAAAACCAATCCACTGCCAGTGTCTTACACCAAGTTAAATCACAAAGTTAAGATGGTGTGTGTTGGGGTCAATGAAATAAGAAAGCCGTATAAATATGAGTACCTAGCAAAAGATGCTGAGAATATGGAAACTGTAGGCAAGATTGAGATGAAAACAAGCTTTGAAATACCAAACCCCAGTTACTGAATCACTAAAAAACAATGGTATAGCCGGCTGAAGGTAATCCCCTTTGATGAAACAATACCCTCTGCCCACAGAAAGGTCCAAGGGTCAGAGCAGACCCTGCCAACTTGGCAGAGGGTCCAAAAAGCAGTTTTTAGAGTTTAAAATATAACACCATATGGTAATGCAATGATTCTTATAGGCTGTATGTAAATGCTATAGGATTTGTAGCTTGTTCTAGATTGGTTAATGCAAGTTAGAATATTCAGCACAGAAGATGATTTATTGCGATGTAAACGGGAAAAAAGGGATTCCGTATTCTATTCTGCATTCTGCACTCTGTATTCTTCTTCTCTGCTCTCCAACCTGCTCCGAGCTGCGTCTGGCAGCTCCCAGCAGGTCCCCTGCACCCCTGCCCTTTCACAATAAACCTCATGCTCTAAGACCTGACTTCAGAGATCTCTCGTCTCCATCCCAGCCGTCCTGGACAGAAACACCACAGATGAACCAGAGATGAACCTACCACAAACAGAAGAAATCATACAGTGTGATATGGTAGCAAGACAAGAACTGCATTAATTAAAAAGTTAAAGGTGGGGCAAAATTCCACAAAAACTGGGTGAGAGTCGTAACTCTCTCCAGTACTGGAGCTGAATGCTCTTCACACATTCAACATGAATTGACAGGATTTTCCAAAGCTCTGTGAGGGAGTCCCTGCAGTGCCACAGGGGTGGTTCTCCTCCTGGGCACCTCCTGAGTGCACACCTCGGGACAGAGCTGTAGCCCAGAACAGTGAGCATGACAGAGCACAAGCAGATAAAGCACTGCCTTTCCTGCTAAAAGCAAAGATTGAGTGTTAATTCTCCTGCCCTGAAATGCATTTTCAGTCCCACTTGTCCTTACAGCAAGGAAGCCATTAACACTGTGCCTCGGGAACGAGGGGTAAAAATTAAATAAGACAGAATCTCAGTGGCAAAGATCAGATTAATGTGTCTTCCAAGCCTTGCCCTGAACTTCACCCCAATCCCCAACCCACACAGCACAGTGTTCACCTTATCCACTCCCCAATCTCACAGGGCTAAAGGGTAAGGCTGGAAGGGTTTTGCCACTTTGGTGGATAAAGGTACTCCTATCTCTAGAAGAAAACCCATGTAATTTTTTTTTAGAACTACTTTTCTGTTTTTGTAATTACCGCCCAAATAAGCAGAATACACACACACAAGTTGCTGAGAATATACAAGTCATATAATCATTATGTTAAGTTTACAGCTGAGATTTTCCCACCTCAACAACTTTAGCAAACACCCACATGATTCCCAAACAAGGATTTGCCAGTATTTTTACTGAAGGCTAGAAGTTTACTGGAAAACATCCTGAATTGGCTACCTCCTGCTTTTACCCTACAGAAAACAAGAGGACAGAGTGCCCATTTTTAGTATGGGCATCCCTCTAATGAAACATCAAGGATATAAATTGATAGCTATGATGTGATCAGAAATAATGGTGATTTTGTATATGGAAATACCATTAATATAGTGGAAAAGAATCATGAAGTAACTAACTGCAGAGGCACTTTCAAAAATAAGCTTAGAGTGAAATTCAGCTAAATGGAACACTTGCAAATTACCTAACCAGCCATTTACACCTAGAGAGAGCTGGGTGTTACTTTTCTAGAATGAAATTTAACTACTGATTTATTCATTTATCCTTGAAAGATCAGCATCTGCAGGGTCTGGTTCTCAGTCTGCAAATTTTGTTCTGGAGCTCCAAATTGAAAATAGCAAAAGAGAAAAATAATGAGTCACCCAAAATCTCAGCCTAGCCTTGAAGGACCTGCATGGCCACACAGCCGCAGTAATTCACAAGCTACACCACCAAAAATCTCAGCTAGGGAACAGGTGACCTCAGTGAAGCTTCCACTCCTGAGGCAGACAGTGTTGACATTCAGCAACGATCAAAAGAACGTTCACCATCAAAAGAATCTCTCCATTTTCACTGGAAATTACCTATGGAACACATGATATAACTGGCCAAATTTGTTTGTTGGTTTCGTGGTTCCTTTTTTTCGGGGGTAGGGGGAACCAACCAACCAAAAATCCCAACCACCAATCAAGGTAATACAAGCCCAGTTTTTACACCTTTATTGATGACAGCTTCTCAGGGTTTTATTCTACCAACAGCTGCAGAGTCTTTGTGTTTGTACATGTTATCAGATAAGCATCCTTAAAAAACAGACTTCCAAATAAATCTGTCAGTCAGCTCCGATGCACAGTTCATGGGTATCCTGTACACAGTTATCAGTCATTCACAAATAGGACTTTACATACGTAAGAACAGAAAATGGACAGAGATAAAGAGCAGGCAGAACCTCACAAATAAGTGTTCATTTACAATTCTTAATGCGAACAGTAGCTTCTACTAAACTTACGTTACTTAGTAAAAATGAATGCTAAGCTAATAAATTATACTTTTTACAAGCACAACACAAGCCAAAGAGAATGAAAGCAGGCTAATTTCAAATCTAAATATTCTGCTTGATTCTATATTTAATACTAAAGAGATGTGTTTCAAGCACGTTTACATATGTAACCATAAAGCAAAGCTGTATGCCAAGTTACCATGACCAGAGCAGATTATCACAAGACTTATTCCCAGAATTGTGAACACTGTTCTAGAGGCAACTAATGAATACATGCAGAAAACACACAATATATTTATCAGTTTTGGTTCCAGTGATTTGCCACTTTGCCATGTCCTAGTAAGAAAAGCAGGGAGCAGTTCAGACTGGTGACAATGTCTAATTTCTGAATTTCTAATGTGACAGCTGGACAGGTGAGCCAGGGATGCTGTTACTGAAATACAAATACTGAGGTACAAATGCCTGCAAGCTGTGAACCAGCCACAGCAGCTTGGCCAAACAGACACCAATGGTGGAGCTGAAGGAACAAAGGTGCCCTGTCAGACTGGACCTCGCCACAGCCTCCACCATCTCCTGCACTTGCTTCTCTCCCTTTTTTCAGTACTACCTCACTCATGTTCCTGTTGATCAAGCCAGCTAGTTTTCTTCCCACACACACCCTCAAATTGTTTTAGTCCATCAAGTGTTTCCAGCTGCATGTCACACTTGACAGCCTCACAGCCCATGATTCATTACAAACCTTTCCCTTGCCATGATGAACACATCCAAGGACAACTACACAACTTCCTGACATATGTAGGAGAGGACAGGAGACTAATTGCCCCTGGCTATGTTTGGGACCTCTTGTTTCTTTCACTTGCCCTCAAAAAATTAAATAAGTGAGAACAATCCAAGCTCCAGGAAAAGAAAATCAAAGTAGCTTTACAAAAGTGAAAAAATTAACTTTTACAATCAATCTCTAAATCTTAACTGTTCTCATAATCCCATCACAGACATGACTTGTGCATGTACTAAAAACAAAGCCCTAAACATTTTATAGCATTTTGTGAATCATACAAGTTTTAAACAAGGAGAGATAACAGTGAATAACAAAGCCTTCCACATAATGTAAACCATCTATTCAGCAGATGCAGATGACATGATTAAATATTCTAAAACTATAAATATTATTTCACTTATATCCCAGGAGATGGGTTAAAACCCACATTTGTACAGAAAAGACTACATTATGCAAATATATTCACACATATATACATAAGTGTATTGACAATAGAAAAAACATGCTGTAAAACAAAAGGCTTATGAACAAACAATTACCCCATAAGAACTGCAGCAAGGCATTTAGGGACAATGAACCCAGGTACTTCGTTCCTCTACATTTTCCCTTACAAGTCTATTTTATATTGTATTTGATACTCTGGCATTTTATCTCCCATAATGACTCTGGGAAATGGTTATGTAAGTAGTTTTAACAAATGTTGTAAGCGGGTTTTCAACTATTTTACCATATGTTAGAGATGACAGAAGATGTTACAACAAGTGATGAAATTCATTCACAAAGAATTCATAGGGTTTTATGCTCTAAGGGTAGGAAATCATTTTGGCTGTCTCCCAGAATGAACTGTTTAATCAGAAAACAGTTGCACTGAATTAACTAGCAGTTCCATGCAGCACATCTCACTGACTCTTCCCATCATCAAAATTCTTATTCAAGAGATAAACCTCTTCTCAGTTAATTGGTAAAAATACGGGTTTGTGCAGTTGTGACTGCTGAGGCTACACAATATTGTGACAGACACTGATGTACTGACATTGCAAGAGTTCCTTTTAACCTCCTGAAGATCCCAGGAAAACTCCCCATTTGCCACTGCCACTAGACTGTGGAGGAAGCATCCCAGTAGTGGGCAGACTGGCCTCTGCAAGTGTGAAAGGCAAAGAGGAGCTAGGAATTTTTATCCCTAGAGGAGGAGGGGGAGTAATTTGTCCCTTTGAAAGCATAAACTCCTTAGAATTCCTCTGAGCAAAACAGGGACCTTTAAAGGGGACATTTAGCTTACTGCTTCCAGAGATACTTAATGTGAAACACGGCATTTAAAAAACCATCGCGGTAACAGCCCTCGTTTGTAAGGCTTTAAGTAGACCTGCTCAAAGGCATTCACATGTCAGGCTTTGAATAGGTGCTGCTGTAGATAGCAAAAGACATGATTGCCTTCTCTGGAAATGCAGCAAAATACTGAGCTCGCTTGGAACTCCATCTGCCTTAACACTGAGATGAACAGCTCATTCTTTTATTTTTCCCTTAAATACTAGCTCACGTTGGTACATTTCCATTCCACCAAAAATCTCCCTGGAATTTTGCGTCTCCTGGAGCACAATTAAAGTATACCTGTAAAACCTGACTAATTTCCAATTTATAAAAAGTAATGCAATTATCTTGTTCAAATTAAATTTAATTACAAAGCCTCTGAGTAGTCTAAGAATATTTTTTGATACATGCTCAGCTGAAAAACTCCCATCATTTTCAGCAGGGAACACAACGTCCATTTCTGGCTGTGTCACTCCCCTTCCAGTTTGATCATCTCTGGTTAATTACACCACCTTGGCACATCTCCTCGAATGGTATCTGGTTTCCAAGATGAAACATCCAAACCCAAAGGAAAATGCTAATAACCTTTCAGAGAGAGCGCGTCCAAACCCCCTGCGATCCAGGAAAAAAACAAATCCGCAGAAAACTGGTATCCACCAATCCAACAAAACATCTCCCATATTTTTCCTCCTTCCAGCACTGCCACAGACAGCTGGTTTCCAAGAGCACAACAGGCTGCTGCTACATGTCAGCGGCAAATTAATCAAAATGCTACCATGATGTAGAGGTGAAGATGGAAAACATCCCACTTACCATCTCTCAGAATATACACTCCGACAGCATCCACAGTACCTGCATGTCAGTGTTCTCCTACTGCCTTTATTGTTTTCACTCCATAAATTGGCATCAGAAATAAGAGCCAAAGAAAGTGATAATAACGTAGATAGGGATGCTGAATGCCACATTCACTTACCTGCAAAAGGAAAAGGACAGGGTTTGAGCTCACTAATCACACTAGTTAGCTAATCTTATCAGACGGCTGCTAATTATCTCTGACACAAAGAAGGATTACACGAGGCAGGCAGAGAAATGGGGTTTTTTAATAGATACAGAAATTTTTTAATAGACATTGGTTATATTGGGGAAAGAAACAAATAATATATTTATCCAGAGACCACAAACATCTCCCTTTCTGTTTGCTGAAGAGCAGATGTGACAATGAAACAGGTGGTGGAAATATAAACCCTCCTAAAACCTCCAGGGTGTTTTCTCAGGAAGTGTCTAATGATTGTCACTGGATCTGTTGCAGCGCTTGCTTTACAGGCTAACGTGGTACAGGGAGTTGCTGGGGTTTTGCCAGTGATCTCCTTGGCAACTGGCTGCTCAAAGGAGCCACAAATAGAAGCAGTAAACCCCACTCCCGATCTCGGTCTCAAAGCAGTTTGCACTTCTAACGTTCACGGAGCACGAAAATCTACATCGTAGAAAGGCAGGGCGATCAGAAGAGCCTGCATTCCCTCTCTTAGCATACTACAGCCACAGATGTGGCAACAGCAGCCAGACTCGCGCACCAGCTATGACAAAATAACGGAATAAATTATTTTAGAAAGGTTTCCAAGATGACCCATTTTACAAGGAAAATCTTAATTAACAACAGTGCAGTGTTCACACAGATTTCTCAGTAATACAGCATACTCATTTGGGCTCCTCAAGCATCAGAATGAATGAGAATTTATTCTCATCTATTTTAAAGATTTATTATAGTGACTTGATGTGATTATTTATTTCTGTTTAGCCGACAATACAAGCATAAATTTATTAAATGTAGGTCACCCATGTATTTTATATAGTAAGACAATAAATAGCAAACAAAAACCTAGAAAGAGTAATTGGCTGTCAGCTGTTCTGAATAACCACTTCATATATTATTTAACTACATCTCTCCAAGAATAGCAATTAATCATTCATGCTTGCTCATTAAATAGAAGTTTTAATTTCTTCTGCATTTTTCTTTGTAACTCATTGGTAAAAAAAAAAGGGGGGGTATTTTCTCTAATTAAAAAAAGTATTATTATTACAAAAAAGTTATTATAGTTTATCTATACAGCAGGCTTATTTATATAGGAAACTAAGGAATATAGGAAACTAAGACATAACTTCACAATATTTTATCTGCAAAATTAACAATTTTCTAGGAAAGACTGTGGAAAGAATTAAGATTAACCCTGACAAATAAAGTGAATCCTAATTTTAAAACATATTTCAATGTGAATGTGACTGCTTTCAGGAAAAGGAATTCCCTGAGTGATTCAAACACAAAATGTTGGTGTTGGATAACACCAGGCACAGATACCCCAACAAAGTAAGAACGACCAAAACATAAAAAGTTGCATGCCGCTAACTAATATCAATGTCATAATCAAGGAAAAAATTAATTTTAAAGCCTCCTGCAATCTCTTAACAGAGAAAATACCAAAGAAATGCATAAGTAAACACATTAGTCATACAGACACCTTTATAAACAGACACAAAGTACATGTTTTGTTCAAGATAGGTTGGGCCAAATGATCCTTGAAGTCCCCTTCCAACTTGGTATTCTTCAAATCTATGTAATACGTGTCACAATTGTACACAATTTAATCGTTTTTGCTTGAATAAACACACAGTTCAATTTTAAAACTCGAAGCAGCTTTATGAGTCTGTAAAGGCTTCACCATATAAAAAATGTCTTATATTTTGTTTAAGCTTAGTACAGAGTTTTACCAGAACTTGGAACATATTATTTATCTTTTTAATTAGAGTTACAAGGATGTGTGGTTCAGAAGGGACTCATTATATGCAGTTCACATGATGAAGAGAGAAATGAAGGTGTAAGAGAAATGAAGGTGTACATGAGCTGGCCCGAGTATCAGACAGCCCAGGGACACCACTCAAACCCAAGCTCAGTCCAATCTACTTTTGAGCAGCATTGCTTCTGAGATAACTTGCAGAGATGTTTCTGATATGCCTGCAGGATGCTGCCCTGTGTCACACGGACACAGCCAAAGCGATCCGTCAGATCATCTCGCCCAACCTCCACCAACACCGCCTGCGCAGCCCGCGGACAGGCAGCGTGTTCGGAATTAAACTGCCTTGTAATGCTCCGCTGCCGAGCTGGGATCCAGTCTGAGTAGACACACTCTGCCTTTTGACTGCTCCTCAGATGGAAGTGTTGAGCATTTGGAGGCTCATCGTTGTGCGAGCAAATGAGTTACGTTCGTTAGTGAACAAGTGGCAACTCGGCTGATGAGGCAACGAACGTCCCATGAGGCGATTTCCTCCCTTCCCATGAAAACTGCCTTCTGTTTGTATTGTGGGGTCAATACAGAGTCAATCTCTGTTTAACATCTCGTCTGAAAGCTCCCACAGCTGCTGATCACATGAAGGATCTGGGCAGGTTGAAAGGAATGGGAGCAGCCACTGCCTGTTGACTTTGAAGAGATCGTACAAAAGGTCTCAGCTGGACAAAAGCAATGACTAATGGATTTAAAAGCTTGGCCTCGGGTGCACAAGGCGGCTGATAACAATTTTGCAGGTATTTCTGTAGAAGAGAAACAGCCCTGATGCAAGTCCTTACAATCAACAGCAATAGCTAAGGAAAGGACAAGTTGTACATATATTCCCTACGCCCTTTTGAGGAGGCAGTGACAGCAAGGAAGGCTGAAACACAAAAAACCAAATAAACCTTTACAATGTGTTATCGGACTGGAGAGAAGGGCAGCTACCCGGAGAAATTACAGCACAACATTTCTCCAGTGTTTAAGACCAAGTGCCTGTGACAAGCCCACAAAGAGTTAGGAATGGGAAGTTGTTCTTTGCTATCAAATTTCTGCTGAGGAAACCAGAAGCATTATTTAGGTAAAAGAACTCCACAAGCCAAACATGCAGAGAAACAGGCCATTGTCAAAAGATATTCTAAACGACAGAAGAAAATGTGCTCATTAATTCAAGGAGGAATTTATGAACAGACCTTGCATTTCTCATTAAAGGAACCAGTAATGAAGTTATTTACAACTGTTGCAATTCCAGGGCTTCTTTGTTAGTAGGGAATTATAAAAACCAAGGGCTCAGGTTATTTCTTCAGCTGCAAACAAGTTACCACAGGATAAATGAGCACACTTCCCACAAGAGACAAAGCAAGAATTTTCATTTGCTTTTCTGTGCCCCATTTTCCATAGCAAGAAGACAGAGAAAAATTACACCAAGTTTGTCAGACGCTTCCACCTGCCTGAATGTGCTCTGTAAAGGAGATGAGAGAAGCACCAGAAGAGCTGGCCCCTGTTCTGAACTACAGCCAGGCAAGATTAAGAGGAAAAGAAGCAAAACCTAATCAGCCAAAAATTATGCAGGAGACCTATGCTAAAATCTCTAAAGGTGTGAAAAGCAGAAAAAAAGAGACTGCATCATCTGAAAAGACAGAATGTGACAGAAGCAGTGTCTGAGCTGGTCAAAAGTCTTAGAAATCAGGACACAGAATATTAAGTTCATATGGAAAGACAGAGATTAGAAGAGCAGCATGACAAAAACACATGCCAAACACACACAAGTCTGAGGGAAATAGGGTAGTCAGAGCTGACAGAAGAGGGATGAGCTTACAACAAACCTGGCCAAGAGAAAACCATGGCATAAGCCAACTTTACATCAGTGGAAGTGAACAGATAGTGACAGATTTTAGAACTCTACAGTATGAAAAGCCAAGCCAAGAGACGAAGGGAGAAGGAAAGGAAAAGGAAGACTTCCCAAAGCACACTCAAGGCTAGCAGAGGATCTGTGTGAAATAGGAAGAAATTTTTTTTTCTCCTCCACTTAAGAACTGACCCACTATTTTATAGTGAGGTGATATTAAGAAGGCAAGAAAAGCTACACCTGCCTAGGGAAAGCACAGTCATTTAAGGAGCAGAAAGAAGAAAAGCACTGGTCAGAACACAGGTAAGAAAAGAAAAAAGCGCCAGAATAGGAGGAAATCTAGGAGGACAAGTATGAACACAAACCAAATACAGGATGTGAAACTACAGTAAACAATTTCTACAGATTAGGGTAGGGTATGAGGTGAGAAGGATATAAGTGAGGAAATTCTGAATAGAATATAAAGGCAGAATGAGAAAGTCTGGTCAAGTGACAAAGTGTCATATCAATGTTCAGTGAAGGACCAGAACAACTTCCAGTTCCATTTAGGTGTGGTATCCAAAAGTCAAAATGATGCCAATGGCATGGTACCCTCTCTAAGAGTGTGCAGGATCCTGAAAATTGGGACTTTTGGCAAAATAAACAGATGCTGGCATAGACAGATGTGATATTATCTGGAACAAAAAGCCCCAAACATCCAATACAGCAAATTAAAACCAGATACACTTTAGGAGAACACACCATCAGTCCCCAGTCCACACATGAGCAAACTGTGCATCGGTTCTACTCAGCTCTAACGTTATAACCCTGTTGTCCTAAGTTCTGTTTTCCAGGTGATACTGTTACTTTCTTCTTCTAAAAGGCTATCTTTATTTTAAAAATAAATAAATTCTCTTGCATACAATAAAGAGGAAACTGAAAGGAATCATTGCACTAAACACAGTAAGAATCTCATCACATGTATGCCATGACAATAATTCCACACCTTGTGTCTAAACCAAACAGTCTGGAAAGGACTATGAGCTTCGCTGGTGTGCAGGGAAGGTGTCAACAGAGGTTGGCATCAGCACTTTAGCTGAGGCTCCAGACACCTCACATCCCCTAGTCCTGATCTCACCAACAACCAGTGAATTCATGTCCCTGTGCACCAGCTGCTGCCCCACAGCAGCCTGGGGGGGTTCCTCCAGCAGGGCAAGCTGCAAAAATGCCTTGAAGCATTGATTCTCATATAAAATTTGTGACAGGCTTTAATAAAAATGAATAAAACTGTTGATTCATTAAATAGATTTGGGATCTGATCTCTACCAAATAATTTAGATTTCCTTCTGTTCACTCCTTCTGATTTTATGACAACAACACACAGTATGATTCCAGTTTTTACTGTCTGCAGTCAGCGAAGAAACAAATCTGGGAAGGTTTTGTGTATACAAAAGTGAATACTAATATTGTGAAGTGTCCCTTTGCTCCATTTATATTTCAAACTTCATAAAAGGATCTATTGCACCTTTCAGGCATCATTTTCCATGCCCTGAAATTCACTATTAACAAAGACTGTTGTGAAATAAGGGATGTCTAGAAGATTTTAAGACACAAAACCCCACAAACCTTTAATACTTAAAATGGCCCATGACATTTTATTTTGAAAAAACTGCTGTCAGTACAGGAAGACATGCATTTGCTTGAAAAGAAAAATCCATTCTTCTTTTAGGAGCAGCGTTATCTACAGATCATGAGCACTATTCACCTCATCAAAGTAACTTGGGGGTCACATAAGTCACTCCTGACCACAACTGCTGGAACAAAAAAAAAAAAAAAACCTCTAAACCACCGTGTTGCAATCAGATAAAAGCAACTAAACTGAAAATGACTGAGGCAGCGGTTCTAATAAAAAATCCCATCCATAGTTAACTGGTCTCATGCTGCTTAACAGTTCAGATAAGCTGCAGTTAAAACATATATCCACCGTATACATTCTTTTTTAATCACACGAGAACATGTTCACACAGAGCCAAGAAAAAACTCCACTAACAAAACCTGAGATGGTATTTTATCCTCCTAGAAGAGGGACAGGTAGCTCATGAGTGCTGTAGTCATGGTAAAGGCAAAAAGCCTCAAAAATACCTAACAAAAAACCCCTAACAACAGCAAAACAAAGAACCCAAAACCAACAGAACCAGAGAAAACCCTGAATAATTCCTGAAAGCAGAAACTCACTCCATATATATAACTCCATTGGCAGAGGGGGAAAAAAAAGTCAGCAAATGCTTTTCTAGACGAAAATGCACTCATTCCAATTCACAGTAAGCAACAAGGGCAGGAAAGTGCCTGTCCTTACTCTTTGGCTAAAATGAGATGAAAATCCTGTGAAGGCACGCCACAGTAACAGATGTACCAACAAAAACAAAGTAGTGCTTATCTCCTGGAGTTTTAATTTTTCATCAATTGCAAATGACTCCAACTTTGTTTTATGCAAGGTTTTGACAAGCTGAAACGATGAGAAATTGGGAAAGAAGACAATTTCTTTCACAGTGAAATCCCTGACACAGCAAGCATTAATTTGCATTTTAGCAGAAATTCATCATCTGACCATATCACAGATATCCCCCACGCACAGTCTCTTCTCTTTGCTCTTGGCTGGGTATCTTTAGGTCAGAACTCTGGGGGAAAAAAAAAATTTAAAACTGAAGCAGTTACGAGGGTTGTATTAAATGGAAAGAGTGAAAAGAAAGCTGTGGCTGGAATCAGATTTTCCACACGATCCCTGAATATATGGCCTGAATTCCTGAGCAAACCTGCTGTCTTTTCACTATGCAACTCTTAAGGACAGTTTGGAAAGGCAAAGACTGAAAACATGGGGCAAGGATTATCAAGGGCTCTCCAAAAATCACAGGCATGTGCTGCACGTACTGACAGCAACACTCACCTGAGAAGGCTGACAGAAAACACAGCTCAAAATTTGATGAAAAGAATAAATTCTGCACATTTGTCAAAGTTTTCCCTCCTACACTTTTTCTCTTATTTGTTTTTTCAGAAAAAAGAGTAAGTAGCTCTCCAGCAGTTTTAATGCTCTCTTCACTAAAATAATTCCTATTGCTTTTGGTATAGTTCCAGCAAATTCCATAGCTGGGGAAAAAAAAAAAATCAAGGAGATTGCTTTTGATCCACTATTTATTTAATGAAAGGAAATACCCCTTCATCACAAGAGACATTGTTTTCTATGAAGCACTGTACCTTATTTGGCATCCAGTCAACTCTTGGCACTTTATCCAGAAGTACCAAATTCCACCTCATGGAACTGGCATTCACAAGTGTTATATATCCCACAATTATTTCAATAAATACCAACTCAACCTCATTAAACAGCAAACACAAGCACATCATAATGAATTACAGTAATGCCAGAACACAAAAAACCCACCCCTCAATGGGGCATTATTTGGTAGAAGAGACTGATTAAAAAGTATAATACATACTTTCAGAATTTTAAAATCAAAATCAGTCACCCTTCTGGAAGAAGCTTCTGTTGAACTACAAATTATGGAGCTGACTAAAGAAATCAGAGTGAAATTCTCTGCCTCATGCTGTGGAAGAGTTTAATCACCATGTTTCTTCCTAGCTCTGTGTGCTATGAATTTATGAATTTCAGGTAAGCTAAGCATGCTTTACAAATCCTGGAACAGACTGAAATGCTTGCCAGGTGTTATCCCTAATATCTGAAGCCAGCTGGAGCCCAGGCAGTTGCTGTACCCATCTCAGCAATTTCAAACACAAAAGCATCAGATAAAAAGAGTGGGCTGAATTGAAGGGGACAACAGTCTAAGAATCCTACAAAATTAGACTTGGACATCTCTGTACCTGACTTTACAACAATCTTCCTGCTAAACATTTCCCAAAAGGTGAATTCAGCTCTGAACATTTATTCACATCAACAGGCCTGCTGAGATGTTATGAAGTAATAAAGCACTTGGGCTTTTGTGCTTTTGTCAAACGCACAAAGGCAATGGAGCAGCACACTCAGAGCAGGACTACTCATTTATTGACTCCATTTTGCCATGGTTACCTGCATTCATGAGCTAGAGGAAAGCAAGTCTCTATTTGGATGCTGCAGGAAACCTAGCAGGGTAATATGCAATATTGATGAACTAGACTAATAAGAGTATTATATGAGGACACTGGAAATTTCTTTGGGAAGACTTGTGGGGAAAAAACCAAAACCAAACCTGCTGAAGAGTTTTTCAGAGAACTGACCTTTACTATTAATGGAAGCAGAACACACAGCAATGAAAAATGCTGTTCTGGAAGAGCTCTGCAACTTGCTAGGATTTTAATTTCTGTCACTTGGAGTACCTTTAACATAACTTTGCCAGAGAAGTCCTTTAAAAATAAAGTAGCATTTGCAACCCACTGTGAAAAACAACTTGCCTAGGTCTCCTATTTTCAACTATGATGTACATTCCCACATGTGAGAAAATCACTGTGGAATATTTTTTGCATCAGTTTGACGTTACTGTGTAGATTAACAGGTAATTGCATGTTTCTATCTCTCAGTTCTCAGCTAGGTTATCTAGTTTCTTTCTCCCAGTCACTCAGACTGTTAATCATGCTTTCTTTTCATACAAGAGCAGCAAGCAATTCAAGTTCAGCAATACAAACATCCTGCAGGTGAGATTCATATTATAGGCACTATTAGTAAAAGGTGACATGTTACACAGGACAGTGCAGTGTCACTGGCAAATATTTTTTATTTGAGTGAGTCAGTTATGAGTTCTGCACAAACCAAGTGATCTCCACCTGAAGAAGGGGCACATCCCCTTCACCTAACAGGCAGCTTTGAGAAAAGATTTTGCCAAAAGTATGTTGTGAAGCCAGTGGTAGAAGGTGTGGTGAAACAGAAAGTTAAAGGTCACACAGGGTTTCCAGGTGCAGCACTTCACCAGCACGGCTGCAGGACTTCCACACTACAGCTTCAGCAGCCAGGTCAGACTGAACAGAGCTGCCTGCCCCACTCTGTGCAGACACACACATGGAGTCCTAAAAAATGAGTTATTTCAGAAGAGGAAGATAGTGAAAGTTGAGAAAAATCATTCAGCCACACAGAGTCAGTCCCCCATGTCACACTGCTCTTTGGAAAGCTGCAAAGACTGTTTGGGAAACTCCACAGCACGTTCAAGAAGTATGGCTGACACATCAAACCCAGCCTGTGCTGCTGCTAGACAGACCTGGCAAAAGGCTGGCATAGAAACACAAACACCAGGATACCACTGCAGCAGTCAACTCCAGTTATTTACAGTAAAGAAGGAAGTGTTGCTGCTTTAAGAACTTATTTCCATTCTCCTAATAGCTACTGGTTCACTGATCACAGCTTGTGAAACAGCTTGCTTTTCAGCTTATAGCCAGAATGCAATTCAGCTAGGGGTAATGTAAGATTTCATAGGAAAAGCTACAGCAATGACAATATGGGCAAAGTTTCTGTCTCCCATTTATTTCCATCCTCACTGTTGACAGAGAGGTTAGAGCTGCCCCAGGGGCTCTGGACATCAGGTCAAGGTCTGCTGGGTAAGCAGGAGCACGCATTCGCCTAGAAACTGCATAAAAGATCTGGAGAAAAAATAAAAATATCTAGTGAGCCTCTTCACCCTACAGATTCCCTTCAAAGACCCTCAGCCTTTTGGAGCAAACAGAGCTGCTCTCAGCCTTTCAGAACACCAGGATAGTACCAGTGCTACCATGGTCAGTTTATGCTCAACTCCAGCCCTTCCAGCACCTGGTTGACCATTTGCTCCTCTTGAGCCCTGGAAGCTCCACAGACAGGTTTTCTTTTTGTTACTATTATTAATGCCTCACTCCTAACAGGCCTTCCAAATTTGTGCCTTCTGTGTGGAAGAGAAATATTTAAACAGCAAAATTTAGAGGCAAAATGGAACCATCATGGTTCCATGATCTCCTTAAACATAATTGCTCCCCAATTTCTTATCGTTTAGACAGTGAAAAGGTTGAAGACAAGGACCAGGTCCTTACCTCATGCAGACTGCAGCATAAAGGGGCTCTGATTATAACTGTGGATTCTGTACTACTGTTAAAAATCAATTTACAGTTATACTTTACTACACAGGAATTTCTCATCTCAGGCTCTTTGGCATCTCAAAACAGCAACTGAAACTGAAGGCTGTTATTCTTCAGACTGTCTTTCCTTTCTTGACTGTTTTCTCACTATAAGCACACCATCCTTTCCTCCCAAAAGCATCCTACGACCATCCTGCATTGACATTTAATATTTCATGATTACTGTCCAGTGAGTGGCATGTCTGCAAAAGATAACCAAGACAACAAATAATTAGCAGGTTTTGGCTGGCTGAATGCCTCCTGTGAAGAAAACAGCAATTCATCTCCTCACAAGAGACAAAGGGAAAGACTGAAGGAGCTCTAAGACATCTTGCATTAAACCATTATATTCCTTCCCTACAGTGTAATTGCTTATTTATACACATTAAGAGAACTAAGAGTTTCTGTGCAGTAAACAGAGACAGTGCCCCACGCCCCCTCCCTTTTCACTTAGCTTTAAAATCAACTGAAATAATGCAAAAGTAATTGGAGTGATAAATTAGAGCTATGTTTTATTTCTTTTTCAAATTAAATGGTTTCAGCTTTAACTGGTGACAAAAACCGAATTGGATTTTTCAATTTCTTAGATTGTCATCAATTGCTTTTTCACTGTTGTACCCTTTCTGAGCCTCCTTCATTTTGCCTGGACATGATTGAAAATTAACTGGAACACAAAATGGAAATGTTCCTCCTCTCTATTAGGAACATTTGCCAGTGTTAGCTGAAGTCTGCATTCCCTCTCTGCCTGTCATCCCCTCATACTGGAAGCAGAGACAAAAACGCTTTCATTTCCATCTCAGGCAGGAACACAGCCCTTCTTCTATGTGGCTGCAAACCCCTCATCTCCCCTCACCCTACTCCACAGCAAAGATGGAGAAACTCATTCCCAAATCCCAGTGGCTTGTGGAACCAACAGAGGGAGAGCATTTGGGAGTCAAGATGATCCTCTACAAACCCATGTCAGAAACACCAACAGAAAACCACATAACTGACTAAACACCACAGGATCTCCTCTCTTCTTCCCATTCTGGTCCCAGTGAGACCACACAGGGACATAGTGGGATTGAGCTGGGGGGGGGAAGTGTATCTCTAACACTGAATATTCCTGAAATTCTGCCTGCACTGCCCAGCTCAAACTTATGGAATAAGTGGTTGGAAACAGCTGGGCCGTTCCAAACCAACACAAGAGCAGGAAGCACCTTTGGGCAGGCAGCCAGTCCTGCTGCCCTGCCAGCCCCCGCCACCTCACAGCAGCATCTCAGAGAGCCCCAAGCAGCTCAGACTTGGTAATTCCTGCTCCTCAGCAGCCTTCACGCCTACAGCATCATGTGCTTTTGAGTTCTGGCTCGTCAGCCACTTGGGGACTGCTCAGAAGCCACACGTGGCTGCAGAGAGGAGCCACTTTCCCTAAACAGGAAGGCTAAGATGAGCTTCCTGCACCCAAAATGCCTGCCTCTCGGATGGAATGGCGTGCTCTGAGACGTGGCAATGGAAAAAGAAGCCAAGTTGCTATTTAAGCTCTCAAACCTCTTCTGGGAACTGTACTGAAAACAGTACCTTTCCATTGAAGAAAGAGAGGTGTTACATGGAGACCGCATTGAAATTGAGTGCAATACTGGAGAGCAATGAAAGGAAGAAGTCAAGGCAGAGGAGTGAGAAGATGGGCAAATTGTTACTGAATACATAAACACTGCCAAGTGTTCATCAAGTGTGTTTCTCCCTGTATCAAGTTCATGGCATAGAGAACAACACAGTGTGGAAGTTTTCACGCTAAGTGCTCTTCATTGTGAACAGAGAGCAGCAGATTTTTCTACCAGTGAGCAGGGTCTTCTTTGAAGCCTTTGCATCTGACAAATTATCAGTCAGAGAGAACAAAATTACTCTTTCCATCCTCTCCCATATTTCCACACTTACACGTCTCCAGAGAAAGCCAGTCGTTTCCAAAGTGTTTCCAGTGTTAATATACCCGATTCTTTTAAATAAGAAAATACATATGTATTAGTCACATAAAAAAGCTTCAAAACTATACATAAAATCTGCAAAATCTACAGCAACCCGTGCTTATTAGCACATCTGTGCCAGTTTAAGTGGATGCCATTGATTCAGCTCATCAAATAAACATGTTTACCATCAGCTATGCTTCTCCCATGCCTCCAGTATAAAACTCAATGACAGATACACGACGCAGAGCCTTAAAAAGGACAAAACAAGCAGTGATGACTTGTCACCAGTGATTTCATGCAGAAGCTTCCAGTCCTAAGTCCCTATTTGCATAAATTGGAACTCATGAAAAAAGGAGTTCTAAGAGCAACTCCCTCAATAATCAGTTTTTCCACCACTGCCATTTTTCAGCAGCAAAATAGACCTATCTCACCATGGTCCTGAGGAAAACATGCTCATTGTCTCACGCATCTGAAGAGGTAAGCACAGATTATCCTAAAGTTGGTTTAAATATGTTATTTCTCTCCTTGAAAATTCCATTGAAAGTGAAAGAGAAAACGCGAAGGGAAGGAGTGCGCTGAACGAATCAAGGAGTTCCACGTTTTTCATTTAACTTTTCTTCCCCTCTGAAAAGATCCTCCTCTAGCATTTCCAGATTGATTTTTGAGATGCCATTGAGGGGAGGTAACTAACATCCAGGCTTAATCCCATCAGTGCCACTGTCTTACAAGTGGTGGAACCCGCAAGAGAAGACAACAGAGACAAAACCAGGCCATATGAACTCAAGTATTAACCTGCCACAGCAGGGATACAGCAAGGTAACTAAATACACCCTGAGCACATGCAGCAGCTTTTTTTGGCTGCTAATCCTGAGATGGTGTCAGTTTTGACAGCTCATGCTATGAAACACAGCAGTGCTTGGAAAGTCTTTCAGGCTGGCCTCACTCTGTGTTGCTGCAGTTCAGTAACAGTCAGAAATCCCCCTGACCAGCTTCCTTTCCACTCTGTTACGCTTCCACTTCCCCAGCTGAGCCTGTTTATTGCAGACTTCACTGGATGAAAACGGTGACATCAAAATTATAAGGGGTTTGCTACTGTTAAAATTGTTTTCTTGCTAGAGTAGAAATACAATCAACTACTGCCAGAGTACACTCTTACAACCCTATTAAAGACTAAACCCTTTGGAAAAATGTTTTACATTTTACCAGTTTACCTTCAGGTCAGTAAAGTGCATTAAAAACATTGGATGAAGATCTCCGATATGGGAAACAACTTCACTACAAGCTCTGAAATACATCACCTACAATATTCTGTACTACCTTTGAAGCTGCCAGTCACAGAGCATCTCTGGTGGTTGGTTATATTGTGTATGAAAGCGGTTCCGAAGTTACAGCACAAGACTACAAACTGATCCTTCTTGGGTTTCTTCCCAGCTTTATTTGTGATTTGCAGTGAAACAAGGAGCACTAAAGCAACTCCAAACTACCCAAGGCTTTGAGGACAGAGACAAAGCAAGGTACTCAAAACTGTGGAGCACTGGGAATTGCAGAAAAAAACTGATTTTAGCTCTCCTGGCTATTTGTTACTGTGAAAGTCTCAGACAGGCAATGCAGGTTAAGTCAAACACACTGAAATGTGCCCTTTCCTGCAGCAGTACAGGGACATTTATCACTGGCCCCTTCACAACCCTGTGGTCACCAATCAGTAAATCCCGTGCATGATGATGTGGACTACTCAGCAAGGTAGCAAGCAGCATCCTACAATTCACATTGAGGTAGATAGGATGAAAATTTGTTCATTGTTTATGGTTTGTGTTGCCCACTGCTTTGCCTCTCTGTTTTGAGCGCAAACTGGACTGGTTTTATTGCTACCACATCATCTCTCAGCTTCATAGTGCTGATCAGAGCCCTCTTGTCACTCCTGTATTCCCCTGATTCCCAAACCCTGTCTATGCCCTGCTACTTTAGGCTTCCTGTGTTCTGTTCCGTTGTCATTTTTCCTCCCTCTGTTCTCCTAGGAGATCTGCCATATTTCCATTTCTGTGCCCTATCACCTCTGACAGTCCAGTCTTGCAAACACAGATTTGTGCTAGGAGACTCAAGACGGCAGGCTAGCTCGTTCAAATCTGTGATATTTAAGCTCTTACTCAACAAATAACCAAGCCCCTTCTTTTTCACTTTGGTGTTAGCTGCTTTTGCTATCATTACTGCATTTGGAAACTAAAATAAAATGCTCCTTCTTTGGTGAATTTGCTAAAAAATAAAATGAAGGAACTAGTGACATGGAAGCACTCAGAAGATCAGATTTTGATAATATTAATTCAGTAATACTAAATATGCCTATTTCCACAGAGGCAATAATGCCATATATATACACCATGTCATCAGAAATAATTTATGCAACTATTTATCCAATATACAGCAACTTTATTTGAAACGGCTGTTTCAGCCTGATTACAGATGCATTTTGAATTTGACAAGTAATTCAGCTGGAAAAATAATCATCATGCCATACTGACATGCTCTTCTTGCCTTGTCTGCCTATGGCCCTACAGCTCCACGTCTTACTTGTGAGGATTTGAGAAAGACAAGTACTCAGTTTCCTCTCCATGAAGGGATGTGGACCCCCACATCTCCCAATCACCAGCCAAAAGCTTCAAATCTCTGTCCTGAATCAGCCGATTGTGGATTAAGTACAGAATTTCAACACCATCTTGAGGTGAGTTCCTTTTGATTTCTGTTGTGAGGATTATTCCATTTTGTGAAAAACATTTCTACATGGTGGGGGGAAGGATGGGGGAGATGTCATTTGACTTAGGGAACCCAGAATAGAATGGAGAACCCCTATCATGTTATGTGGAAGGAATTATCATGTGCTCATACCAATAAGTAACCAAACATTGATGAATATGTGCTCAGATTTTTTTTTTTTTTGTCCTATACATGTTTCTGTGGTCATCTCTTCCAGAGAAGCAAATGTTCCTCAGCAGATTTATAACACCCCAGTCACACCCTGCACTGGCATCTCCCGAGGCAGACTAATCAGCTCTGCTTCCTGCCTGCGGCACATTAGGTCATCGTTCCCTGCTCCCCAGCCACGCCGGGCACCTCAGACAGGCAGCGAGGAGGGCAAAGCTGCTCTTCTCTTCTCCAGTCAATCTATATTAAGGGGCTTACACTGCAAAGCAAAGGAAGTGCTGAAAGAGGATACAAATGGATTAATATTACAGCTCTTAAGCAGTCCTAGGAAATTAAAAACAGCCTGCCTGAACAACACAGAGACTGATGTGCTACAGGCATCCTCCCCAGCTCTCACCATAGTAACCAGGATAGCCAAACTGTCTGTGTCTGTGAGCTAGGGCATTTATATCTGAGAACATTTTCCTCTATTTCTGTAACATATAATTTGCAATTGGGTGAAAGACTTCAAACAGCTGAAAAATAATAAAACCTAAAGGAAATATCCTTTTTTAAATATGTATCTACAGAGCAAAGGGAGAGAGAAAGCTAAGAGGTCTGTAACATGGTTTCTTCACACAATAAAGCCTTCTCACTATAGACATATCTTAATAAATAAGATATATACTACTCTGAACATCACAGATCTTGCATTCCATTACACATCATAGATATTTCTGTATTTGTGTGCAATGAGATCATTTATTTTGGTAGCTGTTAATTCTAGCAAAAACACTTGTCTATATTTAGGTATTATTCTGGAATACTATTTTCCCAAAGTTCTTGTACTTGAAACGTACATAAATAATCAACAGCCAGTAGCCAAAACAAACAAACAGCTAAATTACAATGAATACACAAGTAACTTCTTTTAAAATTATTATTATTCTTTTCAGCTTTATGGTACGTTTTCTAAATAGAGCAAGTTGAGCAGATAAGAACGGTAACTGCTGTGTTTATACTCCGTGTTGAACATACTTCTTTAAGCTCACTCTGGAAGGTCAGGCTTCAATCACACCCTCCAGCTTGCATCTTTCCGGCAGCTCACATGGATTATTTTGCTGATAACACCATGTCAAAGGGACCAGGCTTCCATCTGTACGTTCCCCTAATATACTTCGAATTCCTAAAAAAAAACCCTGCTCTATTTTTCATTTACAGGTCTTCAGCTGTACTAAAGTTAGCCAAGGTGAGGACATCCACGAGAAGCTGCACAACGATCCCCTGCTACAAAGCACAGAAAAGATCATTCAGGATCAGATTCTCAGCGTCATGTCAGAGGAGGGAAACAAACCCCAGGGAGCCACCACCAGACCTCCTGGCTGTTGCAGGAGGTGAGAACATTTGCAAGCTACAAATCCCATGCTGAGGCCTCAGATCAGTGCCAAGCCCCTCCGGCCACGCCTGGCCTCCAGCACTGCGGCCCTACACAGATCTGCACATTTGCATGAGGGATTACTGAGGTCCAGCTCATATGTTCCACAGTCAGAGAGATTTTTTTTTTTTTTTAATACACCTGGGGTTTGATTCCTACATTTCAACCGAATGTACTTTCCTTGCTTCTCCGTGAGCATGCAGACCTCATTTCTCACAACGTAATTCATCTCAAAAAAAGCTGCCAGCACTGCCATTTTGTGCTGTCTGCCACACAAGATTTTGCTGAGATAGCCATTAGTGCTAATGCTTATCCTGGCAATGGAACACACCACTGAATAGATCTGCTTGCTGTAATTATTTGAATTACTTAAAATTAGTGAAGTGCCAATCATTTGTTCAGCAGGGAGGAGATGCATACAATTTCTAGCAAAAATCAACGCAAAGTTGTCGTAGTCAACCAAAATGGATTCCTCTTAAATTCCTCTTAGGGTTATGAAATGTTTTAAATTAAAAGCCACTCGGGCCTTAGTTAAGTAGTCATTTAGGACAAGTTATGAAGAACTCTTATGAGACAGAACGAATATACAGCAATTCTAAACATGGACGTGCACATGACTCACATAATTCCCCAAAACTACTGTAACTCACTCAGCACTATTTAGGTGCTCAACAAACCATTGGGATATACTAAAAATATAACACCTGGAAAGAGCAACTGAGTTGTGCACTTTGGTTACCACCTCTGACTGCAGCCTGCAGTGCCTCAGATGCACACCCCTGGCCCCGGGAGGCAACGGAAGTGCTGGAGATCAGTCAAAAATGTAAATCCTCACCGGATGAGCTACCAGCTGAGTTTGAACTCACTGTTGTTATGCACCCTCATATCATGTTTACAAGTCATAAGAGGTCCTGGCTATAAGCAAGCAACTATTTTCTGGGGGTTTAGAGAACAAAAAAGCTGCAAGGGAAACCTGCCCAAGATTTCTCAGCACACAGTGAGCAGCTGTTCTCTATTCATGGCAGAATTTCCACTTTTAACTTTAACGGACGGTTCAGATACGAAGGTACATAAATACTGCAGCAAAATAGTTGTAAAGAGTTTTACTGCCCCTATTAACTTCCAATGAACTCAACTATAAAAAGGAAATGAAAGCATAAAATTACAGTGATTGTTGAAGCCCCCCCCCTCCCCACACACAGTTTCATTTCCAGATATTTTTACTTCACAAACAACCATGGCTTGCCTTGAAATGCTGTACCCGCTCAGGACCTTGCCTCTGCTTTTATGAGTACTTGTTTTGTGATTGCCCCACCACCAGGGTGGCAAACACCAGCACTGAGGTGCCAGCCCCTGTGCCTGGTAGATTTGGTAACTGTTTATACCCATTTAGAACGAGTACAAAGGAGATGAATGGCAAATTTGGGTTTAGAAGCAGCATGTATCCACTTTTCACTGCAATAAATATAGATGACAGAGAGACAACGACACATCGGGTATAGATGATAACCCATTTTCAAGGCAGCTGCCCCAAATCTCCTCTTTTCCCTTCCCCTCTGTTCCCTCCCCGAATCACTGACAACATTCCTCTCAACGTTCACTTTTTGCAAGGACAGACTTGTAACAGCTTCCGCTCAATTCAGGTGAAATTTGAAAGTCCCATAAAACCTCAAACCCCCCAAAACCCTCAAATACTAACAACTGAGGCTGGAAAACACAAAATGCTGTACCTTAGGTTACACATCATACATATTATCCAAAGCATATTTTATTTTTGCCTCAGTGGCACAAATATAAAGTTATTATATACAATAATAATTTAAGTTCATTCTGTAAACTGTGGTTGTTACACTCATTTCTCTGCTGTAATGGCAGTCACATTTCTGCAATGGTGCCTACTCCATCCAATCCTTTTCTGAGGTTTTTTTCAGGGGGGTCTCCTGTTTGACTTTGATTTTTTTTTTCCCCAGAAAGCAAAACACGGACAGATTGCCCATGTCTCCTGCTGAATCACAGAATAATAGCTCAGGATCTCTTTTATTCTTGATGGTGTAATGTGCCAGACATGTGTCCCTGTTTAGGGATAAAGACTCATTTTTCCTTTGAATTATTTGATTAAGGACTAAGAATGATGTGTTTATTTGCATCATACTACCGTTATATGGAAACCTGACCTTAGGAGAAATGTATAACAATATTGAGTGAATAAGATGACATTTCTTTTTTTGGACCACTTCAATTTCTGCATTAGTGACTAAATCCAAGCAGTGTACAATATGAATCAAGATATGATTAATTCTGCCATGAATTAATATGCATTAACTTAATGAAAAAAAATCTAAAGGTTATTTAAAAATCCCACCAGGGTGTTCATGCTCCAAGGATAAAACTAATCAGACTACATAAAATTTCAAGACAATCTCAATCCTATAACAATTGTTTTCATCTCTTCATGGCTTCAGTCTAGACACGAGGGTTGAGTGCCTGGTAACACTTCACATGGCTATTCTGCACATTGGCTGTAAGAAAACAGGAATTCTGACCAGGAAGAAATCAAGATTTCTCTATATGATCCCTTTAAGGGGATCTCCCCAAGACCAAAGCTGCCCTGCAGAGTCCATCCTGCTCCACTATCAGCACCTCACCATCCCTTTGGCCTCAAAAGCAACAGGAAAACTTCAAACACTCTGACCCAGCATCACTTTTATACTTGGACAGCCGTAACTAACTCAGCCCAAGGTGGCATGGCTTTAAATACTGGGGTAAAGACCACAGTGCAATGAAAGGTACAACTTGCACTCTCCTGAACACTGACAGCCCTCCTCAACCCCAGTATAAACCACACACTCATGTGCAATTGTCACTAATGCAGCATCAGGAAGTTATTTACTTAGGAAATGTGTTAAAATAATACAAAAATCCTCTCACTTCTCAACAGTCCTAAATGAAGTGGCCACTTACATTCCTGGCCCCTAATTAACCCACAGAACCAATTAGCTGTTTTCTTTGCAGTTTCATTTCATTATAGATTCAGCACCATGATTATAAAGAGGGAGCAGTTCAGATATGCAATACTTGGGGTAGATTTTTAAAAATACACTTTGCATGCTAAATATCCAGGTCTTTGAGGCACTGTTCCTTTCTGCTGAAATGCACACCCCAGTGATGAGATGAACAGTAAAACACAAAACCACAAGTAATAGTGGTGGAATACTTTAAAAAATTGCTGAAATTTCTGAAGAGAAAAATCAAGCCAACACTAGGACTGATTATTTCAGCCTCTATCCTGTGCATGAGCAGCTCCTAACTGCAACAGAGACCTAGATTCAGTTCATGAGAGTATGATGCTACAAACCAAGTAAGGGAAGAGCTACTCCAGGGATGGAAGCTGCTGTGAGAAGAGGATTTGTCAGAACATTCCATCATTCCCTTCCCAACCGACTGAGCACAGATATTGCTTAGCTCCAGATGGACATATCACACATTTTCAGAAATAAAGTGAAAATATGTTCCAAATAACAACTTTCTCTCCCCTTCCCCCCTGCTCTAATTATAAACCTGTTCCCAGTTTTGTGGGATTTATCTCGGTATGCACCCTGCAGTATGCCTATCATTATGAATGGCAAAGAATTGCATAATGGCATTGTTAATAGTCATTCACAGAAGTGTGCTGTAATGCATTTAAAAAAACCTCACAGGCTAAGTCGGGCCAAACAAGTAGCCTGATTTTAAAACTGCTGAAGAGACAAGCAACTCCCACTCTTCAGTGAAGCTGCTGAGTGCTCAACACTTGAGAAGTGGAGCGCTCTGTAATCTCTGCTCCTAGTTTGCCTTCTGAAAATTTTACCTTTTGACAAAAATCTATTCAGTATTAATCCTTGCCACAGGAGTAAGTTAAAGAGAGTCAGGACTACTCTGGTTTTGTGCCAATTTTGGAACTTTGATGGGAATGTGCTGGCAGGTGTAAGGGGCAAAAATTTGGGTGCTCACTTTCAACAACCGCATACAGACCTGGATTTTGCCAATGCTTTCTACAGTGCATTTCTACATTGCTTCAGAAAAATTATTGTATACTCTTGTTTCTCTTGACTTCTCAACTGTCATCCTTTAGAGTTCCAAATCTTAAGCAGTAGTTAATAGTCTAATAATGTTTTTTGACATTTTGCACTACAATCCAGCCCTGCATAGATTAACATTTTGTTTCCTATTTTAGAACAAGTCCTGTCCCTCACAGCTGTGGAATAGCTTCAAGCACAAGTAACAAACATCAGAAGACAAAACAGTAACTGCATTTGACAAAGCCCTCGAACTATATTTTACAATCTCACAGGCAAAGTGTTATTGTGTATTTATTGTGTGGATTTGCAATTTAAGAGATTATATTCTGGATAACAGGAAAATGCATAAATTCAAGTACTGTGAGGTTTTCCCCCTCCTATTTCCAGCACTCCTCATTAGACTGACTGTACAAACACCCCAAAGTATTTTTTGCACCTATATAAATCCTTTTTCTTATTTCCAAGCTTATAAGGACTTCTGAAAAATGAGCGAACAGAAAGGATGACATGTTCCCGCTTAGCTCCTGTTTCAGAGAGGAGCATAAGCTCCTGGTTTTATAAACATTGCTCAATAAAAATCAGTATTCTTGTCAAGATTGGGAAAAAAAAGCAAAAAAAGGCACACCAACCCAAAATAAAGCTCAAATGACTACCAAAGTGATGCTGACATTAGTAACTCAACATACTCCTGCTGTTCGCTGAAATGTGCTGTCCTTTCAGGGTGCCCTACAGAGACTTGAACAAGATGAGAAAAGAACACTATTTCAGGACCACTAAGATTGGGATCAATAGTAACCTTGTCATTTTGATCTCTCAGTGTGCTCACAGTAAACTTAAAAGGTGAGAAAAAGACCTAGGATGTGATACATAAATTTATCCCTAAACTTGCTGTAAGGAATCCTACGATTACCGTGAATATTTTTTATATATACTTTAAACCTCTGACAACACTGTAATGCAGCAAACTGATCTAGCAGTATCTGAAATCTATTGGGTGTCTAGAGACAGGACTGAGGAAAAAATATCTGTAAAAGATATGCTGACCATTCTTTAGCCACATCCTTTGCAAGCAGATTCCCCCTTCTATTTTGGAGTATACTACAAAAGAAATGACAGAACTTAAAGTATGTGCAAGACCTAAAGAACAGAAAGCAATAACAAAAGAAGCGAGGTGAGCGCTGTGAGAACAGATGGCTCTTGTCCATCTGCCCCGTCCCACCAACAAACTGCTCTTGGTCATTTTAATAACCTTAAAAGACCCAAGGACTAGGGTAGCTGGCTAGTGCCTGTTCCTCCTTTTCCACAGTGCCCTCAACAGCAGCTGGAGTCACAGCCAGCAGCTTTACAGGTCAGGAAAGCACCGCTCCTCCTGCACTGCATGACCTGCCAAAAAACAGAGCAGCACATCTCTTTTTAAAGGCAGCCAGCTTGCCTGCCTCATACTCAAACTTTTCTAGACTGCTAACCTCCTTTTCCTTACTGCTGCTGACGTTTGCTGGGAGGCGCTGGAGGCAATCCACCAGTATCAAGTAGATAGGTCCCTTCCATTGAATGTAATTTCCAGAAAATGAGCCCTGGTTTACAATCAGGTGTAAATACCAGGCTCTGCAATCCAATGATAAAAACACCCACTCCAGAAATGAGGCAGAATCTGCGCTGCCTTCTTCTCACGCAGAGTTTTCAGTACAGGGAACAGCTGGATGCTGCAGCCCACGGGAGCTCTCTTCCTGTCAAGGTCATCCACAAAGGGCTGCAGACTGCCCCTCCAACTGGCCCTGCCTGCTTTGCATTTAATTTGACATTAGGGTCAGTTCTGCCACAATGGAGCTTCCTCACAAATACATATGTATGTGTAGGGAAGTGAAAAACAAAGTGATGGGCCACATCTTAATTTTGTTTTCAAGATCTTATTGCAGCCAACACCTAAAAGCAGAAGTGTGAGTGAATACAGAAGTCAAAGGCTGGCTGTACAGCTCAGAGTGAACTATTTCATTGTAAAGACATCTTCTCATTTAACACAGCTGTAAGATTTTCACAAATGAAAAGCCTGAAACATGACAAGGAGTAGGAAGGACACCATTCTCTGCTAAATGTGTGTGTGTGTAATACAAAGCAGCAGGCATGGAGAGAGACAGGAAACCCCTGTATTAGGAAGTCAAGCCACGGCTGTAACAAAGATGCCCGGGAAGGTAAGTAGAGTATTTGTAGTTGTGGACACCTACTTTACATCCAAGCAAGCAGGGAAAGCAGGGAACAGAAGCACGCAGCGGAACTCGTTACATAACAGACATCGCATCAAGAATAAGTGCAGAGGTTTGGTGCAGCGAGAGGAAAGCATTAAGGTGGGAGCAAATAACTTTTCCGTTTCGGTGCATTTGGGTTTGTTTGGGTTCTTTTGGTTTCTGTCTTAAAGACAACGCTAGGGGGCAATGCAGAAGGAACCCGCATCCTGCATGACGCCCGCCTGGGGCTGCTGCAAAGTCTGCACGCAGCACCTGTGGGCTCCTCTTCCTGGGGCTCAGGAACTTTTTAAAGACAATTTCAAACCTCTCTCCTGAAAGATCGTATTTCGTGTTTCCAGATAGTGCACTTGATTTTTATTTTTTACAATTCTAAGTTGCCAAGTAATGTGGTAATGTTCGCAGGCTCAGTGCAAATCTGGGCACACCACCACTTAGGTGGCTGCTCAAACTGGTCCATCTGAGGGCTGCACAAAAAAATGACTGCAATTCTTGAGGTTAACTATACGCCTAAATTCAATAAAAGAAGTTATGCTCCTGTTTAAGAGTTACTCTGAAAAGTCAGCCTTGGATTTTCTCTTCGATTTCTCTTTAATAGTGTCATAAATTAGAATCTTTCAGGCCACTATTCTACTTTCAAAAGTTCAGCTTTCAGACAAATCACCTACAGCCCTTACTGCAAATACAATACTTCATTATTCCATACAGTTTCATCAATACCTGTAGATGAACAAACATCCTCTTTGGTTTTATTTTAGTTGCCAAAAGTTGATCTTCAAATATTTTCATTTATTGAGCTAGTTAGTTTTTAAATTTAGTGCATTAGTCAGCATGAGGCTCCATAACAAAATTTTTACATCTTTTTAATACTCCTCATCATTTTCACATTTTTAGAATATTTGTCTCATACTGTATATTAAAAAAAAAAAAAGGTGGCTGCTGAAATCTGCTTTACGTGTAAAACTGTGAAAACCCTACAAAACGTATTTAACACAAGTTTGCCATAGCTGCTTAGGAACCTTTTCTCTCAAATAGTTTGCTATTAGGTGGTGACAATGTTACCACAGTAAGCACCACACTTGAAATACCTTTTATTTTCATGTTAAAATATCAGTAAAATAAGCCAGCTTGAATCACCTAATTCAAGCTGTATTTTGATTCAGATCCCTATCGACTTATACACATTACCTGCCTGGTTTCTGTCACTTAAAACTATCATTACACTTATGCTCACAATACTAGTTTCTTTAAAAAAAGGTCTATAATATCCTTTTATGCTCCATGGATGCATTCTAAAATAATATACAGCTTCATTTTCAGCTGGGACTGAATGATGAATGATAGAATGACTCTTCTGGCTACAAAAGCAGAGCTATTTACTCATTTCACCTGCCTAAGAAATACTTTTTTCCTATTTTTGCCTTCCAAAACTATTTCATCCGATGTTCCTAATGACAGAAAATTGTTTCTTACCAAGTGGCAAGGGATGCCAGGACGTTGCATGTAACTGGTGTGGAAGGGGCTCTAACGAGGAGAGACACAGTGCTGGAGAGGTAGCAATGAAAGGAAAGAAGCTGATTGCTTCTATTGTCACTCGTACTCATCAGTTCATTTATTCCTTTGAAGGAGCTGTACAAGATTTATGCAATGAACACACAAAGAGCAAGAAATGCTCTACATGAAACTTGTTTGAAAACTGAATTTAGACAAGAAAAGTGACGTGAGAAACCACTCTGTACCAAACAGGCTTAAATTTGTGCTGCCTGGATGACTGAAATAGCTAAATCTCACCACGGTTTAGGGTGGACTGATACCCCATATTTAGTCTTTTCTATAATAAAAGGACTATTAAATAAAACCCCTCTCTGGGATGTGTCCTTCAGAGTCAATAGAATGTGAGTGAAACCAGCAGCCAGAATTACACAGACCATCTTTGATAACAAATTTTCAGCTCGAAAACCTTTCCAAGTGACATCACTCCATTTGCTGAGGCTTTCCCCTGTGGTAGCTCCACGCTGGCATTCTACTGCAAATATTAATTACTAATTAGTAGTGATACTGCCTCCCAAGCAAGCACACACAACAGTAATTAAGTAAATGAAATTACAGGCCTGTTTAGGGGAGCAGGGAGAAGGGGAAGAGCCCTCTGCATCACTTGCACAGCATCAGCCCCATCTGAAGACAGTACCCATGCATCCCAAGCACTCTGCCTGAGGGCTCTGCATTCGCATCCCTGAGGTTTTGCCTGAAGAGGGCCATCTCCATCAGGATGAGTTTCATCCTCACCACATACAGCCTCTCCTGTTTTAGACTGCTTTAGCAAGCACCATTTTTTCTCACAGGCTGCAGGACCAGTACATCCATACCTCTTCGGGGGCAAACAAGCCCAGGCACCACCCACCCCAGCCAAAGGGAAATGCTGGAAATGAGCAAAGAGGGTGAGTGTCCTCTCCCCACTGCTGCCCAAGGAAATGCCACCATGGATGGACCTTCTGCTTCCACTTCCTCCATCATCTCCCTCGTTTCCCAGATTCTCCCATTCACCCCCCAATATAAATTCCAAGAAAATTAAAAACTCCCAGCACACTAGAATCATTCAGATTAAAAGGGTCTTATCAACATATTCAAGAGCTTTTCAGAAAGATTCTTACTTTCTAATTTATAAACCGACTGACAGAAATTAGTGATGGGACCTTGTTTAAAAGCAGCAAGCACTCCTTGGCTAAGAGGATCTCCTTAAAAACACCATCTGGGGACATCTGGGGACACAAATACCAGGTAGTAGAGCCAAACTGTGCTGCTGGTGGTTTTTTTACCTGTTTGGGTTTCATATTATTTCATTAAGACCAAAACTGATAAAATGGTTCACTACAGATTATTCCATGAATGACACACCCAAAACTAGAAGAACACAGCTTGCAGTGATCTGTTTGACACGAATATAAACTTACACCAAACTAGAAGAAGGTCACCCACACCCCAGCAATACATAACGGTTATACAGCCATTATTACCAAAAAAGTATATTATTCCCATTAAACAGCAATTTTAAACAAAACTATCAAACAGATTTACTGGTGAATATGAAGCACCACATTTCTTTATATTATTCCCTTTCTCAGTGCAAGATGCTGTAAAAAAATGACTTAGACAAATCAATCCTTGTTTACATTCACAAATTGCTAATGCGCATAGAGAATTCTCAGCATACACAATCTCTTACGAGCAAAAACCTGAAATAAGTCTCTGATGGTACCACTTTTAAGTGTCTTAAACATACTTAGCTATGCATTTAATTTAGGCATAGTAAGACATGGGATGTATTACATTACAAGGAAATGCTAAAGAAAATATCCATGTGTCATTTTACCCTACCTAGCCAATTAATTCCTCACCTTCCACACTAAGGGAAAAATGCCAAGTCTGCCTCGTTCTGTTTTGGGAATGAAAGGATAGGAAAATTCATGCCTGTTGCCATTTATCCAGTAAATACTGACTGAGCCAGCACCTGGCAATCAATGGAATGCAACAACCTGCACCTCCATTAGCAAGTTAGAAAATAACTGGGAGACAATGTGGCAATTATTATTGTATCTGTAAAAATATGTTACTTTTACTCATACTCCAAACTTCAAGTCTGAGGCCTTTAGAAGAATGATCAATGAGAATTCATGATATTATTGGCTTGATCAGATACCAAAAAGCTTCATCAAGGACCTAACACCAATTTAATAAAACATTTTTATACAGCATTAAGTCCTAAATCCTGAAGGTGAGCCTTTCTGACAAGGGAAAGATCCAACTGGTAGGCACGGTGTCCTGGTTTCAGCACATGAAGTTAATAGGGAGCTTCAGCAACATCTACTTCTTCAGCTTAAACCCTTTAATTGCCTACTTCTGTAATTACCTCTTCCCTGCTAAGATACCTCCGTACTTCCAACAGAAAGAGGGAAGAGAAGTAGTTCCCTCCTAGCAGGACGTTGGCTCTCTACACTCTGGAACTCTGCACAGCACCATCCCCTACTCTACCTGGAGTCAGCCAGAGGTGCAGGAAAGCTGCAGGTTCCAACACCACCTCCGCAAGCTGGAAATGAGGTGAGGAGGCTGAGGAACAAGCCCATGCTCAGTCAGGGTTATGCATATATACAGGCTCTTGTTAGGAATTCAAAGGGGGATGCCCAGATGCAGTCAGTTTTCTCAATCTGTGATTGACAGATTGATCAAAGTATTTTTAGCTTAAGTGGCAACCATTATATAACTGTGATAAGCACTTCAACACCTACCAGACCTACCTAGGCGCTATCACTAAGACCTACTGAATTCCATGGCTGCATCAGTCTTAGGGTTTGGAAAATGGAGACTGAACAGAGACCTTTCAGGTTCTAAGGAACCTGGGAAAAGTCTCCATATGATCCAAAGTAATTTGAAGTTCACAGAGTGGTTTAATAAAGACTGTTACAGAAACTTTTATATTGGTCCCTGTCCCACTGCTGACTGCAGAACTGCAGGATGACACTGGAGCTGATCCACCGTGCCTCCTACAGCTCAAACCCACTTTATGTAATCAAACCTAATTGTAACCTAATTGTACTTAAAACAATTTACTGCAAAGGAGACAACCTGGCCTGGACAGTAAGTGCCCAGCTTGTGGAGAAGGAGACACTGGAAGTCCTCCAGCTGAGGCGCCAGCACTGACCCAAGTCACGCTGGAACACTGCCCACTGCGCTCCTGCTCTGCCACCCTGCATGGGCCACCAAGGAAACAGACCCCTGGGGGAGCCTCCCTCCTGTGGGTGACAGGAGGTGTGAAAACACACGGGGGGCTCCATTCTGGAGATGGAAAACCCACTGTAAGGGGGCAGTGCAACATGAGGGAAGTGTTGAGAGAACAGAAGGTTCAACCCACAGCTGGACTCAAGGCCATCAACTTCCTGATGGAGGACATGCAGTGACAGGGTCATTCAAGGGAAGGAGCAGCTCAGAAACCCAGTGAGGAGGTGCTGAAGGAGAAGTTTAAAAACAAAAAGGGGGAAGGCAGCACAGCCCGTAGAAAGAAGGCACCATGGGGAAATGACTGCTCCTAGAGCAGCTGGAAATACGGCTCATCGAAACAAGGGGGAGGTTGCAACAAGAGGGGCAGAATTTGGTGAAGAGGAGAAAAAAAAAGAAATAAACTGAAGCACTTTTCCACAGTTGTGCTTCAACTTCTTAGACCTATCCATCAGAAAGACAAGAAGTAGTCACACATGAACTTTCTGGAAAAAGCTCAAAACTGTAGGATGAACTTATGTCACAGGATCCAATAATCTCACTCAGGTTTCATGTTCTCTCACACACTGCAAGATTCCTCTGCTTAAAAAAAAAAATCATGTTTAAAAAACCATTGTTTTTTCAGCAGGAGTGACAATTGAGCAGCAAGATGGAAGGATTGTCACTCAGGTTACAAGTTCTGTCACTTACCCAGAGTGAATTATGTTAAAAACATGAGTAACAGAATACACCATGCTGTTTCAGTTCATATAGACTATAACAACCTCTCCTTACAGTTTCTGAACCATATATGCCTAGGGGCTATGAGCTGCTGACTAATACTACCAAAGCTGGAAAATGTCAATTAGAGTCTTTTCTCCAGGGAAAAGGGACATTTGAAATAGGTACTTTCAAAACAGTATGATTTTTAACTTTCCATCACATATGCTTTCATTTGTTCCAGTATGATAAAAGAGAAACAAAAGTATTACCAGGTCCCAAAGTGATTCCAGTCAGGAGTCAATACACTTTAATTTTTCTGTGTCAGTTCAGGAAACTGAGATGGCAAGAAAATGTAAATGTGTTTGATTCAAGGGAAAACTATTTTAAAGCCTAAAGTTTTAGAAAACAATTAGGTTTAAGAATAGTCATAATGATTGAAAACTATTCCATTCCACTGTTCCTGGGCATTTACTATTTGGACATGCAAATGAGGAGCATCTTCCAGAAGTTCCAGGGGCTCTTTGTGCTTCGCTTCCTCTTTAATACACCTGCTGAAAATGTAAGGTTAAAAATCTATAACATCAATAAAATGGCTGCTAAAGCTGAACAAGTAGAAATTTGCAAGCAAGGCCAACCCAAATCTATTTATCATGCACTAAATTCAATTTTCAGCATAGGATGCATTGACATACTAAGGATTAAGACTATCACCATATAATTAAATTTAAATCTGTAAGAACCATTCCTCATCCATAGAAACTTGCAATTAACAACATAGTATAAACTTTATTTACCAAGACAAGAATAGATATGGTTTCCTTATAGAGTCTATTTGCATTTTGTTTCACAAATCTAAGCAGATTTTCATTTCTCAGCTTATCAGGAACAACCCAAATTTAGAAATCAATTTACACTCCACGTAATAACTTAATTTTATGAATAAATTAAAAGCTACAAAACTATTCAGAAAAGTCTACCATGAGCATTTGCTCTACCATTAGCAATGAGCGCTCCTCCAGTGGGAGCAAACAGCGGTGAACGCTCTCCCCTGACAACAATAACGTGCACGGGAACTGAAGCAGCCACATTAGCAAATCCAGTGGTAAAAGGCAGCTTTGAAAGCAGCACACCACCAATCTCAGGAACAGAACACGACTGCTCATCTCATCACGACAAAAGCTGGTGTTCACCGAACTGTGAGCAGCAGAAGAGCCACTGCCACCGCACACACCGAGATGAATCATTTGACCACACAACGATGAAATGCCAAGAGCTCAGGCCCCCTGCTATTTGCTCCACTGAAATCACTGATGTCGTTTCAGGAGAGACAGGCTTTGTTTATGAAGGACCTGATCCAGCTCCACCAGAGCCATGGACAACTCTTCTTCCAGACCACACTGCAGTGGGGAATAGCTCATCATACCCAGGAGCCTCTGATCTCTCAGCACCTGCCCCTACACAGACTGAAATTTCTGCCCCTTCAAATTTCTCATCCAAAGACACACTGCTGACCAGATTTTCAGCAGTGTGCCACAACGGAAGAGTCCCCTCTGGAGACTGCCACTAATGCTGCTGAGTCAAACCTTGGAGTTACGACAGAGCAAATGTCCCTGGCAGAGATTGCAAAGTGTGTTCCCAGTGCAGTGAGCCCAGGGTGTTGGCTCAAGAAAAGTGGATTGAGCTAAACTGCCTATCAGTCCAAAAAACAATGCTGGCTGCCCTAAGCAGCCTGACCCCAAACGCTGATTTTTCTACCTGCTGCATAAGCAGCTGGCTCTGCACAGGGCATTCATCCTTGATAGAAAGCAATGGAACACAATGCTGGAATCATGCTACAGTGATCAGCTAAGCAAGGCAGACAGGTGAATTAATAAACAGATTAGAATGACCTTAAGAGTTCAGCATGAGCTCTCTCCAGTGTACTTTTAAGAAGAAACCCTATTTACACATTTCTCTTAGGAGTTTCCATCACTGATTTACACAATACATACACTGAGAGACATCAGCAACAGTGATTGTGCAGGTTTTCTAAAGATCTTGGAGGAGGCAGGGGAAGAAGGGAACAAAAAATTCCCTAAAACAAAAAATATGCATTTTCAGCAAAGCTTCCGGTACGAGAGTCTAATGTGAAATTTCCCACTACTCAGAAGTGACTGGTGCCCAGCAAATAACCATGAAATGAAGTGGAAAAAAAATTTACTACAGAAGTTTTGAGCTGGTCTAATTTATTTTTTATTCCTGCACTTCTGATTATCTTTTAAAGCTTCAGAGGACCAAAGAATTTTCATGGCTAATTTCATTCTTGCAGTTTGAAGGGAAAGAGGAAAGAATACTCTTTTGTTAAAAAGCAAAACACATCTTACATCTCTAGTGACAGCTAGCTGAGTTCAATGCTCTCCTATAATTGAGATTCCAAAATTTACTGGAAAGTGATGACACAAACACACAGGATAAAGCCCCTCCATAACACTTTGGCATTCAACTTGACAATTTTGAAACACTGACTCTGTAGAAGTGTGGCTGGAAATTGCAGGACAACTGAAGCTCAGGCACAAGAGGCTGCTGGTAGGAAGGAACCCTGAAGGATGAAGCAGAGAAACTAATTAGGCTTCCTATTCCATCAGAGCTAATCCTGTTCAGTGTAGCCTCAGCAATAAATATTGATGTGATACCTTCATCATCCTTTGAAAGCTGTATCCCCACTGAATACCACAGTGCTAAAACAAAGTATTGTTCTCCTTTCATCTAAATTGTCCATCCTTCATAACAAATCTCAGTGACACCTCCTGGGTGGTTTCTTATCTTTATCCTCCCCACCGAGACTGATATTTTCAGCATACTTGCTGAAAATCTGTTCCTTTGGCTAATCTGTTCTAAATGCACAGCTATTGCACATCTTTATGCCCAGAAGTGTGACCCTTTTTGCCACATTAAGGCTTATTTTTGAGGTACAACCTAATCCTAAAACTCTGGAAAATCTGAACACACACTTCTGATTGCATTTTCCCTGTAGCAAATGGTGTGACCTTCTCCTTGCTGCCCCTCCTGCGTATCTATTTCAGAAATTGTGTAAGAACAGGAAAACCAAGAGTGGATGAAGAGGGAATGGGAGATGAGCACCCTGGCAGTCAAAGAGCAGAAGGAAGACTTGCCACCGCTCAACTCTAGAGATAAACGAGACAGAAGGCAAGGGAAAGGCTAAATGTGGAGAAAGCACAGCTGCCAAGAAAGGAAGTATCTGAAGAGAACAGGAAGGCAGGAAATACCCATTTCAGGATAGCTTCTTTTAGGATGGACAGGTGGCATAACTCACTGGAATCACAGACCCAGTTAAGTTTTCACCTGGCTCAGGAGTTTACAGCCAAATACCATTTGTTTATCTAACTCTTCTTGGTTAGCTCAGTAATGCTCTTCAAGTACACCTTCACTGGCCATTCAGGGATTCATCTTCTGAATCAAAACAATAAATTTAAAACCTTCCCCCAAACACACTGTGAGAAGAAGGGCAAATTTCTGCTAAAACCAAAAAAATGATTGCTGCCTATCTAAAATAGAGTAGTTCCCTTCCCATCGGGCCATCCCGGGCCAAGCCCATGTCTAACACTGACATGGAAGCACTCGTGTAACGTGCACTAGTCATGAGGGACGTGCTCCAGCCCGACACAACACATCCCAGCCACCTCCAGGATTCCAAGAGCACGAAGGAAAACCAAACCGAGCAGGGAAACACCACTTCCTGCAGGTTGAAGAAGCTGCAGCCACTCCACGTCGAAGCGCAAAGGTTTGCGGTCACACCCTGGCGTTGGCTGCAGCTCGTGGGGCGAAGGCTGGAGGCACGAAGGGAGCCTTGGCCATTACCTCACAAGACACAAGCGAGTGCCAGGGCTGTGCCCTTGGCCTCCCGTGCTCACAGCAGGAGCTCCCAAATGCAAACGTGTCCCATTGTTTCCTCCACCCACCCCCAGAGACCAATGACACCGCTCTGGTCACCAGAGGGAGGATTTGGGCAGGGCAGCTGTGCCCACAGAAACAGCACCTTTTGGACAATACAAGTCGACTGTGACCAGCCATTGCTGGAATAGCAAGTCAGGCTCCAAAGTTTGCTTAATCCTAAATCCCCTGGGCTGCTCTGTCTTGTTGGCTGTTGGGTTGGTCCTACAGAATACTTGTGTTAGCTTCTGTATGAGCTTCAGCCATAAGAAGTGGTGTGTGCTATAAAACTGTAACTACATTGTTGGGCACCATAAAAACAATTTCTGTAACACTGTAAACATATTAACAGTCAAAATTTAAAAGCCATCCCAGAATTCAGGTGTAGATGTATCTCCTAGTCCTGAGGCAACCTGTCATGCCTGACGGAAACATTTTGTATGACAGGAAGGTATCCTAATTTACCATTAAAAGAGATTTCAATTATATTTTTCCATGCCTCCTTCCAAAGCTGCTCTTTGCAATTCTGGGAGAATGCAAGGGCCAATATGGTTTAATTTGCTTTTTCAACAATCTATACTGAATCCTTCACCAAGGAAATGGATTAACTATGAGGCTGTCATACACTTTCATATGGTAGGAAGGCAAACACATGCTCAGAAAATAAAGGGTGGGAGTCTGAATATATTCTCTGCAACAATGATAAACCCTTCAGATATATTTTTCTACAGTAGTCAAGGGAATTCGCATTATAAATTAAGATACCAAGTTAATATTTAAAACAAGTTAGAAAAAGCTGAAGAAGTGCACTTCCTAGATTTAGCAATCTGTTTTTTGAGTATAAACACATGAAAATCATCCATTTCCAAGTGGGAGGTAGAAATTACATGGTTATCAGGAAAGCAAAAAACTGCAACATAGAAGGTAATAATCAAATTTGTCTTTTAAGCACAGTTTCAGGCAAAAGGCTTACGCCATAAGACAAATTAGTCTCACTGAAACTGGAATTTTATTCCAGAATTTAATTGACCACAGTATTTTCAAGCCCCAAAAATACATAAAACTGATCAAAGTGACATGCAGCAAAAACCATAGCTTTCATAAGATTAATGCTTATTGTAAACTTGTTTTGCTTAGCCATGTCCATAATATTCATTTACATGAGCACATGTTGATTATCAGTCTCTCCTTTGAAAAAGGCTTCATTCAGATACCTGCTTGTTTGTAATCCTGTGTTTGGAACACGCTATGAAAACTATAATCACATTGAAATTCTGTAACTAACATATAGTTAAAGCCAGGAATACTGAAATAATGCAAAACAACCGAGTTGCAGTGGTAATACTGATTCCAGCAAAGAACACACCCATCAGCATCTAGCATAAACAGAACCATCCTGATTCTACCACCATCCTTATTCTAAACAAATTATCCAACCAAAGCCACTCCACACCCAGAAGCAAATAGCTCGAACACAAAATGACTCAAAAAACAGCATTACAGCAGACTGTCTGTACAGGGAGTTACCTTTTTTCCTTTCTTTTTCCTGTGGGCTGGTTTAGCATTTTTCTCCTTTGCTTCCTCACTCATTTTTCAGCAGGTAAATGTACAGGGGAAGGGGAATAAAAGAGATCACTGCTTGTATTCCAACATGCAAAGCCACTCAAGTATTCGCAGCACTGAAACCAAAGTCCATCTGCTGACGCTTCTCAGACAAGTAACAGAATAACTGCTTTTAAAGGCAGTCTCTGCTCCTCCTGCACAGCCCGGAATGGCTCATAGCCGTGCTCTGTTTTCCCCTGTGAGAAACGGGCTGGTCTCACATCAGTCCGGTCCCTCTACAGAAAAGCAAAGGCGTTTTCCTCTCTCATTCTCGACCAGTCTTTACTCCCGAGATAGGCTCTGGTCCACGTTCCCTCGCCGGGTCATCCGGAGCGCTCCCAGTCTGTGGAATGGAGTTGATGAGGCACGCAGCAATTAGCTGCAGCCGCTGGCAGGTCTCAGAAGGGCTCACCAGAGGATGATTTGCCGTTTCTCGCAGACAGAGAAAGCGAGCCCGAATCGCTCGGATTGCCGGTCGCGTACAATACCGACATGTGTTGAATGCATCAGGGCATACCAGAAAAGGAAGCCTCCAAGAGTGATAAAAGATCAGGTTACTGGATCTTAAAGCCACTCCCAGGCAGATCCAAACAATAAAAGGCACAACACGCTGCTGAAGAAATTGCTAGACGAGATGTTTACGTTTCCAACAGCTCTGTATCCCCGTCCAAAGGACCTGAAAATTGCCACTCCGAACAATAAGCCTCGCAATATTAATTATTCATCTCATAAAAGCAGCAACAGCATTTCAGCAGAACACACATTTACAACTATTCCTGCCTGTGCGAGCTTGCTCCTCCCTTGTTCGCCTGTTCCTATGGCAGGATCCGCACGGTCCCTGCAAAGGCAGCTCTCACACAAGTGTTACGTGCCTCATGTATGTGCACGACCGGCAAGTCACAGATCATGTTTCCACATGCTGCCACCTCCTCCGCTGAATGCTTTGGCTACTTCGCTGCAAGTCTCATGGGGGGAAAAAANGAGACTTGAGAGCAGTAATTCTCTCCCCTCTGTGCCCAGTGAGACACATTACACACAACCCACACGTTACCCAGAGCCATGACAGCAGTCGTTCAAGACATGTCTGAATTACGTCATTAGCACAGTTCAGGCTGGGCACCTCCTCAGGCACATCTAGGGATTCCTGCACTGACGCTGCCCCTCAGGATCCCCTCCAGGGGAGGTGACAGGGTGGAACAGGTATCAGACATCCTGCAGGCAGCCCCATCCTCTGTACTCGCACTGCACACTTGAGTTAGTAAAACAATAATTTGCCCATTTCTGAAGTGAAATCAGTCACGTCAGAGGTTGACAGAAGTGACAATGAGAGGGTTTGTTGTGTTGTTATTTTGCTGGGGGGTTAGGGGGTGGGGGGTGATATTTGGCTTTCTGTTTGTTTGCATGTTGAGTTTTTCCTTAAACACACAACGACCAATTAATACATGCATTTTGGGGGTGGTTGAGGTTCATATCAGGATCCTCCTGCCTTGCCTGTTTCAGATCTTCTCGCCCTTCACCCTCCTTTCAGCAGCATTTCACTCACGACAAACAACATGCGTTCCACAGACTAAGAAAAGAAGAAGATGTAATGCACTGATTCATAATCTGTTTGCCTGAAAGCTTTCTCCTTGGATCCTTCCCTACAAATGAATTTCAGCGAGCAACCACAACAGCACCAGCAGATGGAAGCTGTTTTCTGTGTGCTGGCAACAAGTCCTTGTGCTTGCCGTCTCCATGGGCTGGAAACAAACTGGCATGACCTGACCCTGGGGCTCCAAACCGGGGAGTTAATTCCCCACATCAGCCTGGCAAGGTTGGTGTTCTGAGGAACTGCACCTCATACAGGGCAGAGTGTAAATAAACACTATCAAAACACTACCCACAAAATTTAGCTTGAATCTTAAGTCACTGACATACGATGAAATTCATACTTACAGATAATATTTTGGTACAAAACACAAACACTGTCAATAATGCACGAACACAGGAATTTCACAGGCAATTTGTTTTTAATGGCCATCTTGGAGCATGAAAAAGCAGCCCAGCCTTTCCCAATTTCAGTTTTTCTATATGTTATGTTACAAACTAAAGTGCTCTCTGCTGGTTAACAGTGGGTAAAACAGTGCTTAAACAATCAAAATAACACCCTATCCTTAAAGCACGTCCAAAGCAAACCTCCTCTTTTCAAGACTATTTTTTACTGTGTGTGCATCCCCCTGGACAACACATTGTTTTCTGAATTAAGTCCAAATAGGCACAGTTCAGGTGCAATTAACTGTGTATTCTTCAAAATAAGTTCAGGCTTGGATCCATTACTCTGGCTAGCTAAAAGAAAGCCTCTAATTTGTGGCATGCTTGGCTAATTGTATGCATAGAAAGCAATTTCACATTACTTTTTAAATTTAGATGTTATAAACAGCCATGCTTCTTCAGGAATAAAAAAGAAAAGAAAAGGCCTCTTCCCAGAGCAACTTGTTGGCTGTCAGATGCTGACACATTCAAACCATTCCCTGATCTCAGGCAGCCAGTGGAGGAATATCACAGGCTCCCACTGAACTTTGGTTATTCCAATGGGTACCTCCAAGCCCAGCCCATGAGATGGAAACAGTTTTTTAGGTTTTAGGACAGATCACATCCTGTCCATAACTCAGGTACCACTGAAGATATTGAATTATAAGTGCTCTACTTCAGAACTCCTTTAATTTTTCATGTTTTCGCTCTCATTTTAACAAAAAATGAGTAATCTCCCAAGCACTGGTATATTTAGAACATGAAGGAAAAATCTAGATAAGCAATAGAAGAATTTTATAGTCACAAGATGCTCAGAGAGGTAGGAAAAGCTCTCACACTCCTCTCCTCCCATATTGCTCAGCTAACCATAGCAACCCTGCTGAAAAGAAATGTAATGAATCTCTCTTCTACCACTTGAAATAATCATTCATCTGTCAACATTTAGACACTTTTATGAGGTCTTGTTTTTCATTTGCTCCTTACCTCAAAAAATTTGTCAAGCTCTTATACTCCAGGTAAGGAGGCAGAAGAGGCAGCTAAGTACTGGATATAAGAGTACTTAATAGAAATACAAAACAGATTTCTTAGGAAAGGCTTTTAGGAAAGAAAAAAAAAAAAAAGCAAGAATAAATTATTTTTCCTTCTTCAAATCATGCCTTTCAACTTTATTCCTCTGCAGACCCACAATTTGATAGTAAAACTACTATCAAGCAACTGCTGACATCAGTCCATCTCTAAATTACACTATGGAAATTATTCAGATTAACCTTCTCCCATCCCCAGGCTCTTAGCATGCTCAGTCTAACTCTGTGGATTTAAATGCCTAAGGCAGCTGAAGTGGAAGGAGAAAAGCCAAACAAGACTGCCTGGAAAAATAAAGATTTTTCAAACACCCCAGAAAAGTCTCTTATGCACATTAAAGTGTGTCACAAGCAAAAAACCTAGACTTAAAAAAACTATGTATTTTTAAGAAACAATAGAAAACAAGGAGAATTTAAAGTTTTAGAAATTAGCTGAAAGAAAAAAAGGCAAACAAAACTAAGAGCAAATACCAGGGCAGAATTACCTTAAAATATGCTAAGGAAGCATTGGCATTCAGAAAGAACATATGCTTAAAGACACTGCGGTAATGCTATGATCAAAGCAGCAGTTCAGTAAATTACAAATTACAGCTATCTACAGTCTAGGTAGCCCTTGCTCACAGGAGCATTTTCATCTTTCCAGCGTTCACAACATCTACTTCTTTCTGGAGGTGCACATATTTTGGTGTATTGTGTACATGATTTGATAAGCTACAGCAAAGGAACAACATGCAGAAATCTAACCCTAAGGAACTGCACAGCTCCTTGGAAAGTGAAGTTACCGCTACTGCGCTCTGAAATCTTTTGATTACTGATGAGAACGCGCACACTGCTCCCTGTAACTCGCTGCTTAATCCCAGCAGTGTCTAGAAGTGAACTTTCCCAACCTCCTCGATGCGTATCAGTTCTAGGACAGTTCTATTTTTAAACCAAAATAACTCGCATAAGAGGACGAGAGGATGGGCCAAGTTCTGTCTATCGGTGCAGTTCTATTTTTAAGTCGGAGTGACTTGCATGCGAGAAGCGAGGGGGACACAACTTGTTATTTATTGGGAACCTGTTTTGTAACCACGCAATGGGTTTTAAAAAGAACGGCCGTGGCAGTCCCTTGCTTTACCAACACAGCATCCAAAGCCAAACAGCCAAGCAATTCCAAAGCCTGACTACAGGACTAAGGGCACAGAGAAAGCAGGCCAGCCAAAAAGCCGGCTTGCTCTTAATATGTGTAGAAACCCACAAGCTTAATTTAACAAAAACTTGTGGTGTTCAGTGTTAACTGCAGGATCACTTTGCAGATGGACTGCTTAATACTTCCTACAATATCCTACACTATAAGCAGCCAAAACTCAAGGTTAAACCAAGTATTACCTGGACAGGAATGGAATTTGTGCTGAGAGTATGGAAGGTAAATTAACTTTACTCCTCCTCTTACAAAATTAAAATCAAAAGTCAATGTACAACGTCTACTTTCCTTTCAAATATGAAAGGAATTACTTTGTGAAAATATTAAAAGCTAAGAGAAACATTTTGAGCTCAGTCTTGATTCCTTTGCCCCATAATTTGAGCAAAATGGCAGTATAAGAAAATTACAATTTAAATATTGGCATTATTGACTTCATTACCTTATCCTGGACATCTAACCCAGCCTATTTGTGAATCTGCTCATATTTGCAAAGGTGCACATGTGAAGGAGTCCATTATCCCATGCCAACATATAACCAACCCAAAACCCACTTATCTTCAGGAGAAGATAATAAGAAAAGAGTGATGGTTACCACTTAGCAACCATGCCCAGTTGCTGGCACAGTCCCCTATAGACTCAGCTACCAACCTAAATATTTTCTTGGCCTAAAATTCCACCCTGTAGGTTAGAGCTGCCCCACTATCTCCTCCCTCCCTCTAAGTGGAAGTCCTGGAACAATATTCCAGGGTAGAATCAGAAATCAACTAAAGAAATAAGAGCCCTCTGACCAAACTCTCGATGAAGAGAGATGCACTCTCCTGTGCTAGCAGAAAAGAAGTTACTTCAACTCCTTTGAAGGAGGACAGATACCTATATTATTAGATAAAAGATTTCTTCTCACCTTAAAAAGCTGAGAATTTAATACAAGCAATGGCAAAACAACTCAGGTTAACAGGTTAAAATTAACTTTTGTATTAAATCCAGGGATGAACATGAGATGCTAACATGAATCAAAACCAAGCTGCCTTGCCTTCACAATTACTATGACATATGTTAGCTAACTGAATTTAGAAGGCTCGAGGACAAACACACCCCTTGAGGACAGAACTGAAGGGAGTCTGGGAGTGAAGCCCAGCGTGGCTGGGAAGTTACTCTCAGGGAGAAAGCAAGCTAAGAGATTAAATTCCTTCCCTCGCTCCCTTCAGGGGGTAAATTAGCTTGCCTTAAAACATCTTCAGTAGCTGAAGTTTGCAAGAACTCCAGTCCATTAACAAGGAAATACCAAAAATTAGGGAACGAATAAGGAATCACATCGCAGAACTCCCACAAAACTTGTTAGCACAAAGTTATTTCTCTGCCGACTGCATTTGGAAACACAGTTACACAAAGTGAACATACTTTATATCCAAGCTCTATACATTCTTATTTACCAGCTGAGATACTTCATGAAAGATTCTGGTTTTCACTCCTGTAGTGTTTTGCAAAACCTTTTCTTTCCCCCCCGTTTTTTTAGAAGTGTTCTTCTATATGTAAGCCTAATAAAACAGACCATTTTGCTGAGCTAAGATAGGAAGTTTTATACTAAGCACACATTCTGCTGTCAGGAAAATCTTGCAGAGGAAGGATGGGAGTGAGAGCAGCCCATTTTGGACCAACCTCCACAGGACCAGAGTGTGGGGCAGCGAAGCCCCGTGCTACAAAGCAACACTTCAGAAGGGTATTTCAATGTCCCTTTCCTTCAGCACCTTGGCAGGATTTGGAAGTTGGCCTGCCAGCACAGGGTGCTTCCCAGCATGCAGTGTCTCCCCGTGTTTACATTTGGGATGCCAGAGGACACCACCCAGGGCTGGTTTTCACAGGCTGTGTGGCACCTCCATGGCCAGGGGCGGGTGTGTGTCACCTCGCCACGGTGCCACCAGGGTGTCCATCAGCCAGCAGTGCCTCACAGCAGCTCATTTGTGGGCAGAGTCTCCCAAATCCAGCCTAACAGCAACCCCAGGAAGACAAGTACGTGGGGCAGCGGAGGGTGGACCTGGAGCAGATCCACAGGCAGGTGTAGTGCAGCCTCTGCTCCCCAGGCCAGCGCTTATTGAGAACAGGACAGGAGCTTCACAAGCCAGGGAAATGGTATAAGCCTTCATGGCAGATTATTCACAAATTCACTGAACTACTAAGTGCTGAACAACCCAAATTTAGCTTCAATTCTAAGGCCCCAGGCTGCAGGATTTTTTTAAGCCAGACGCTCCTCTGAGTTTCACAGATGAAATCACAGCAGCAAGAAAAGCTGTTCTTTTAAACGTGGGGGGAAAAGTAATGGTGGAGCAACTCCGCTCTGGGAGCACATTTGGAGCATAACACCACAGTAAGGTATCTAGCAGCTTTCTGCCTAATTAGAGAGAAAAATGTGCCTCATGATATTTTGGTTAGGTGACAATGTCTTCATTTCTTACCTTTTAATTTAAACCATAATATCACAAGTACCTCCTATAAACACCAATTTAAAACTGCAAGAGAAGCCACAAGCTTCTCTTAAAACTGCAAGAAGTCACAGCACTAACTGAAAAATGCTTAATATTAAATCCTGAAGTTTTCACTGAAGGATGGAACAAAAATGACTTCTAGTTTCATGACTATTATGGCCCAACAGTTCCTCAGGAGCTGTTTAACAGTCATCTGCCCAGCCCAAGTGCCTTCTAAAGACAAAACCTCCAAATTTGATACCCCAGTCTACACTGTTAACAGTTACGGCAATATTATCCATAAAAATCTGTTTAAATTTGCACATAGACAGCTATACTACAATATAGTCCTGAGGTAAATAACCTTATATAAGCTATCAAATTAGAATTTTTGCCCTCCGGAGATGAAATTTTCCTTACATGTTTCAGTTATTTTGCATTCTGACAAAAACATTACCAAGAAAAAAATACTTGGGGGCAGGGGAGGAAAAGAGAGGGGTTGATTGCACTCTTGCCTCTCTCTTTCTCCTGCTCCATGTTTTAGGAAGGAAAAGGTGCCAAAAAATTAGGCTGTTTTCATGAAAAGCAAATTATTGGTTTGGGCATTTTGTTTGTTGTTGGGGTTTTTTTTTTTTAACATCTCCAACAACAAAAGCAGTACTTTTTTAGGCCCAGCTACAAAACATACAAAAATAGGTGAAATGATGGCCATAATTATGTCACAGAGCACCAGATGATGGGGCCATATCCTATTTACATTCAAGGCTGTATGCTGGCCGTGATTTGATTTCTCTCATTAGACGATGCATGGATGGGAATAAACTCACAGATAATGGAGAGACAAGAGAGACTGAACTGGAGGGAGTGTGTAAGAGGTCAAACAGCAAAATGCATTAAATCTCATCACTCAGTAATAGAGAGAGACACATTGTTATATTTACTTTCTCCCTCACCCTGTGCCCATAATTTGTGGTGTCCCTGAGAATTTCAGCATCTCATAGCAACAAATGGTTTTTGCTTTGATGCGATTTTTTTTTTAAATCTCATATTAGGAGTAAAAGTAGTTTGAAGTTTCATCTCTTCCCAACATGAAAATAACTAAGATTTTTCTTTATTAAAAAACCCAATCAATTAGTCAATCATCTCAGGCTGCCCTGGGTCAGTGCCTATCAATTAAAAATATACATTTTTAATTGAAATTATGAACTTAATTTACACACAGCTCAAAAGAACAACTTCCATCTATCAAGATCTGTCAAATATTTGCTTCAACAGACCTGAATCAAAATTAAGAGTTTCTTCCTACAATCTGCTGATCTATAACATTATAATAACGTATGGCTTTGTGCCTAACACGCATTACGAAGATTTAAAACAAACACCATAAGTAAATTCAATTTATCTATGTCTGTAGAACTTCCAAGAATCTTTTCAAATCTGGAACTACACAAAAGATTCTCTATTAAAATGTACAAATAAAAAAAACCCCACAGACAAGCACCACCTAAAACTGCCTTTACCTTTAAGGTCAGACTAAAGAATAAGGTCCACCAAAAAAAAAAAAAAAATCAGTGAAGCACATGGGGTGGGGGGCAGGTGTACATGACTCTATCCTTGTCTGGTTTCTGCAATAACAGATCAAACTGGTCATGAACAATACAGATTTTCCATCTTAGAAAGAAAATCATCTTCCCCAACTCTTAAGTGGTTTTGCCCATGATAGTAATTGGCACGTGATCCCCCTGCCTTTACCTCTATCCACAAACTTTTCCCTCTTAGTTCCTCCCCCTCTCCTGTTGAGGGGGAGCAGTGAGAGAGGGGCTGGGTGGGCATCTGGAGAACACCAGCCAAGGACAATCACTGCTGTCTAGAGCCCCTGCACAGGCCTCATGGCCAAAGCCAGAGACTTATGGTGCAGTATTATGCTCTGTAGAACGGAGCATGAGGGAGGTCTGACATTCTGAAATCTTCACCATGAGGATTAAATGGTTTTGTAAATCAGGAAATCCTAAGGAAACACAACAATTTTTTAAAAAATTTGTATTTGGATGGATCCAAAAAATTGAAACAAAAAATGTCGGTGAAAAATGGCTATAACCAACATGTTCTCTTTATCCCCAACATGTTTTTCTATTCCTCTTAGCTGGAAAGTGAGTGGGAGAAAGAAGCCTCTACTCGAGCAGCTGAAATGTTAAGATGCACTTTGTCATTATGGCACATCCATCTTATGCATACAGGAGCAATACTCAGTGTGCACTTAAGGCCTGGAGTTTCACATCTGCAACTTTGACAGTGGCACTGCAGAACTGCCTAAGTGAACGAAAGCAGCCGGAAAGGAAAGAGGAGCTCTGCCTGCCTGGGACCAGGGAAGCTGCTGCACAGAACACAGCAGGACTGAAATGATTCACACCCTGCTCGTGGTGCAGCTGTGACAGCAGCACACGACTTGAAAGGGATGCTGAGTGTGGTAGTGTTGCCAGGCTGATGGGAATGAGACATTTGTGTGCTGCACTTTTAACGTACAGCCTCGCCCTCCCCCAGAAACGCTCACTTTCATTACTCCAATAAATAGATAAAGAGGTGAAGAGCCAGGCAAGAACAGAAATTGTGCAGCATAACATTGCAAAAAGTAGTCCCTGGGGAAAAAAGGCTCTCCTCTCATGATCCACACTAAACAAATAATCCTTATTGCTGCTGAACAGCTCTTTGTAATAATTCAGGCTCATTTTCACTTCAGATTAATCTACACTGTTACAAACATGAAAAATACAGTTAACTCTAATGTAGAGGAAGAATTAAAAATCTATAAAGGAGCACCACAGGATTCAAAGAAGCTTGCAAATGATGCCAGAGAATTAAAATACAAATGAAAACATGTTCCCTGAATCCGAAAGTCCAGTAGTTATAACTCAGATCTCTCCAAGAGGCTGGAATGAGGAGGATGAGGTTTATTTAAAAAGCACCCTTCATGATACTGTATTACTTAAGTGGCAGCAATCAAAACTCACAAGTAATATTGATGCATTACATGCAGAAACCTCAGTGCTGGGACTCCAGTGTCTCCACAGACTGAAAAGATTCCAACACTCCTTTTAGGAAATACCTGAAAGGATACGGTACCTTAGCCAAAATTTGAGATAGGAAAAGATCATTATACCAGACCTTACAATCCTACTGCCAACTTACTGTCCTATTAAGGGATAATGACCTCCAGTTTCAACTGCTTTTCAGGGTTAAAGAAAACTTGGCTATTTCTGCTGCAAACACCAGGTAACCAGACACTTAGTGGATTTAGAAAACTTTGCACCCCCCAAGGCACAAAAATGTTAAGGAAACCCCTTCTGGTCAGGAATTTAAACTTAAAAACTGTTTATTTTCTCAAATACCAATCCACTGCTACAATCTTATTCAAGCAGTCTTCTTCCCTAGGGCTCTAAAGTGTATTTTACTGTGCTGTACAAAACATTTACTCAAGTACTCCTCAGTGCTCACCAATTATCTAACGGACATAAAGCTCCCTTGGGAATTTTCTGCAGTGCCAGTCATAAACTCCCACGAGGAGTCCCAGCCATTGTGCTGGTCTAAGTATCTGCTGGAAGGACAGATGCTTTTTCCCAAGGCTTTTCCAGAAAAAAGAAAACTTATAGCATAAGGACAACAGGCATCATCTAAGCCCTTCAATGTGCCAGTGGAAGTCAAGGGTCTGCTGAAGAAGTGTCTGACAGCAACAGCACAGCAGCCTCTGGCTCCCACAGATTTTAAAGAGACTGACTGGACAGGTAAACAAGGAGCTGAAAAGCTCTTTCCTTCTCCCCACATTGGGATCCTTCCCTTGCTCCACCTCCCCAAGGGCTTTCCATCATCTCATTTCGGTATGGAGAGCTGCTAAGCATCATCACCTGCACCTCCTCAGTCACACCAAACAAGATTCGTACATACATACATTCAGAAATACCAACTCCTCTGGCCTCCAAAGAGCATTTTACCATCACATTTAGTGTCATTTTCCATGGCAAATACAAGTCACAATGTTGTCTGGAGCACGTGAGAGTATAATTTGCTGCTTTCCAGCCAGAACTGTTAAAAACCTGTAATTCACAGGTACAAGTAATCCCTACGATGGCATAAGTGAGAACACTGGCATTGGTTTCAACACCAGCAACATAGATTGAGTTTGAAAAACCAAAACAGTTAAAACTATTAACCTTTAGGGCTGCCCAATCTTTCCTTATTAATTCACACCAGAATGCTCACTCCTCTAATGACTTTTAGGCTCACAAGTTGATATTTGGTCAACTTTCAGTTTCACGTGTAACCTCCTCAAAACAAACACTGCTTTCCTAAAACTTTCTATGTGAGAAATTAGCATAAAGTCTTTTCAGGCTCAAAATTGGTGAATTATTACAGCCATGAAAGCACCTTAGAAAAAAGAAACCTCTTTACATTCATCAACAACTGAAACTGCCATAGAGCATTAAAGGAGACCTACTGATACAATTTTTACTAGAACAACTATGAAATGAGTTCTTAACTTCATTTCCCTATTTTTCTCATTTCTGTTCAGCGCTTTGAACTTCACTGTCATTAATCTGAAAGCTCTCAAGAGAAGCAGACCCTCAACAGTAAACCTGATCTTTAAAAAAAACAAAAAAAAGAAGTGTCAAAAGATTCAGTTAAATGTTTGGTTTAAATATCCATTTCTATTCTAAGCAGGAGAAACAACAGCAAGAAAAGACTGAAAGCTCTGACATTGACCTTGAAACAATTTGCTTTAGCATTACTTTTCACTTAGCTCACTAGTTAAGCCCTAACAATGCAGTGGATCATTACCAGAAGGAAAAATATTCCCACTTTCTGGATATTTTGCTGTGCTACATGAACCAGGATTCCTGTTTAAAGGACCTTTTCAACCCTCTGTTCTTTTCTCAGGACAGAACCTTATGCATTATCCACATGCCATTTCCACATTGTTTATGTGGCCACACTTAGAGGATCTCCTGGCTGCAAGAAGGACCTCGAGTGCCTCCAACACCAAAACCAATGTGTGTTCTGATAACAGGAGGCAATACCAGGAACAGCTTCCCGTAAGTTGCATCAGTAAGGTTCATATTTCACCATCTGCATGTGGCCTTTTGCTTCAGAGCAATCTCAGCTTCTATTTATACAATTTTGTTGCCAGAAAAGGAGTTTAACTTACATTGAAAGTCCAAATGACCATTAGCTAGAAATGTTATACTTAAGATGCCCATTTTCAAAATCTTTACAAAATCACTAAGTGATTTGATCAACCCCATCTGATTCTAAAACTCCAGAGGAGGTCATAAATGCTTCAGGGCTACATCATTATTATTATTATGTGTAGAAAAAAAAATGAAGGTTTTTAGCATATGCAGTGTATGCAACACCTTTTACACACTGAAACAGTTCCAATTTATGTATCTATTGCTAGCACAAACTGTTTCAAGTTGTCACTATTTTTAATAAATTCAAAATGGACAGCACTGATCACTTTTTGTAACAGCTTATCAGATGACTGATTAATTCTAATCAGGCTGAACACACAGGAATTTCTCTAGAAATACAATCCCATCTCTCCCTTTGTATGAGTACCCAATTACATTATATGCATAAAGGAGAGTTACCATCATATTTTTCTAGTCCCATACACGATCCGTTCTGTCTCTGACATTCCTGTTCCCAGCCAGTGCAGCCCCTTCTGCAGCTGGACCTTCTTGCCCTCCGTGGCAGATCATTTCTTGGTCACAAACTACCACTGCAGAGCAGTTACTACTTGAATTTCCTTTTCACAGGCTCCAAAGCTTTGGGTTCATCCTCTATTAAACCCCTCTGGGACCATATTTTTTCAATTTCTCCTACTCTTTGGATTAGCAGCAATCTTCCTCCTCACCTTTGTCTCAAGGGATAATAGGAAAGAATTAAATCCTTTCACAATTCTGACCTGGCTGAAAAAAAAAAATCCCAATAAAAGTTACACAGCTTCTCTCTGGTTTGACAGAAGACTTCCCTGTCTCCCACTCCAAGGAAGCCAGGCAGTTCTGCTACTGGCAGGACGTGAGAATTTAGGATAGTTTCTATTCATAAGAAGTACAAAGTCATCTGCATGTCTAAAGCAGACTGCCCCAAAGTGACTGGCACCCCTGAATCTTCAGGCAAACCTCACTAGTTCTCTTTCCTCCTTTTGGGTGATCTCTTGATGTCGCTACAGACAAGGTTTGTTGGAGTGCAGGGCTTTCCCTGTCCTTGGGGGTTGTTTCTGTGAGCAGCCACTGCTTGGAGGGAGGTTTCACTCACCACCTCTCTTCCAGCAGGTGCTGCCCAGATGGAACAAAGCGATCACATAATGGAAGTTTGGAGGCCAGCCCAGCAGCTTTGCCACCTTCTGCTGGGGCATTGCTCTGCCCTGTTACTTCAGAAGCCAGGAAAGTATGTTGGACTATAAACCTCCTGCCCAGCAAATTTGCATATGAAATTGCTGCATTAGGAAATAAAAAAAAAGCTGTCTTGTAATTAGAGGAGAAAAATTCAAAATGGTAATCTGTTTGAGAGAAAGGCAGAAAGTGCTAACAACTGTTACTGGGTTGAGGTTTTATCCCTCCTGAAAAAACCCACATCATACAGGAAATACAGGAAGTAACAACCACTAGAAAACACTCAATTTCAAAAGATCAAATAAGTTAAAAAACCCCTCAAGCCATAGGTCACTGATACAAGGAGAAAATAAATGGGTAGGATTCTGCTGATTGCTGATGTTATTGATGGCCACTACCACAACATTTCTGTGGTACTTAATTACCACGGGGCTTTGCAATTTTTGCTCCTGTTTACTACGTGATTGTCTGATTCCATGGAGTAAGACAAACCAGATTTAACTAAAACTTGAAAGAACAGCCTGTCTTGCTGAGAACCATTAATGGGATTTATGTATTTATGAAAATGTTCTGAAAGGAATAGTGTACAGTAAGTTCCCAGCTAAAGCAATATTCAACTGTCAAAAATAGCTGTGCTAGCTCACTGGTTTATACTCCTGAATAGTGGAAAAAAAATACCTTCCTTCCCCCCATGGTTAGGAGTTTTCACATTTGCACAGCAGACAAAACTTAAATAGGAACTCACAATTATGATAATGCTTTTTAAACACACGCAATTGTGGTACATTTCCCTGGTTTACCACCTAGCAAATTGCATCTAATCACTCCACCTGTCCCAATTCTCACACACGATTTACATACAATTGTGTAAAACGTTCAAGTAAGTTGTCCCTTTTACATCACGTGAGGCTCAGATGTTTAAAACTAAATCCTTAACATTGCCTCTACCTACCAATCAGTACATCTTTGTCTTCTGATTGCAGTGCTCTGAGTAGAACTTTACACTTTATGAAATAAATGTTTATTTTACAACTGAAAATCTTAGCTGTAGCTTCTAAGTACAGGAACATGCAAATCCCTCTGTGTTAATAACAGCCTCCTCTGGGACTTCTAATAAGCATAAGCACAAAAAAGGCAAAACCCATTCATTTGCCATGCAGTTACATTATATTTTTATCTTCATAAAGGAGCTCAAAAGACCTCTGATGCACATCAAGGCTAAGCATGAACATAGCTAAAAAGGCAACATAAAGTGCTCACTGCTAGAAGCGGTTTTACTATCAGCTGAAGAACCAATGCTGACACTGAATTTTTCTTCTTTCCACCAGCTGACAATAAAGCCTAATTAATTTTGGAAGAGGGACCATCTATTGCCCAGGCACAGATCTTAGCTATAAAACATTATTATATGGCAAAAGTGTAAATGACAAACACTGTGTTTTTGAAGTCAGCATATTTTCCTGAAAATTCTTTTGGTGGGGTTTTGTTGGGTTTTTTTGTGCCACAACTTCCTGCACAGAGACTCCAAAAGGCTCCTCAGTTACTCTTACATCAACTGCTAGGCGCAAGGTTAAAAAAAACCAACCAAACAAAACAAAACCATTTTTGCACTTCCCAAGTTCCGGGGTCTGGCAGTGCATACGCCTGGATCAGCAAACACCATATAAAGGTTAACAGTGCTCAATTATTCTGCAGGGTTCCTGCAAGGCCCCTTTGTCCTCCATGGCTTTGCACATCCCACGCTGTGCGCCGCTACCCGAGCGTCACCTCATGCCACTGCCTGCCGACCCTCAGCCTCAGAGTTTGGGTTGGTTTTTTCCAGTCCTTACTTCTGGCTGTTTCTATTAACTCAATTTAGCTTTAAACAGAGAGGCCTACAGATGCCAACTCTAATTTCCAAGCCTCTATATCACAGTCTTGACCAGACAGATAACTGGCACAAAAGACTGAAGTGGTGAACTACATTTCTAAAATGCTGCCATCTGATTCTCATCCCACACAAATATGTAATTTAAGTAATGAAATAAAAAGCTTTCGTCTCAAACATCAGCTCTTGAAATAAGTAAAATGCTGGAATTTGCACTGAGTCATGACAAGTTAAAGCTGTAACAGTAAGAAATAACCTTCTGAACACCAATAAAAAGAACATCCTTAATGTCAGGCAAAGAGAAAGCAATTACATTTTCAAAGACTGTCAGTTTAAAAACACACAATGTAAAGAACTAAAATGGTTTTAGCTCTTTTCACAATTTTTTGAAATCTCCATATATTTTTAAGCTTCACCTTATTTATAATATGTTTTATATTCCATCTTACTTACATCACAAGAAAATTGAAACTAGTTTGTTAACGTAAACTTCTGTCAGGGAAATTTAAAGGAAAACGTATTTCCCTCAGCTTTTAAGACATAAAGTAACTCCCATACTGGAGTAATTTCTACTCTAAGCCTTCAAGGGAACAAGAATAGGAACCGAATATTGCAGCAGAACTCAGGACAAACACAGGCCTCGTGCATGGTGACAGTGTGGGCACAAGACTTGGGAAGAAAAATGGCCATCGCTGGTCAGCATAACTTGGAGATTCCCACTATGAGTAGCCACCAGTCACTTGTCCCCACTGGGCAGTGCTGTAAGGGGAGAAGCAGAAAGCAAAAGAAGAGAAATGACTGCTAAGCAGGAACATTTCTGGCTGTTTGCTGGAAAATCCCACTCTTCCTTCCTTTCACCCCCTCAGTATAGGCACTGCAAGGTTCAGCTTCAGGTTGGGTACGGGCACAACACAACAGGGAAGCAGCAGCACAAGTTCACTACACAGCACTGCAGCAGGTGCGAGGCCAACAGCCAGATTCAGCTTCCTTAATTCAAAAGCTTTGCTGCACAGAATCCTACAATAATACAACCAACCTTGGCAAAAAGACAAACAAACAAACTAAACAACCCAAATCCATCCAAAAAAAACCCAAGTTAAAAAAAGGCTGTCCCCTTTCTTCCCTCCTTTCTCATGGGAAGTGGATTACCAGAGCATTCAAAGGGGCTTCCAGTCCCCAAGAAGATTAAAAGCAAGAGCCATGCTTCTTCCATTACATGCATTAAGCTCAGCAGAAGGCATCTGTATTGTCCCAGTTGGAACATGGAAAAGGGATTAAAGGCAAGTTGTGCCAGCTCCAGCCACTCCTCTACCCTCTGATTCCTCCTCAGTTCATGCTGTAAAATTCTTGCCTTATTTAAATTTATGACACTTTTAAAATTCTAACAGGGTTGCCAAGAGACTTTTGTACCAGTTCATGTCACAGTGTCAGTGTGAGAGCTGAGTGCAGCTGCTTAGAAGGTTTGGAAGTGATCAAGAATGTTTCTTTTCTACTGAGAAGGTGGCAGCTGCAGGACGAGTCTTCATCCTTCTCAGCTCAATCAGAGTAGCTTGGATGACCATATACAGTGTTTCTAACAGCAAAATTCAGAGCATTTCTAAACCTTCATACTTAGAACACAAAAAAACATAGCATGGAAAACTGGGTGACACTTGTCCACTGAAGCTTCTTGCACTGCTTGATACGTTAAACACATCACACAGTCCAGTGAATCTGAAACTTAAGGAGGAGACAGTTCTGCCAAATACTTTTATTGAAGAAGAGAAATGCATCAATACAACAAAAGGCATTTATTCTATTCAGCAGTTTCCACATCTTAGGAGAACAAAGGCAGAGCTGAGATATGCAGTCAGCATAAGCACCTGATGATGCCACAGGTCTGTAAACACCCGACTCCCACAGCCCCAGTGCTCACATTTGCTTCTGTAGATGACAGTGACAACCAAGAGGAACAACTTCTGTCCACTTGCAGTACAAAAAACCTGAGAAATATACCTTGAAGTCAATCATTCTCTGTGCAGTAAATCATTCTCTGTCTTGCTTTTTAATTTGCCAAGGAACACAGCTAAGATAAATGTTACCCAAGCAAAAGGGAAAAAAAAAAACAAACAAATAGATGGGGGAAAAGAAAATGAGAGAAGAAGCAAACACATTCCTGTCCACAACTTCCTGAAATCAGGTTATTTTGTTCACCTTATTCTAACCTAAGAGAAAATGGTGACCACCAGGGCATTACTGGACTAAACCCAAGGGAATAAGGAGGAAGTTGTACATTTGAGAAGTATAAACTTCTCACACATTTTTCAGGTGGTATTTTAGAGGGAAAGGGAATAATTATTCAAATGCCAACACTATGCACTACTGATACAGGCATAAGAGTATAACATACCTTTTTCTTTGAACTGATGAGGACATGGCTGAACACTAAGACACAGCTGCATAACTGCTATTTTCTAAGCATGGACATGGAACAAAACTGCTTTCAACCACAGGTGAGCACAGCTCAAATGACTGACAAAGGATTTTTGTTTCAGAAAAAGCAAATTCTGTAGCAAGTGGTCTTTAGTCAGGATGTTCTTGTTCCATCAAAGCTGTGTAAACCAGCTCTCCTAAACAATATGTTGTGTCTTCCACGTGGTTCACGTGAAGAGTTGCTGCTTACTCACTCACATAAACAAAGCAACATCTATAATGTGGAACACAACAGCAACACAGATGAATTACAAGAGGCTCCAAAATAGTGAGAGCAAAAGACTGTAGATAAAGACATTCTCTACAAGTACTCAAAAAAGATCAGACCATCCCCAAAATTCTACCATGTAGCATTCTCCGTGTTTTCCAGTGGTAAGCTCAGCATTACAGCAGTACATCGAGGATAAAACCAAAACAAACACTGTTTGTTTAAACATTGAAACCCACGGAATGAACAAAAGTGGGATTTTTGAGGTTTACCTTTCTAGGGTTTCCTGGAGGGTAAAATCTGTGGTATATCTAAAAATAGAGAAATTAGATTGAAGAGAGTTAAAACCGGTAGGTAGAACAATCTCCACAGTAGTAGAAAAACACAATGCTTAAAATGCAAAGATAACATTAGCAGAGTCTTCTGTGGAGCAATCCAGAGGCCATGAGCGCTCTGCAACAAAGATCCCAGGAATGCACTCACTACACTTACAGAAAATACAGCGTGGAGCAATCAGCACCTGAAGTGTGAAGGCACAGATACTGTGACCTTAGTCAGCTGCACGGTGTAAGTGCTTCACATCCCACTGAATGAGGATGTCTCATGATGTCACCGGGATATTGCATAAACCAGGGTCCTACATGATAAAAAGTTTTAAAAATTTGTGTCCTGTTAATCTGTTCACACAGTTTTTCTGAGGAGATCCACGCAGTATCATAGGGCAAAAGATTAAGCCCCTCAAAAAAGAAAAGAAAAAATAAAATGAAAGGGTGTGAAATATTGAGATGCTAGGCAGAAGGAAATGCCTGCACAGCACCAAAGAGAGCGTGACATCCCTGCAGCTCTGCCAAAACCTACTGAGAGGCAAAGAAACTACAAGAAGAAGCCTACAGAGGAAAAAAAAACCACAAGGAAAAAAAAACCCACAACAGTCGAGACAAACCCATGGTCTTCAGCACACCCTCCTTTCAAGCATCTCTGAGTTTTGCATTTGAGGTGCCACCCACAGTGCTTGACCAAATGCTTTTCAACAAGGAGAGCAGTCAGAGATATGGCTGCACAAACAATTTCTTGGCAGGGGTTGGGAAAGAGGCCAAGGAGGTATCATGGAGTTAGGACACAAGTCCCCAGAACCGCTCTCGGATCTCTGCAGAGTTAGGACTATCCAGCTGCTCAGTTCTGCAGGTGAAAAAGGAGAAAGGTGAACTTGCCAATCTAATGAAGCACTGGCTTTTTATGGAAGTCCATCTGTTCCAACTCTCCAGCTCGAAATACAAGGAAACGTAAGAATCAAAAAAGAACGCCAACACGATTCCAGCAAGGAACGTTATTCTACTTGCTCTCCTATATCTATTTGGGATTTACAGAGATTATTTGATCAGCCCAGCTGTTAAGATGAAAAGCAAAGTGTTGTTTGGGTTTTTTTTAAATTATTTTAGAAGTTATCTGGAGTTTGTAGTTGGCTTTTGGTTGTGTTGGGTTTTTTTAAATAGTATTTATGTATTCCCACAGTATAGCTGCTCACTTCAAGGTGTTTAATTTCCATATCCACTACAAAACACTTAGCCAAGCTTTAAATTGCAGACAAATCTCTGCTTTCATTGTGAATAAAGCTTGAAATATGGCAAAATTTAGTTGGAAGAAGTATGTTCTTTACTGTCACTGATTGGCCAGACTGAATATCAACTGAGCAAAAATACCAACTTTATCATAGAAACAGTCCCACTGAGAGAACACTGCCTAGAACTGCTCGTTTTCCACTACTCTTCTGCAAGTTACTTAAAATTCCTTTAAGAAACTAAGCTCAACACTTGCTTTAGTTTTTGTCATAGGAATGCAGCAATTATTATGAAATGGAGGAAATTCAGAATGTACTATCAGCACTATCTAACTAAAGATCAGCTAATTCTCTGTCTTCAGATGAAAATACAAGTAGCTCAGTGTATTCCCCTTCCCAAATAAAGGGTTTTTGTACAATAACCCCTGTAATGAGGAATACAATATTTTTGCATTATGTCTTGAGTTCTTATCCCTTTATTTAATTTGAATACAAAACACTTTACTAATAATCAGCAAAAAAAGAGAAGTCAAATAGCATTGTTGAACAACTCATTACAATTTTCTCACTACAAAGACAAACCATAAACCCTTTCAGCAATTATTTGGCTATAATTCTAAACAAACAATAGGTTCTGCCTCTATAAACACCGTTCTGGTTCTAATTTGTAAGTTATGCAAAATACTACAGAGATCACTCAACAATCCAGCCTTAATGTACCTGAAGAGGTCTTTACAATCCCTAGTGCATAATTCATGTTTCCATTCTCCTACAGCATAAAAGCAGCACCTTTAATTCAGCTCTAACTTTGAGATCTGAACACCACCAAAGCCCAGTCAAAAAGCTTAAGGAGAAATTGCTTTACAACTCCAACCTAATTCCCAAATGGAAGAACTAAATAGTCCTAAATATATTTGATATAAACCAGCATCTGAAGAGATTGGCCATATGCTAAACTGTCACTCTCCCATAGTGAGTGATGAATTAAGCTGGTTGTGTAGCTGGCTGCTTACTACAATACTGTTCATGTCACTCACATATGCTGCTTTGGCAGCTATTACAGCTTTTTGTAAATCAAGCAGCACATTAGATTTGAGAACAAATTACAGACCAGATAAAAGCACTGAACTCCTGACTGATTGCCAAAGAAGTAGAAGAAACACTACAAAAGACTGGAAAGGTATAAAGAGAAATTGCAGTACCTTTGCAACCCGCATGATGAAAGGCATGGGAAAAACCCAGCCAGCTAGACACGAGTCCAGAACTCGGTGTTTGCTGGGATCTGTGCAGTCTGTGCTGTTTTCTGCCATCTGGGATACTGTAAAGCCTATGGTAAAGAGGATGCACAGAGGGAGGAGAACATTCCTCTGCAGCACCTGGGGAATATATACCAGGAATTTAACTAGCTGGTGAGCACCAGCTTCTCACCAGTGTGAGCACCTGGAGCTTTTCTCCGTACTTGGCACGGAGGTAAAGGAATCCAGTCCTTGTGTCAGTGGCCTAATAGTCAAGAGGCTGCACAGTAAAATATGCAAAGAAACAATGAAATGCTTATAGTGGATATGTCTGAATCCCTAGACAAGCTTCTGGTTACTCAAGAGTTGCAGCTCAACAAAACCAAGCAAATCAGTCCTTGGAGCATCGGTATCAGAGGAACAAACCATTACAGTGTATCTGTGGCCAAAAGGACAAGAACTCAGCCCTCAGTGAGCTAGAGGCCAAAAGGACTAAGAACTTAGCTCTTCACTGTGTTTCTTACATTCCACAGGAATGTCAGTCTCCATATTACCCAGAATTTGCATTAGGAAAAAAGTGTTATTTTGACAACTTTATAATCGAGGTTCCCAGCATTATCACAAGGACATCCATAAAATCTCTTCTGATAAATCAGAAGTTGAGGGATTTGGATTGCAGATTTGTGGTGAGGGGAGAAGTGGAATACATCTGTACTTTCTGTAAACACAAAAGCACTTGAAAGGTACAAGGAATCCTCTGAATCAGGACATTTTTTATAGGCTGGACTCCTCTTGCTCTTGATTAATTTTCTCTTCATTTACTTTTAGGCTACACTGAAGTTTCTGTAAATGACAGAACTACAACACTCTGTTCTTCCTGCAGCTGCTTGTGTGCCTCGTCTAATAGGCAGGCAGAGTTTGACAGAGCACAGATGCAGAGCTCCTGGCCTCTGTGGAAGCACTGGGCAGCAGATGGTGCAGGTAAGGCAGCACAGCACAGATCCATGCCCATGGCTGCTCTGCTGAGCGCTGCTGTAACACCCAGGCCTAAATACAGAGATGCACACATAGCTGTGAATGGTGCTTTGTGAAATACTGATCTGAGGCTGACACTCTGGAACAGGCACCTCTAAGCCTGACCTAACACCTTCACTGATGTCTGTTATACTACTTTTTCAGGTAGTGGAGATAGGATGTTTGAGGAAAGAAACTTAATCACTTTTCAGCTTTAAAGAGCTTGACTCCAGGTTAAGCATCCCAGACAAGGTCTACCCTGTTATTTGCTCCATGATCAGAAGGAATTTGAAATATCCAATGTTTCCCATTTCCTGGAACAGTCACTACGTGCCAGACACTACCCGTTACACTGAAATTCTCACAGTCACACACAAAAGCTTTGCCAACCCAAAAAAGAGAAAACCAATTTGGGAACAGTAAGGCTTCACCTTTTTAAGACACAGACAAGAAAAATATCCAATTTCAACAGCAATTCCAACTAAACAAAATATTTAACTGTACCATTGGTAGAACTCCAGAATTTTTAAGCTAGAGTAAAAGTCTTAGACAATCATTTGACTTACTGCTTTTACATTTCAACAATAATAAAAGTGTAACATTGCTGGGAGAGATTTTAAGGGTCCCCAGGGCCTTTTCTGTCACATACTCCCTCTCACACCCATCAGCCTGTTCTGAAATCACATGGGGGCTCAGGTTAGTCTTATTACTCACTAACACAAGTAGCCAGAGAAAACAGGCACAGATATATTAGCAATTCTTTCTGAAAATCCTGCACATTCTGCAAAAGATTGCTACTTCCCCTCTGAGTTAGCAGCAGCGCCTCCAGCTGAGGGATGAATTCTGAGGAGCTCTCTGTCACTCGGAACTGGTACATTTTAAATGTTGAAATTATGTACCTGGTCCTGTTTCAACACAGGCTTTTTAGCATTTTAATGTCTTGCCAGTTAGTAGCTGGAATCCAGCAAAGGGGATACAAGTGCTATTACTGGTACCTAATGGATATTCTTCTTGAGCTCAAATGCTGAACTACATTTTGAATAAAGGGCTCAATTCCCAGAGGGAACAACCTCCTTTCATTATTGCCCAATGCTTAGACTACAGGAGAATTCTCTGTAAGTGGCAAGTAGGGGCAGTGTTCATATTTCTATTTCAAGGTTCCCACACAGATTGCATTGCACAATATTAAGTGAATGCAGGTCACATCCAATACCATAAGTGCTATAGCTTGACATTTTCATATTACAGTCCTTTCTTATTCCCATTTTAAAATGGCTTTTTATTCAGAGCATTCTTCTTGGAAAAAAACAGACTTAGAGAGTATGTAGTAACAGTAAAAAAATCTCCTTTTTGAGCTGTCCCACCCAAGGTGTGCCACTAGCTCCCAGCTGTGTGCTCGTGGAGCTTGTGTCCACCTTGGTCAGCTGCCCCACACAGTGCTGCACTCACACTGCTGTGGGTCACCACAGCATCTGCTACCAGACAGAAATCACATCCTCGCTCAGGTTTCAGGGTTCCCTCAGCAACAAAAGCCACCCTCACATGATTATACTCTTTATTGATGTAGAGACACCCCCACAATTCAGCTCAGCCCTGCTTTAAAGCAGCACTCCTGCAAGATTGCACTTGCTCCCAGTTTATCTCTGCATCCACGCCTGCCATGAGAAAGGGTTAAAACCCCAGTGCTGGAAGGCACATCCTGCAGCTCCACTGGCTGCAATCGGAGATGCCAACCCTGCCAAGGCTGCCCTTGGCACAGGCAGTCCTGAACACCAGCTTCAAAGCACTGCTCCTCTGCCACGTGTCTGCAGCTGCTGCCACAAGTGCAGAACGCAGAGTATTCTCACTCAGCCACCACTGCTGAGCACGCTGCTGCTGCTGCTGGAGATACAGAGCACAGCGAGGAAAATGAGTCACCCGTTTTTGGAATTCTCTCTAGATAACTGCACGATAGCTAATGACAGATCCCCTCAACACTTCCCTCTGTGCCCTTTCTGTTCCTCCACATACATGCAGTAGAACACGAAAGTCAGAGCCTGAAGCCCAAGTCTTTGAAATTCCTTTATAGGTTTTTTAACTCCAGTGCAAGCCACACTTTTAGTCCCAGTGAGGACTAAATGAGAACTTGGTTTGTTCAGGCCACACATTTCAGGGAAAGCAATCTTCTGTCTCAGGAGTGCTCACCTGAGAGATCACCCAAACCATCTGAAGAGACACCCATATACTTGCCAGGACTTAAGAGTTGTTGACACCTAATTCTAACTTGCATTTTAGTAAGGCTTTTAAAAACATCTTTAATATTTTAAGACTGTTGATGAAATGGCATTATCATCTAGCAAGAAGGATTTTCTCTTAAACAAAAATATTACGAAGATAAAGAGCAACTTCTTTCCTAGTACCATAATAATAAATACATAAAATGCTTCTTATTTAACATATAACATGACTACAACTTCTACAATTTTGTATGATTTAAGTTGTCTGGATTGTTTGGCATGGATTTAATTGCTCAGCCAAAAAAGAAAAATTTCTTTCAAGACTGAAGCTGCTACCTTCCTTTACATTAATAATTTGTACAGAAGTGTTGTGTGCATTAGACAATCTACATGTTTGCTCAGTTACAGACCTGCAAGCAGGCTCAGCCTTCAGTTTAACATTTCATTGCAATCTACTGCCATGCTAATTAATAGCTAATCAGAAAGTTCCTAATAAGTATACCAGATATTTAGATTCAGACTTGCTATTTTTAAAAGCTAATGACTTATAGCATTTAGAATGGTGAAAATAAATCAAAGTCATCCCATGTCACACAATTTACTTCCAATATTTTTCAGAAAAGAGTAATTAACTTCTACTCAAAATGCACTTGTCTCAGAGTATCAATACTAGGACAGAAAAAATAATGGAAAACATGTAATTCCACGGGTATCATTGCATAAGGTTTATTTTACCACATCCCTTCCCCCTCACCCATGCATAATTAACATTTATATTAAAAGAAACAGCTGACATAGCACATTAACAGACTATGTCTAATGTCATGCAATTAACTCTCTGCTCTCATCAACAGGAATATCTATTTAGGTATCAGAGGAATAAAGCCCATGGTTCATTCACTGCTGAGGAGAAAGAAGAAAAAAAAAGAAAATTAAGGAAAGCCAAGCTAAAACCCAGAAAATGGCTTAGCAAACCAACAGCCACAGCTGAATGCCAAGCCCTCCTGTCAAGGTGCCCTGCTCACACACAACTTTCAGCTGTGTCCGTGACTTACCTAGAGACTTCCAAGTCCAAATCATGGAAGTGACAACTCTGCCACTTCCCTCTCTTCAGCAGTAACCTGGGCAGACACACTCTGTGCTCTGCTGTCCCCAGATGGGCCTGATCTTACTGATCTCATCTATTATTCCACCAACACTCAGTACGCTCACAGTTATAGCAAAATCTGCTTGATGAAGAAGTGCCCCCATAAATCCACTTCGCAGTAAGAGCATAGCCCACACTGGAAGTGGATACAAACAGTGCACAGGAAGTGTTCACTCAGTGTACCTGCAACAGGTTTTATTTGGCATTCACTTCACAGCTGATTGCCACCAACAAACAGCAGACAACTAAAGTCATCATGGGAGACTACTCAAAAAGTATAAGTTATGCAACTTAAACTTAACTTTTCATATGAATGCTCAAGGGTTCTATTCCTCCTGGTAGAGAGCAGGATCCTTCTGTGAGAGCTGCTCATGCTCTGAGCGAGCACTTCAAATCAAATGCATGCGAACCACCTACAGACTAACACTATTTCAGGACTGATTTTTGCTTTCAATACATTTTTTTCAGTCGATCAGAAGAAAACAAAACTCACAATTTGAACTTAGCAGGCAATAGCTTGGGTTATTCAGTTATGCAGTGGTTATGTTTCTATGGAAAAGATCACAGAAAATAAATTTCCAAATAGCCAAGCATCAGCTCTGCTTGCAAGGTTAGGTTAAGGGCACAAGAATGAATGTTGAAGCACAATTCATTCTTGTATCATGTCAGATATTTTGGACTCTCCTTTTCTTTTGCACATTAATTCCAGTGCTTCAGGGAAAGGGCTCCACAGGCACAGCCTGAGCATGCCTCTGGTGTTTCTGACAGGAAACAAAAACTTGCTGAAGCTCTCTTCAGGAAAGCTCTAAGCTTGAGCAGTGTTTTCATCTTACAAACATCAAATCTGCAGGCTACAGACAAGTGTCTCTTGGGATTTGTGTTTCCATACCTCTGAGGATGACTGAGCAGCTTTATACTCTCCTCCTGTATCCTCCCCCTCCTCTTAATCTAACTGGGAATAAAGGATAGAAAGAAACACACAGAAATGCCCCACACACCCAATATCAGCAACGTGCAGAGGTAGAGCAAAATTGGTACAGCAGGTGATGCCCGTTAAAAACTCCCACAACCCCAGAGCAATTCTGGCAATTTATTCCACAGTCTTAATTCCTTCAAAAGTGTTGTTTCCAGATTTCCAGCAGTTATTCTTCATTTCTTTAAACTATTTTGCCAGCCACTGTGGGGGGCTAGAAGTGACAGACAGAAAAGAAAATATATAAAAATGAGCTTCCCATCACTTTTTACTGCTCAGTTCTAGCTTTATATATATATATATATAATATACATAAAAAGATGCTTAAATGTCTGCTCATGTTAGCACAGCTCTTCACTGTGCAGATTAATCATACTCCACTTCCTGCCTTTTAATATAAATCAATGTTTTAAAATCCTTTTCTGTTTAATTAAAAAAAAAGATCCTAGCTAGAATAAAAAAGGACTCCACAAAGGATCAATGGCAATCAGGACAAAAGCACAGCCTGACCTGGTCATTGCAAATGCCCAAATTCATTGATTCAAAGGAGCCATGTGTTTTAACTGTTGCTACGCCCACACAGAAATTACAATTATTAAACAAAGCTAGCAGCTGCTTTTCACAAGAGATTCTCAAGCCACTGCAAACAAAACTTCAAGCTGAAGATATTTTTTTTAATGGATTAGCACATTTATAAAACAAAAGTACATTCTTTCCCCCTCTCACAGTGGTTTGTTTATTTTTAACCAAGCACTTAAGGCATTCTGCTCTTAATCAAGTTTGAGGGTACTGTGAGATAGCATTTTCAGGAGTACTGGTGTGATTCAGGCCATGCTGTCTGGCTCAGCTGGAAGCCAAACCCAATTTGAAGAAACGTAGGAAATACAAAAAGCCTTGGCCTTCCTGGCTCTCAGCTTTTAGTGCATTGAAAGACAGAAGTGCTTGAACACAAACTCAGCCATTTGATTATCAATTCACATTTAATTTCATGGTTTTCTCTAAGCAAGGGTACCAAAAAAAGTCTTTTTCAGTACAGACATTTGAAAAATGAAACAGCTTACAGAAGAAGCTCCAAGAAACATCCGAAATTCTAAATGTAGTTAGGAAAGAGGCCAAGGGATCTGTACAAACCCACTTTATCAGCCTAAAGGAAAAAACCAAAAAAACCACCCAAAAAAACTACCCAAAAAAACCCACCCAATAAAATGATTTTGAATGTTTAAATCTTTAAAGAATTTGATTCAACTTAAGAACTTTGTTTAAGTCACCGTTTTTATCTGCTAACCACAACAAATAAACCATCAGAACCATGGCAGAATTAACACAGCCTCTAGGGCTGCAGGGAGCCTTGCGCTCTGTGGCAAAGAAGAACAAAATCCTCCCAGATGTGTCAAGTCACCACTTTTCAGGATACTGCATTATCCGTTTTTGATATTTGATTTTTCAAATTGCACAGGTTTCTACATCCCATCCAACTGTGTATTTTTCTATGGCTGAAAGCAGAAACTGGAGGGACATCTCCATAACTGTCCATAACTAAAGAGGCTCCCCAGGCATATTTCCCTTCCAAATGTATAGCACTTCGCATCTTTTAGAGCATTTAAGAGACCCACAGATTTTTCACCAGCTCCTTGACTGTGTACATGACATGAAGTAAAAAATGTACTAATAGAGAACAAAATTGGAGACAAGTAAACAGCCTGTCATTAGCAAGGAGCTGACAGATGTTAATTTGTCTATCACTTCTCTGAACAACTCGAACATCAGAACAGGTTCTCCATCAGTGGCTAGAGAACTTCACAGATCCAAAGCTAACCACCCACAGCGTTGTTCCAGCAGTACCACCCTGCTCCCTAAACAAACCCCAGCAAGCTGTGTGCCAGAGGGTAGTTTGCCTTCTCTTCCCAATAAGAAAAAAAAAAGATGTTCAAAGAGCACAATGCTCAGATGCACTGGGATGTACCCAGGAATGTGGTGACTGCTCAAGGTCATTCCAGGCAGGAGCTGCAAGCTCAGATCCAGACACATGCAGGAACATGTGAAAAATGTCAACAGCCTCAACACCACGATTTTGTTTTAACCTCTTTAGAGGTCAAGTTATCCCTCGGTGCTGCTTTTCAAAAACAATCCTCCTGCAGCCCGACACTGTGCTGTGTTATACTGACCCAACAGCCACAGCCTAGCATACCAAACACACCTGCAGTGAGAATCACCTCGGGAGAGGATGGCAACGTTATTTAAAACGTTAATGCTACCCTGAGATCATCTTAGATTTACCCAAACAGATTTGCTAGCAGAGCTGCTCAAGGTACCTAATGGTGGAGGTTGCCATGGGAACACGGTACAACTACACACTTTGCCATGACAACCAGGCCTCCCTGGAATACTAATGAGTGCCCATGGCAACGGGAAGCTAAAGACAAGATGTCTGGAGACCAAATATTTCATGTATCATTTATAACAAAAGCTATAAATACATTTGTACACTTCCTATGCGAGATTCGGCGGGTTTTGGTACCCTGCAAAACGCCACATATGGGGCAATACTGCAAAGTGTAAAAATGATGTGGCTGCAGTAAAAATGGAAAATCCTATTTCAAGGCAACGCTACGGCTGAAGTTCAGTTCCACAAACAACAACAGAAATATCTGTAGCCAGCACGCCCCAAGTGTGCCTCGCCTTGCACATGAACACAACTGCCAGCCCACGATGGAACAGTTACCTGCACACGAGGCTTTGTCTGGGCTGTGTCCACCAAAAGGGTGCTCCCTACCCAGAGCAGAATCCTGTACCGAGCATGGATCTGTCCTCCATATGGCAGCTCCTGCAATTCCTGTTGTGAAGGCAGCAGAAAGCACTGCCTTGGTATTTCAGAAAAGGCTCATGACAAGAGATCCTTGTTACTTTATCAGAATGTTCCAGCAACCCAGTCCATGAGCAGCGTTTCACATTTATTTGTTTACAGAAAAACGACGCACTGTAGCAAGCTACACATCAGAACAAAATGTTGGTATTAAAAGTGATAAAAATCATCAGTTAAGTGACATCTGGTGCCTTTTTTTTAAGTGCTCTCTCTACAGATGAATTTCAGAACACTTTCTAGATATTTTACACAGATGATCAAAGTCTAAGACATTTTCAGGCATCCTGCCAGCAACCTCCTATCATTTAAAAAAGAGGTGGCACCAGCTGGAAAGCCAGTGCAGCTTGTCCCAAAAGCACTCTATGCGATAAGCCACAGCAAAATTTTAGGTCACGGGGATCACAAAAGCCAGGATTCAGCTCACACCAGCAGTGCAGAAACCAAAAGTAATAAATCCTACTTAAGATTTTTCCTCATGTCTTATTATTTGTTTTTATTAGGGTATAAAAGTTTATTAGGTTGTAAGTCTCCTTGCATGAGCTCCTCCTCAAAAACACAAAAATCAGGAAAGCATCAGTAAGCATAAGATTTATCCTCTTCCCTCCCTCAACATCCATGATCTGTGATACCTATTTATAAGCCATTTTCCAGGTGTAAATAGATCAACTGCTGCATTTCCTCAGTGACAGAGCACCGAGGTCAGCAATAAGGCAGAAAGAACTGTTCTTTGTGTGAGATATTTCACAGTGGTCCCATGGCTGCAGAGCTGCTCAGGTGCCAGATTCCCACTGCTTTTGACTACAACAACTGATGCCATCCCAGTGGCAAAACCCCCAATCCTCCCCTGTCCCTTCAGCAGATCTCCTCAAGCCTAGAGGAGGCAGCCCCACAGCAGACAGGAACTTCCTGGCCTAGATGAGATGCATCAGCTACACTCACCCATCTTCTCACCTACTGGTAGAGGCCAGAAGGAACCTCAAGTACACACACTTGGGAACCCCATGAGTGAGGGCACAAAACAAGGTCTGCACCACTGACAGTTTTCTCACAGCTGTAACCCAAAGTCATTCCCCAGTTTGCTGCAGGAATGTCAAAACCAGGCAAGCTGTGAAGATTTCTACCCGTGGAAGTGGTGGAATCCCCATCCCAGGAGGTAGTTAAAAGATGTGTAGATGTGCCACTTCAGGACACGGTTCAGTGGTGGACTTGATGGTCTTAAGGATCTTCTCCAGCTTAAGTTATTCCATGATTCTATGGCTACACCTGAGGCCAAAGTGCTACAGAACAGAAATATCACAACAGCAGTTCAACCTAGCACATGAGACTAACCTGGACTAATTGCTGGCAAATCCCTCTTCTGCTCCCAAATGCTGCTGGCTGCGGCCACAATGTTCCAAACACACAAACACAGTATTAAACCATCACATTCAGAGTTACCAGATTAGTGCAAGCACTGGCCATGATCCCATTAAAAGTTTTCAGTCAATTACAATTCAGTGTTAGTTGGCATGTTTGGAGAGAAAAGGTGTAGGACGAAACAGGAACACAAAATGCAGGCCATGGGCCTTGGCATTAAATTTAAGATCTGGTCACTTTAAATAGTACCCAAGGACAAAAAACCACCCCGTATTATCAGGATAAATGAGCACTCTTGTTTCATAAACTTCAGCTAATACAGAATAAGTCACAAACAAAAAGAGAAAAAAGGCAAGCTGCTTTTTGAAGCAGTCTATCACAGTGCAGATTAACACATTCAGCAAACAAATGAAGCCCACAGTGGACCTTCAAGCAACAAAGTTTCCCAAAGAGGAGCGGAACTTGCATTACTTTTGTTATAAAACACATCATTACTCTACAAAATTTGTCTTCTTGAATCTAACCTGTTTGCACAGGATTTATTCCAATTATTAATTTTCAACTGTTTTAATTCCTTTAAATAACACAGAGCCCAATACACAGCCCAGCTTTTCTTCTGTCAGCACTGAGATCCAGTTTTAACTGGAGCTGACTACAAAGACAAGAAAAGCACGTTTGCATTAAATTTCAAGATTACACAACAGCCTATCTAAGCATGCGTGGCAAAGACTACTCTTTTATTCTAACCCTGTTTTTCCATGAATATTTTGGGTTGTGCTTTGTCGGTTTGGGTTTTTTTCCCCAAGCTATTATTTTTCACTCTCTCTCTTGCCCTCCTCTTTCTTTGGGACTGTTTTATATTATGTCAGAGGACACAACAGGTAGTTCCACAGTATCTCCTACCAAGAAAAATACATAATTTAATTCATCTGTGGTCAGCAGTGGCAATTACTACTTAGGAAAAAAAAAAAAAAGGCTGGGATAGGCACTGAGTGATGAACACCGTGTCAATGGATAAGCTGTCCCAAGACAAATCAGTAATTTCAGCATGTCTGGGGCTGAAGGCCTGGTTGCGTATCTGCACTTTATTTCCTCCCAACAGTAAATGCAGTGATATGCACACAGAAGAGCAGTGTTTCTTATGTGGGATGCACTTGCACGCTGTGACTGCAGACATCTCTGCATCACTCCAAAAAGTACAAGGACCCATCTTATACAGGAAGGACTGGCAGCACGGCCAGTGATGGTAGCCAGGCAAGCAAGGCAGGTTGAGAACAGCAACAAGATGCCATTTCCCAAATAAATCAAATTAATTCCTCCCTACATAATAGACAACTAAAAAGGTTTCGTCTCCTGGAAAATATGGGAAGTCCCATAAGTCCTATCTAAGAAATACAGGTTAAGATCCACCCCAGTCAGTTTGGGCTATTAGAGCCTTAAATCCTCTTAATCCTTCCCATGCTATTACTTATTTTGTGTTTCCTTGTGAGGAAAAATCAACACCTTTCTGCATGGTTTTTTCGAAATCCCTTTTCTCAGTTAATATACTTAGCTTGCAATAACCTCTCACTTCCCCCCTTGGCCCCCCACACTACAGATACTGAATAGCTGTGTTACTTCAGGGACCAGTCATAAATGTGAATGATGGCACTTGAACCTGCTAAACTGATTAAATGCTGAAAGGAAGGATCAATTACCAGAGAAAGGCAAGCTGGGGAGCCATACATAACACACTGCAGACAGAACAAAGAGTCCTACTACCCCGGCTTAGCACAGTCTGTAGAGCAAAAAAGAAAGGAGAAGCATTTAGAAATGCTTTCTTCGTTGCAGTTTAGGGTATCCACCTTCCACCGGGACAGTGAGGCAAGAGAAACACATCCTCACAAACTGAACTTCTCAGAAGGAAGAGGCAGGGAAAGGAACTACATGTTTGGGCAGAGGCAGATATGCTTTGTACTCTGTAATGTTTCACTCAGCACTTATCTATCCACCAGGACGTTAAAATCTATTAGCAATGCATTTCAGATAAAAAGCATTCGCTTCCAAGCGTCCTTGTTTAAATGCATGCACAGGAGATAACACAAAGCTACAACCTTTCCGAGCACGGAGCTACCCCGTTCAGCAAAGCACTTCCCGATCATACGTGGGAACAGCCCTCAGAAGAAATCCTTTGGACCAGAACAGCAATCTCATTACTTTTTTGACAAGATGTTCTGTAAAACAACAGCCAGTATAAAAAGCATAACCTTTTTGAGAAGGACCAAAAAACAAATACACACTGTTATAAATGAAAGGAGCCGATGTCTATAATAAAAATGGAACAAATTTATTTATAGAAAATTTGGCAGAGTTTTTGGATAAAAAAGCCACAATGCAGGGAAACAGCTCCGAGCCCGGATGTCGGCAGCTGGGTGACAGACAACCTGACAGGGTGTCAGAGAAGCTCTGTTCACCCCGAGGTCTCAGAATGGTGAGTTTTTATACAGTTTATTTCGCTGGAGGCAACTCTGTATTCAGAGTCCAGAGTCTAAAGATATTCAATTTTGGTTCTTTGGTTATTCCAGCGAAGAACAATGTCCTTCCGATGAGGAGATGAGGTCTTGATGAAATCTTGTCTCCTTCCAGGAATAGATTGATGTTCCTGATATGTTGCAGATATCTTATCGTGGGGAGAATGGCCGGGTGGCTCCTCCCGAGATGGCCCATCTCCTGCTCAGCCACGGCTACAGCTATGATAATGTCCTTCTTGGAAATCTTTTTAGTTGAGAGAAAACTCCACATTCTTATGGGAATCTGTTCCCCAGTGAATGTGGTTTCATCATGGTTTGGGTTTTAAACAGAAATATTCCATACATGTGTTTCAATATTAGACAGGTATAAACTTTATAGGCACGAATTAAACATATATTCATAACACACACCCACAGAAAAAAAACCCAAACAACCAACACAAAATCTGTCACGACCCAAAAGGAATTTCCCGACTCTGTAACAGCCTGATGTGACTCAAGAGCTTTTCGGAACAAAACCGTGCCCTCCCTGAACCACTCGGTACAACACTTCAGATAGGCTCGTTTAAACAAGATACGCATCTTAAACACCTTAAAGTGTCCGAAGTGCAAAAACACAGCCGGGGCACACGATCCTGCCCCTCCGGGCGCCGCCGGGGCTGCCGGCAGGCTCGGGTGGCCACAAGCGCGGGGTCCCGGTGCCATCTGGTGGCCACGGGCAGCGCTGCCCAGCGCTCCCGGCGGGGGCCCGAGCCTGCTCCCAAAGGGCTGGGAAGCCGCCGCAAACGCGGGGCAGAGGCGATCTGTGTGCCTGCTCACACCGGCACCTATCTGCCACACGCCTCTGGAGGCTTGCTCAGGAGTTCGCTTGTGCAAAAGCTCTGCCCAAGTGCGGCAATGACGATGGCTTATTGCTCGCTGCCGTGCCTGTTTTCACTTTTTCAGTGAATGAATTCTTCTTTCCCCTACGCTTTTCATTCACTTCCCAACTGTACCAGCCTCAGAGCCATTATGTAGCTATAAGCTCCAGCAATAAACCGGAGAGGTGTTATCTTTTATTCAACTGACTGATACAGGAGGGAGAAGAGAAAAGGAGAAAGTCATTTCACACAATAAAAACCTTGTGCAGTTTCCTCTCTTCCTGACAGATTATAAAAGCCAAAGGTTATGCAAGTTTATATGAGACCTCTTCTTTTTATATCTTGAAATTACTACTGCTAAAACACTTCCACTGGAATTACTAACACCACCCACCTACAACAGCTCCAGGACTCTGGCTTCTTTTGCTTTTTCTTAGTATATGCCACCCAGCTCCAGGATATTTGTTTTGAGGTGAGCATCTGGCATTGCCATCATTACAGAGAGAAAAGGTCTGCTGTGCAACATCCCATAATACGAGTGATATTTAACAAAATTACAACTGCCCACTGACCACCGTAAGAGTAAAGCCATGTCATTTGTAACACTTGGCCCCAGATACCGGGGAGTGGGTGTGGGAGGTGCGCACCGGCAGCTACAATTCAGCGCCTTGCAGGGAGGCACAGAGGGGGATCTTCTTTAGGATGACTAAGAATGGAATGAGTTTGTAGCACACACTGCATGTGCTTGATGAATGAGTTTTTAAATAGTCACAGGCAGAGGGAGAAACAGTGAAGTCAGGACTTGAAGGATAAACTTGAATTTGGTCACTCCTGTTTCTAGTTTTTTCTTCAGATCCACCAAATACTGACAAAGGTGATGAGTCGTGCATGTTTTTTTGATCTCTCAAAAGCAGTAAACTGTTCACAGAAAGCTGAATGTCTTGCAGGAAAAAAAATGCTGGAATGCTTGAAATAAAGCAGTAAGTGTAACTAATAACTGGGACATGGTGCCCAGACTGTATCCCAGTATTTGTCTGGAAACAGATATACATCTCTGTAGCCACTCTGCTTGACCTGAATCACTGAAACGTGGCAAAATAATACCATACAATGATTGCTGGGAAGAGTGATAGAATGGGTGATTGCTTCTAGCAAATATGCAGGAAATTAAACTACCTTCCTTCCTCCACTCCCAAAAATGGTCTGAGTACATGGAGCAAAACTTAGACTAAGCACTTCAGCAGCAACAGTAGTGACAGCACACACTGATACTGACAGCAGACATAGAAAGATACTGAGGTGAAAGTGTTGTGAAGGAATAAAACAAGGAATAAGCTTGATTTCTGGCAAGTAAGGGGGAGCTACCAGTGGAATTCACAAAAGAAAATTCAGTTCTCTACAGAAAAAAAAAAAAAAATTACCTTTATCCAGGCACTATTATAAAATAATTAAGGAGTGAAAAATCCTGAATGCAATGGTGGTAAGCATGTCTTGCTGTCCCACACGGGCCCTGGCAACGGAGGGCAGCACAAAGCTTTAAGAGTAGCCCATAAACTACACATATTCTCCTTCACTGGTCTGTGCTCTGAGAAGCCCTGTGCTCTTCAGAAAGCATCAGGCCTACAGCACAGACTAAAAGCTTCCCATGTGTGCTGAAATCCTGTAATTTTGGTTTGCTTCAAGGCTTACTGCACATTTGCAGAAAGGTGAAAGAACATAGGCACTGCACGTCTGCTGCTGCCGAGAAGCACCGACTTAACACACAAAAAAACTAACTACAAATGTTCATATTTCTTTATAGAAAATAGAGCTCCACCCATGCTCCTGCTGGAGGGGAAAGCCACACATATGGCACGAGAGCCACCACATCCAGCAGCTGTTGGATGTTCCCCAGTTCTGTTGCCTGGTTTTGACATGGATTCTGAGCCTGCTAAGCCATTTAAAGCTCTTGGTCATCGTCAGAGTTTTACAAGCCTGTCCATAGACCTTCCCATGATTTTGAGAAAACATGTCTTCCAAGTGAAAAATGGCACAAAAGACTAAAGTCAACATGTTTTAGCCACGCCATTAAAAGACTACAAATGAAACACTCTCTCTGATCACCTTTGTTGTTTCCACACCCACACCCCACCCCCAATAAAGGCAATAGTAAATCACCAGTGGCAAAAGAATTAAACAAGTAAATTTACTCATTTAGTCAGGTCACCTAGGGAGGACTGACTGACTGCTTTCAGTGAAGGTTAAAAATATAACACCCAGGGTCATTATGCAGTAAGCTTTGCTACTGTGATCGTGCAGCACATACCAGACAGTGGGGCAGAGCTGAATGTCTAAAAGCACAAGGACAGGTGATGAATATTAATACCTTAAGATCAATTCACATCCCTACTATTGTAAGAGTGTTCTTGCTGGTTGCCATTCTCCAAGACCCTTCTTATTTCTAAGTCACATGCTATAAGACTATGCTCTGCAACATAATTATTCTCTCAAGTATGTTTTTAAGCTACAAACCCCATTCAGTGCAGACCACCACAGGCTGGTGTGAGGACCCTTGAAGTAATAATTTTGAAGCATTAGGAAGTCTAAAACCGAATTTTCCTGCCCTGATGTCTCATGGTTCACTGAATAAACATCATGTCACTGCACACAGAGAACACTGTACTTGCTATTGGTGTTGCAATCAGAGTTGGAAGCATGAAAATATGAGCTTAGCAACACAGCCACCACTTCCTACTACTGACGTTTGTACTGCTGCTAGGAACAAGTATGAGAGATCCCAAGTTTTTCATTAAGTAATTGAGTTGTATATTTTCTTCATATTTTCTCAGTGGGCAGGACCCTGGAGGATCTAATGAGAAATCTCCTGTGCTAGAAAAAAACCTTTTGTGAAGTTTCCATGCATTTACTAATGTCCTTCTCTCTAGGAGAAAAAAAAAAAAGTGTCAATCACCACATGAACAAATTTCCTGCAGAGAACTGATATAATCTGTGGTGCTGATGTACAAGCAAATGCTTATGAGTATTTGGAAAATAATTTCAGAATGCATGAAATTAAAGACTACTACTAGCAAAATGAAGTTCTCTGGGTAATAATGTCATTGATGCAATTCATGGCCCTTACAAGGAAGGAACATGTTCTTGGGTATATGAATTGACATATATTGCACATACCAGGATTAAGCTCAGTCATGACTGTTATGAAAAGTGAACTTTTTTTAATTCTTCTTATACTAAAACAACAAACTTCTGTTCTGCAATAGCATTGCAAAACAACAACAGTTAACCTCCAGGCTAATAATCAAGACACTGAAGGATCTCTGACATTTGGAGGTTTGGGAAAATGGAAGAGGGATGCAGTTCCATGAAGAATTGCTGTCAGAAGTGGGAGCACCAGAGAAACCACCACCACCAGATAGTCATGCAGTCAATTCTTTAATCAAATTCCTTAGCATGTTTGAACAACAAAAACCAAATCTATAAAATAATTATATTTGGGAACTAGACTAAGATCTAAAATATATCCCTAAATCTGTAGGTCAGGTTTCACACACATGATATGAGTAAGTACCAAGAGTAATTTATTTATTAATTTTCTGTTTATAAAAAGTAACATGCAAAGCAGAAAATGCAATCTACAAATCTATCAATTCAGATTCCTACCAAAAAGTGGCACAGGAAAATCATCATTCCTTATTTTCATACCACACATCTTAACAACAAGAATGCTTCTAAGTGGTACATGAAACGATATAAGGATACATGTTGTGAAACAGGACATACAGAAACCTCAATGTCTGCACCATCCTCACACGCTCTTGTCTGTGCAGAGACACAGTTCTGCAGACCACAGTGTTTTGCTCCAATACTATAGTTTTAATACATCACTTATTTTTAACTTACTGTAAAAAGAAAAGTGCTTTTCTTCCTCATTCTTTTCTGAATGCTTCACATGCCCTTCATATATCAACTTCAAAACCATGTTTATTTTAAGAACAAATAACGCAAAACTACCCTTCTTCCCTATGCACTTGCCCAGGAAGCTCAGGTTCTGACTCAAGTGAAAGCAGACTTTCTGCCACATCCACTGCTTCAGCACTGGTCTGTTACTGAATTTTGGTTTAAGACTGAACTCAGAAATTGTAAATAAAAGTTAAAATCAAAAGTACCCACCCTGTCTGTTTCATAGCTTTTTCCCAGTGGTTGCAAAGATGACAAAGGTAATTCCAATGAAGATGGTGCCTTGCAAGTCTCTAAGGCTACAGAAGACTGAATCTCAGGCTATGAGCAAAGTTAATGAACTTTTTAAGATATTAGATAATTAGATGAGAATTTTAAGAACACTTAAAATGAGTACAGAAGTGTCTGTTCAATAGAAAGGCTACCAATACAATTGAAATTATCATTTCACCAACTAACTAAACTTTGGCATCACCTTGATCTACCAGGTAGATCTAGTGTGGACTGGCCTTATGCAAATTGGTCATTTCAGTTGGTGAAAAGCAAACAGCTGGGAGACAGAATAAATGAGCGGAACTGGAACTGCCAGAGGCAGAAACTCTTAACCATAAGTTACAACAAGAATGTAAACCTAAAAGGCAAGAAGAAACTCTCATCCTTTCTAAAACTGTGTCCAGAAAACAACAAATGCTTGCCTTTTTACGAAAATATCTTTGGTTACAGAACATCCTTCCAGTTAATTTTTTATCTATCTTTCTCCTTGACAAACAAACACATATAACAATCAAAGTATCACAAGGAAAGAAAGGGAAAAAAAAAAAAAAAAAGAGCAGGCAGTAATAGGCAAGGAAATGCAAGCATCAGAAAGCCCCAAGAGCTGACCCCCAGACACTTGTTCCAAAGTCTGGTAGCTCTCGAGACAAGGGGGTCTGGAGCCCACAGGCAGGACTGGCTCAGGCCCTACAGTGGCAGAGCTACAGGAGGACCATTCCACAGGTAGGACCATGAAGATCCCATGAGCGGGTTTTTAAACTTTTTATGAGTGCCTGCCTACACCACCACCCTGTTTTTGTAAGGGTGAGAAATGCATATCCCTTGGGCACATGGTCCTAGTAACTATATAACCAGAAAGGGAACAAAAAACCCTCTTTGGTTTCTTAAATGTGTTCCACGTCTTTAAATAGTCTCCACGCTGGAATCTCAACTTTATTTTTGGTAAACTTTAACAAAGGTTGGTGGCAAAGCTGCATGTGACACAATTAAGCAAGTAATTTTGTAAGCACTGGAACTTACCCTGCCTGCTCCCCAGCCCAGCTTAGATTCTTTGCTGTGTAGTAGTACAGCTGAGCCCACACTACAGTGCATGAACTGGGAATGTGCATTTGTCTGCACACCTATTTTCATGAAGCTTGTGGAAAACTAGCTTTGAACTATTTCTGCTCTGTCAAATTTAATCAAAAGCAGCCAGGAAGTTCAAAATGTCTTGAATGTCAGTAGAGAGAGGCTGACAAAGGATTACTAAGTGCAGGAAAACCCAGATGAAAAGTACGTTCTCTCACCAAAAACATTCTGTCAGCTTATTGCAGAGTTATGTATTTAATAGGTCATACAGTAACACACTTGGCAGATGAAAGTATATAAATTATTGGCCTGGGATCTTTGTCTTCTCAACCAGCTATCCTCAGATGATTACATTCTGTTAGCACGGGCACTTTTAGCATTCAGACTTCCTCCCATACCTGGCTCTGCTCACAACTTCTGCCTTACTTCTTGCACCTGTAAGCTCCTACAAGAGATCTCACCAGCCAGCAGAGGCTGTGAAAATGAGAAATAGGACAGCAAGTCACAGTAACTCGGGATTGTGTGCCTTCCCCTCTCCTACAGCTCTCACAAGCTCCTCTGGCTGTGCCTGCTGCCTCCCCAAACCAGCTGATGACAGCAGCCAGATGAACTGGAAGGGGCTGTGGGAAACAGCAAATCAGCTGCACACAGGCAACAGGAATGGAAGCAGCCAGCAGGGAGGTTCACAGCTTTCCCTCATCAGCCTCCCCACACGTGAGCTGTGTTGCCACCAGAACTCTTCATGCCTGCACAGCTTCAGCCTCTGTGGGGCACTGGGCAAGTAAAGGTGCTTTGCGTATCAGATCCCACACATTGATCTAATCTTGGAGCTAAATCAATTAAATGTAAGTGAAAATCAAATAATAGCTCTCCTTTGACTAAACGCAGAAGTTTAAATAGCTACAAATCACACCCTTCCTCCAAAACCTTCCCTGCTCTCCCAAAATATTCCAGCAGCATAAACTGTTTATACTTCAGAGGCAAGCGCATACAATAGGCACAGAGCTTGTTTCCAACACAGTAGAGAAATAATTACACTGAACTTTTTACCTCCCACCTGCAATTCCTCCCCAAAAGAAACAATTGCAAGGCTAAACAGTGATTTAGCTGAATGTTGACACCGTGGTTCAACAACCTCCATAGTGCTCACACGAAACAGTTCTTCTGCATCCTCAATAACCAACAAAACTCATGGCTGCAAAAAACAATAAAAGGAACTTGTAATTTCCTAATCCTGAAGCAGTTAGACCTCTGGAAGTATGTATGCTTTGGGGAAAAAAGGGGTAAGTTCTTTCCTTTCATTCTCCAATGGAGAGATTTTCATAACAAAAATAGAGAATTTTTCACACCTAAAACACCTAGTGGAGCCAAGCTTCCTTACACAGTAACTGATTTACAGGCCTATTTTTTTATCAAGTGAACTCAACACAAGATTTGTGTCTTAGCTTCAGCTTCAATGCTTCAATTCAGTTTTCTCCATCTTGCACTGAGTCTTCCAGGAAGACTCTGACTCACAGTCACAACAGTGCTACTGATTTCTGGCTCTAATGCAGGACTACATCCCTGTTCTGAGGAATAATTCGTCAGGTGCTACAGTCCAATAGAAAATACTAAGACTCCCAGGAGCTGTCCTAAAATAAAGCCAAAAGCAAGAAAAACAGCATGATATTAGTGTAACTTGGGTAGAAATTCTTTTACTCTCCCTTTTTTGTCAGGGAGTAAACAAAGATGTTTCTGCTGAAAGGCACTGCAGTGGAAGGGTGGAAAGTCATCCAGAATTCATTAATTTCAGTGTAAAATTAAACATCCACTCCTGACTCTGAATAGCCATTAAGGAAGCAAAGTAGTAAACTTGGATCATAAAATCAGGTTTAAAAAAGCAACAGCTCTGAGGGGGCATTTATCCTGTAATTTTTTGTGGTTTTACCTAAAGACTGAGTCCCGCAAAATGCTTGTGGGCTCTGCAGTTGATATTCCACATTTGACTTCTTACAGGCAAGAAACTGTGATCATTGAATTTATATATGAAAATATAGCCCAACTCTCCAGAAGAAATTAGCCCACACATAAAACCAAAAAGAAAAATACAGCTTACAGAATTTTCTTAGATCAGGAGCTCTTCAGTGTACAGGAGTGTTCACACAGCTCCTGGAACAACTCATCCCATCCTCCCCACCTTCAGGGACCTCACAGTTCTGCAAGACACGATTTCAGCCCACAGGTTATGAACATGATCAGCTGAGCAGCACAGAACGTGCTTCTCAAATCCCTGTCTGCATGGTACTTCTGCTTGCTCCCTTTCTCAAAAGAAGGATCCCCAAAATCCTGTGACTAAAAGCCATCAGATTATCCCAAATAAAATAATGGGGAGGTGGGAATTGTTGGCAAGTACAGAAACGCACATACATTATCTTTTTCTTCTGTAAAAGCTGATTCTTGGAAGTCTGACTTGACAAAAGCACACATAGTATTCATTTGTATCACTTGTGACTCCCAAAACGCCCTTTTGTGCAGCTGCTGGAGGGAACCCTAAGAACTATTTGTAATTAGATTAAAGGCAATGAAAAACAAACCAGATCTAATTTGGGAAGGTGCACAGTCAAACATCTTAAGGCCAAACTCTTAAATTTAAGATAAAGCAGCTGTTGCCATCTTTGCAGTTTTCATGCCAAAATACTTCCCATTTCTGAATTAAGGAATTCTCTCTCAATTATAAATAAGTATTTCAATTTTCAGATTCTGTGGCCTCTGGAGCAAGCCAATTTCTAGTTTTCTTTTATTCTCTAGGTGGGGGAAAACCCCTTCTTCAGAAAAATAAAACAAACTAAAAAACCCCTACAGCAGGTCAAAAGAAAAAAGGCCTCATTTATCCTCTCACTTCGAGATATACACTAGAAACTGAGTGTAACCACTTACGTCAAAACTTAGGGATTACAACCCCTTCTTCAGCAGGTTATTTGACTACAATATTTTTAGGCTTTTTTTCTTTTAAGTTGGCATTCAACAGTGAACGTGCTGAGTTGTTTTTATTACTAATTCAAACAATCACACTCTCCCATTGACTACAGAAACATGCAAGTCTTTCTTCAGGTTCTTCTTCCAGAGTACTTCCTTATCTATTTATTCATCATGAAAATGCTTGAGAGTTGCCAATACCAACATGATTGCTGTTCTTTTGCTTGGTAACACTACAGAAATGTTAAGATGATACCAGGAAACCTTTTCTTTTGTTTCTCCTGTCCTGATGGCATAGAACAAAACCACTTTTTTTGAGCAAAGGACACAGTTTTGGATACACACTGGGGAGAAATAACATACAAGATAACTGCACACTGAAAAAAACAACATTTCCATTTTCCACCATTGCACAAAGATCCAAACTACAGAAAAAACCCATTCAACACACACAAGAATAAATAAAAGCACTTCAACTACGCTACAGGAAGAATGTGAAGGGCAAGTCTTGGAAAAAAGCTTAAATTATTTAGGCATGCATACAGGAGAAGGTCAGTTTGTGAGAAGGGGTAAAACCTGCTTATCCAGGGATGCCCAGAACCACGGGGCAAAGAGGCAAAGGAGGGAATTCCCATGTCACAGGACACGATCCCGTGTGCTACCCTACATGTCCTGTATCAGGGACTCTCTCAGTACACAGCAGAATCTTTTTCTCTGCTTGTTCACTTCAGGCTGCCTAAATTCAAACTGACTGTTGAGACAGAGGGAGAAGGAAAGATGCAAGCCCTCATCCCAACCCCTAGCTCTGGGATTTTCCTACTTCTTTTGGTTTGCAGTTACCCGGCAGGTTCCTCGGTTACATCACACCCCTTGTGTCTGTCACTTACAGGGGAGTGAAAGCACCCCAGAACTGAGACCCATTTGCATTTGCTTCAGACACAGTAAAACATCAATGGGCAGGGCAAGTCTGTTCTTGCCACGTGGAAGTTCTTTAAGGATTGCAATGGGCTTCCTAAACATGAACACAAAAACCGGAGCTATATCTGACACCAGCTGCTCTTTCAGTTTCTTCAGAGACATCTCAGAACACTCTGTGCAGATCCTTTTCACTCCAGCACATCCAGTGCATTGGGACAGCAAGATTAAATACCTCTGACATCACAATTAGCAGGTAAAACCTCCCACCTTACTTTCCAAAGTCTCCTTACCACAGCAGAAGCTCCTTGTGTTTTGTATTTCAAATAAATCTGAGCGTTAGTGAAAATGACAGAGAACAACATCTCTGAAAACAGCACCTCATTTTTTGATGGGGAAACTCTAGGGTTCCTTTATAGGGAGGCACACCAAGAACACCTGGATGGGCACGGAGTGGGGAAGGATGAATGAGGAACAAATATGCTCAGGTCTGCTTGGAGGAAAAAAAAATCCATGCTGCCTGCTTTGCAACGACTTCGCTGCACCTTCCATGTGATACCTTCTAAACACAAACTCAACAACAGTTTTGGTGGTTTGGCAATTTCCAACACACTGCAGCCAGTGCTTATGTATACAAATGCAGCTTTTAGGAGCAAAATATTTACCACTCATTTCGAAAAAGTGTGAAGCAAGATCTATTTTCTGACTGTTCAACATTTTCCATCTATTACTAACTTATACTACTTTGCCCTGGGTTTTCATTAGCACTGGGAAATAGATTGTGTTTTTTCAGATGTGATACTTTCTCCCACCCTTCTTGGTGCTTCAGTATAGCTGTTACACATATAGATCTGAAACTAATCATCATATACACTTCTGGCTTATGTACATGTGCTGCACCTACAGCTCTTCAGGATCACACCAATTTTAAAAATGCAAGTTTTTGAGGACTAAAAGAATATTCTTTTCCCTCCCCTAAAACCCCAGCCTTTCCCAATCAAAAACAAAGTCCATGTGCTAATTCTGAAGTGCACCACCCGGGCTGACAACGCACCCAAATATACCCAAGTGTATATATATCAAGCTGCACTTTAAGTTTTGTAGGACAAGAAAAAATGTGGGGGGAAAAAAAAAAGGAAAAAAATTGAAAGAGAAAAATACTCTGCATCACATTTTCCTAGGCATTGGCATTTGACACTGACTTACATTGCAAGATGCTTGCCTGGGGGAAAATCTTGGTATTCCCAGTACTGTGCATGATTAAAAATTTAAAAATACTCAAAACATCTCGTTTCAACACGAACACATCACAATGAATGTATGTACAGCAGAAGACCATGAGTTAAATCTCATGCACATGCTGGCCACTGCTTTAAATGGCAAGCCTTCAGTTAGAGAAATCAGCAGAATGCAGAGACCCCCAGCTTGTCCCTCAGAACCCTCGGGCTTTGAGAAGTGTTGCTGCCTCAATGACAGTGCAGGACACCCATTGCTAAGCCAATTTGAAACCAATCTCTTCCTAAATGCCATGTTTTAAGACAGGGCCTGATCACAGGAATTTACAGACACCACCTGAGCTCACTCAGCTCAGGCCAGGCAGCCTCAGAGCTCAGCACTGAGAGTAAAGCCTGCACCAACCCCAGTCATCATCAAAATCCTTCAGGGGAATAGAATAAAACAAAAATACATGACCTAAACATAAGAAACAAGCAGCCCAGACTGCCCTGCAACCATGACAGAGTGAGCTTTGGAGGATGAACCTGAGCTGACTGTGACCATGAACACCATTTCCTGCAGGCTGGGGTAATTTGTGCCTTTAAACACCCTGAAGTCATTTGTTTAGAAGATAACTGATGCTCATCATGTCCTAAGAGCAGCAGAAAATCTGTCAGAATTAACCTGGACAGTTTATAATTCCTACCAAAACTATAAAGATCCTGAAAATACTGGGGAAACATAACATGCCAAAAGCATTTGTTTCCATCTGATACCAGTAAGTGCTGGGGTGGAAGGAGATAAGCAGTGAGAACGGGAAGAATACCTAGGATATTTGAAGTTTATACATTTAAAAAACTGAGTAAAAGTCCCCAGACATTATATATCTTCTGAATGTAAAGACTTATTTTCACTTGTTCTCTTAAATAAGCACAGGAGAAAAACTATTTGTATACAAATGCAAATTGAAGAACTTTCTGCTAGTCCTAAAATATGTAATGAAATACATGTTTCTTCCATTTCAAAGCATTTTACCACAATTTAGGGAAGATTAATATTACGATGTTACCCTCTTTAATTTCTTTTTTCTACTGAGCATGCAATTTTCTACTTGGCTAATCACTTAGACACGATTATGAAGGAAAAATATACACATCACTGAGTCTCAACGGAAGAGCAGGGAGCTCATTTATTAGAAGTTAGCCATGTCAAAGAAATGGAAGCAGATGAATGGAGTTTTACTGCTGACTAGCATCAAAACAACATCAGTTTTCACACAGGGCTTTTTCCCCCACAAGCTGTGGCAGGGGACAGGGAAATGAGAAAAATTATTGCAGCACCTTATTTATTTAACAATTGTGATTTAGATTAATTGTTGTTTATGGCAATTGTTATTTAAAAATAAATTACAATATTTCATCATGAATAGCAACCTAGGAGTTTCAGTACAGATTTAAAAAACCTTAAATCCCATTAAGATAGACATTAAAAAATATTAAGCAGTGTATTGCTACCTAATTTCTTTGCACTTAATTGATTTAACTGGTAGTAAAATGAAGCAGATCTCTGGATCCATGCTCAAATTAAACTTGTTTTTTACAACTAGCAGTTGTAAAAGTGGCCTTTCCATCTTCAACAAAAACATTTGCTCATTACTAGATATCCCAGTGAGTTTTGCTCAGCTGGCCCCATCCACTTACTGCATCCAGAGATGTGCTGTGCATCTCTTCACCTTAAATTCTGTATCCTCACATCAGGTTGGGCTGCCTGGTTGCTCAACACCCAAAAATGCAGTGACAGACGTTTGTGTTGACAAGTGCCAGGAGAGAAATAATCACAGTTAAAAACAGACAAGAAGAAATAAATTTCAGATGAGTGATTGACAGCATTAGTGCAAATCTCACAGAGCAGAAAGTGGTTTTTGGCCACCGATTTTTAGGAAAAATTTTAGGATTTGGGGAAAATCCAATATCAGTGCTAAGGATGACTCTCCCTGGTTTAGCAGTCAGAGCAAGACTTCAGAGCACACAACAGTCCCAGAAAGCAGAGAGTTCACTCACAGTAGGATTCAGGAGTTCCCTGGAACACTAATGGGGAAATTGATCAAGATCTCAGAAGGAAAATGAAACACTGGTTTCCACTGGTGTTTGGGGTTTTTGTTTGGGTTTTGGTGCTTCTTTTTCTTGGAAGGCAATTCAATGGGAAGGTAAGAATGCAGCTTATTCCAGTAGGACACAAGTATTACATTTCACTAGAAGCTGGGGCACGCTGAGTAAAATAAATTCTTGGATAGTCCTCCTGTGATGTTAATTATAGGCTTTTATGAACAGATATTTGACCACCACAAAATCAGTTTCCAAATGTGCTTTTACTCAAAGAGAGGAGAAGGACAAGCACTGCAGGTTTCACCACGGTCTACCTAATCACTGTGAAGAAGAACAATAAATTGATGTTGAACTAGAGAAGGTTACTGTAATGCCAGTCATAAAGAGACCAACTCTCACACCCGGAACCAGGGCTTCTATCCCCGCCAGCAGGATTTGGAGCCCCAGCTTTGTTTGGCATGGGGTTCATTAAATAAGAGGCTATTTTGCAATGACCAGTTTTCTGTTCCAGAAACAAACGCATTTATACACACAGGGGGACAGCAACACCTGCATCACACACAGCAGGAGTGACCAATAAAGCTCGTAAGCAGCCTTGGAAGACAGCATTTGTAGGGGATGGACCTTAACAAAGCCAGCAACTGAGCACCTGGCCCTGACAGAAGTGCTAGCAGAGGGGGCACTCAGAACTGCTGACTGTGCTCACATAGCAGCAGTCACACATTTTCTGTTCATCCTTTATGACAGTCACAGTAACATCTATCACCATTTCTTAACTGCTCCACTATTGTTATTTTAATAGTATTTGCTGCGTGAAAAATCAACATAATGCAGGGATACATTTCCAGGAAGGTCACACTTGTTTGTACATAATACTTAAAAATACATAACTTGTATCAGTGCTTTCCAAGGTGCTTAAGGGGATGTGCTGAAGAGTACTGTATATCATTTTAACTGACCAAAACCCTAGCAAGGACTCTGAGCAACTACCACCACTGGATGTGCTACAGTTACGTCAGCAACAACTGATACAGACAGGAAAAAAGGGGTTTTACATAATAAATCTCAATGTTTGAGGGGTTTATTTACACTACTACTGAAGTGTTTTCCAGATACTAGCATCCTTCATGCAGAAGGCTTAACACGATTATCATGCTGAACTGCCAAAATCCTCTGCAGTGCGTGGAACTGGCACCAAAATAAGCAGATGACGAAATTACAGGTGTCCAAGACCATTACTTCTCCTTCCGTGGAGCAATCTGAATGAGACCCATTTTTGTTGCCTAAATGTCACAGTCCAGTAAAACACACCATGTGGCTGACTAAATGAAATTATCATATTTTACCCTCTTTCATTACAATACACTGTGTTGAACTGTGGGGAAAACAGGGCATAAAAGAAAGATTAAACAGAAAATGCACAAGCTTTACAGAACTTGCTGTTACTTAGGAGTATCTTTTTACATATATTCCTCTTCAGTAAAGATTATCTACAGTGGGGGCATAAAACTGTTTCTAAACTTTTTTTCTCCCTAATAGTAAACCTTTGTAATAACCATATTTGGAATATCCTCTCTCAACAGGGAATATATTTGAGCTCAGTGTGAGGTTAAAGATCTTTGTGCATTCGCTTTTCAAGCTATAGATCACTACTGAGTATTGTATTTTCCTTTGCTCCAGAGTTTGACCAAGGGAACATTGCCTGACAACACCACGTTCTTTGATGAGTTCTTTAGGAAGATGGACACATTAAAGTCAAGACAAGGAGACTGCAGGAAAGAGACATGCATTTCATTAGAGTTATGATGATTGGAACAAATACAACACAAAATGAAAAGCCCTTAATCACTTCAGAGCCATGTTGTTACCTACTTGTGTCGCTGTAAGAAGCCATTCTAAACTGCTTATAACAATCCAGTAGAATTCATTTCCAGAACAAAGTACACTACACTTGGAAAGAAGTTTAAATTCAGCCAAAAAATATGGTCGTTTCTATCCTGCAAAACTAAAATTCACTACAGTAGCATCAAAGCACTATCATTAAAGTGGGGAGAAAGAGGCACAAACAATAGCATTCAAGGTGCCAGCCAGGGAAAGGACAGCTCTTAGAGGGCAGTAGCAGAGAACACTACCTAGAATTATGATTTCTTGGACAAAAGCTGTTTGTTTAGCTGGATCATAGACATCCTGATAGGCACATGAATGCAAATAAAATATGAAAATACTAGTATGCCAGCAATGCAATTACAAAAACAATCAATTCATAATAATCATCCAGAATTGGGAGCTGGCTTATTGCCCAGATAAGAGACAGAAATATTTGGAAGAGCAGTTACAAGCAGCACAGAATTCCACTGTCCTCTCCCACATGAGCCCGAAGGACTGATACCCACTGAGAGCTGCTGATGGTGATGGAGAGGGGCAGGAGGAATGTTAACAATCTTCCCCTTTTGACCCACATCAGGCTGAGATCACAAAGTGGCTTTGCAGGGATGGAGCCCATGAAAAGGAACACAGGCCACCCACAGGAAGGTATGCTGAGCTGACACAGACTGATGCATCTGCATTCTTCCCTTTTTTTTTCCTTGGACCGGTCTGATTTATGATTCAATTAGAACAGTAGACTGTATATCTTATCTTTATATTGAAACCATTGCTGTTATCCATGAGACTTGATAAAAACAGCCTCATTTGGGACTTATTGACCTTCTCATTGCTGGTCCCAGGCTTTTCCAACCACTAAACCAGGTGCAGGTGAACATGTCACAATTTTTCATTCCCTTTCAGAAAGACGTTGTTTCCAGTGAATTTCCCTAGAATGCAGGATTAGTTCCTACAGGAGGATTGCTGGAAAAGCACATCACTCTTCAGACTTGCCCCATTGTTTCTGAATGTCTTTGGCTTGCTGCCTCTGACACCTGGGTTTCCAACACCAGAGTGCTTATTTATGAAACATTACACCACAGAAATCAGAGGCAAGGCTCGGTCTATTTACAGAACACCTCCTGCAGCAGCAAAGCCAGGTAGCAAAGCACCTGCCCTGCTCCCTGCCACAACAGTCCTGCAGCCCCTCTCTCCCCAGCTACAGCAACAAAACACCTCTCAGAACCACCAAAATGACTAAAGGCTGAAAAGTTCAGCCTGTATCAATAGAAGGATAAAGCAAAAACTTCAAGAGCAAGAGTACCTTACTGAATTTAAATCTTCACAGACTGGTAACAGAGGGACGGAGGAAAAACAGGGTTTTTAGCAAGCATCAACAGAGCTCAACAGGAAATTTGATGCTCTAAGGGAGGGAGCAGAAAAAAAGAAAAAAAACACCAACTAAACAAAAAACATGGAAGAGAAAGTGCTCTGCTGTGTAAGAGTATTTGGAACTAAGGCACCTGAATGAGATGTTGATGGCACAGCTTGAATTCCCAGATGAGGATGCAAGCACCAAGTCTAAGACCAAGCCAGCCTCAAAATCAGCCTTGTGAGCTACACATGCTCCCATTTATAAAAGCTGAGCCCCTGCACTGGTTGCTGTTGTTTCACGTGGCAAACGTTTACAAGGTGGATGCCATTCAGGAGGCTCTGGCCTTTTCCTTATTCAGTACAACTAACTCCCACCAGAGGCTCCTATCACAGAGTAAGGCTGCCTCATGCATTTGCAAAGTCATGACCTGTGAAATTATTTGCCCTCTCAGACAAATGCATATGTGCTCTCTCTGCAGTACTCTTCGAACAGGAGCAAGCAGAATCCAGATATAGAGGGGAATACAAAAGGAAATTGGTTCTGCCATCGGAGATTTAAAACACTGAATCATGCTTCTAAATCGTTCACCTACACAATGGGGTCGTGTCTGTGGCACAACAAGTCATTACTTTCACTAATTTAAAGCCCAGTCACATTTGAACACAATCTCTTCGTAGCTATTATGCCTAAAATCTCCAACAGCTTCAAGAGAGCAAGCCTAGGTGGATGTAATGTTCTCAGCTAAGCGTTGTGAGAGCTACGTTAGATGTTAAGAACATCTTCCATCTTTGTCTTCCTTTATCTTGCCACACTTCAAAGACAATTTGCTCCCCTGTTCTGGGTGATACATGTACCAGTTTATGCACCTGGGATGTTGCACACACTCATATGAGTAGAGATATGAGGAAATAACACAATTACTGTGCCTGAACTCTAATCTCTGCTGATCTTGACCTACAGAAATGGCCTGAGATACCTACAAAAACCAAACCCACCAGAATAAAACACAATGCAATTTATCTGTTCGAATAAAATACGAAAATACTCATACTGAGTCCCCCTCTTTTTATTTTTAGGGTTGTCAATAAACTGTTTGCCTTTACAGAACAGCACTGAGGTCACTGGAGGGTAAGTAATGAATAATTTTTAAGTTTTGACAAAAAGTTACCAAATTTATTCATTCCTCTATTTCATTCCCTTGAAAGATTGTGATAAAGTCAGTGCTACTCCTTGTTTGGCCAAGTTAATTAACCTCTCCCTAAAAACCCATCGCATGATAACTACTATATGTTACTACAGCTGCTTTTTAATATTACAGAATACTTACACCTATAATTAGATGCCTTTTTGCTTCCCCTGAATGCAGTATTGATTGTCAGAACAGAAGCCCAGCTGACTCACCCTTTCTGTTCAGTTTCCAGCGTTCCATTATACCACAAAGATACAATTTAAAGAGCACACTGGCATCACTTGGCCTTGCACACTCCCCCCTCACCCAACAACACCACGATTCATTCTTTACCTCCTCACCCAGCATCACACATCAGTCCCAAAAACGCCTCCATAAAAGGGCCAATCCAGCAGTAGAGAAGGAATCAGCTTCTTGGGATTCCCCCACAACAGAAACAGAAAGCTCCCAAAGAAGGGGAAAGCTTTAAAGGAACAAGGAAGATTCTAACTGCTCAAGTTAGCTCTCCTCAATAAGCAGCACCCACACCTCCCAGGAGTCTGGCTTTTGTGCTTTTAAAATCACCTGTGGGTCCACACATAGCTCAGATCATCTCAGTGAGCAAAGGCTAAAAAGTAATTATCATTTTCCAGCACTATCAGACCCATTCTGTGGTGTGACCAGGAGCTCTCTGCACAGTTCAGTCCAGCAACCTCAGGATGAATTTCCTGTGACCTAAAGCTGTGTTCTGAGGAAACTGAATCTGCACAGAAACCGCTCTGGTGGCCAAGGCAGCACTAAACTATTAAATGGACAGAAAAAAGTCTGAAATTACAGGATGGAAAGGAGACGTTAAATATAATCATCCCCATGCNTTCTAAGAGTGAGACTCACGCAACAAAAATCTACAGATTAGTAAACTGGGTCAAAACCAAGTTAGAGCTGTTTGCATAACGTTTCTATGAAAAGGGAGGTTTCCCACCACAGGCAGCTTCAGACTTCTAAATTTTAAATTCAGAAGAGAAACAGAGACAGCTGCTTGAACATCTTCCTAGTGCTAAGGAATTCCTCACAAACTACATCACCAGCACCCTCAGTACAGGAACAGGCAGAAAATATGACCCCACAGAAATAAAAGCAGAGGAACTTCTGCTGGTTATTAGGCCAGGGTGTGGTCATTCATAACCATGAGGACTTCTGCTTTGTAATAGAGCAAACTAATTGTCATGGAAGCTAGAAATTCCATATTCTTTTCTTCAAAAGGCAGACATGCTTAAAACATGGTACTAGTAACAACAGCATGCAAAGATCATAAAACTAGCTTACACCTGTTCTGTGCACATCATCTGAAAATTACCTTTATTAAAATCCCTTTAAAAGTATTTTCCAAAACAGATGGAAAATATCACAGAAGGTTTAAAACCTAAAAATCCAGTCTCCATGAAGACTCTGGTAAGAAACCAGCTCTCCTACAACATTCATATGCCATCAACTCCTCTGTCATTGCAGAATGTTACTTCAGATTCTCCTATTAAAAGGAGCTGTCATCACAGCCTGTTTAAGGTAATAACAGGCCAGTGCAGAAGCTCAGCCAGGCCTTGCTTCAGCAGCAGCACACAGGGCAAAAGGAAATACTCATGGCTACAGCTATGCAGGGCTCCTTTCATTAGCTCACAGCATTTTCCAAGTCATGATCAGATAGGATCAATAACACCTCCTGATAAAGTCACGATGCATACCTCAGATATTATATGGAAAGTTTGAAGAATTTCTCCTCTGCAGGGCACCAACCTCAGCATGCCCTTGGAGGAGAACAAGCTTCCTGAATTGTAAAAAGTGATTGAAGTATGGTACCCTTTCCTCTCCAAAGAGTCAGTGGGAGCTGAAGCTTTAAGCCAAGAAATTCAATACAATCAAGTAGCTAATAGTAGATTCATTTTTGTGGGATATCCCTGGGGAGTAGGGAAGAAAGAGCAGACACTACTCCAAGACTAACCAGAGTGGGTTCTGCTCAAGAGGCTGCTAAAACTGGGCAGGGCTCTAGGAGTGCACAACCATCACACGAACAGTGAGGCAACGACCGACACAAGCACAGCGAGATTTCTCAGGATTTCACAATCACACTAATAAATACTTTATTGAAGCAGTTTTCTTTGCTGTCCTCTTCGTCCTCCTCAGAGTTACAGAGCCTGTAACTGCATTCCCATGGCAAGGGCAGCAGAAACACACAGTGCATAGCAACTATTATTTTCTATGTATTTTATGTGCACGCTGATGTAATTCAACAGCTGAGAGAGCAAAAGTGACCAGAAGCAACCAGCAGGCAGCACATGCAACTCATCAAAAGAGTAGCAAAGTTCTGGCATTTAGTAACTACTGAATATGACAGTAACAGTTCCTACTGTTCCTATTACTTTTCCCCCTCCTCCCTAGATTACAAAAACAAAAAAAAGGAGCATTTCCTTTCCCATTTTTGCCCAATTTCTAAAAATTTTCAAAGAAAGGAATGGAATCTAAACTAGCTTTATCAAATTAAAGAAAAAATATGCTTTAAACTATTTTGAAGGATTTGTTTTGGAAAATTCAAGCTTCAAAACTCCCCTTCTCAGGCACATCAGCATCATAAATAGCTATTAAACGCTACACATGTCAGAACTCAAGCATAAAACCCACAGAAATATAAAATATTACCCTCATGCCTCTGATTCTACATCACTCCATGCCTCTGGAGAAAGCTAACAAGTGCCACCAGCTGTTTAAAAAAAAAATAATAAGAAAATAAGAAAGTCTTCCTTAGGCCAAGTCCTTGTCAAACTCCCTTAAAGAGCTAATGAAACTTTGCCTGATTAAAGATTGCAAAACCATGCTTTTCTCAGAATTAATGCAACATGCCAGATCTTATTTTGTCATCCCAAGAGCCATGCCAGCAGGAGCACAAGTACCATTGTCAACAGCTTATCACAAAACCTAATGTATATGGGAAATATTCACACTCCAGACAACAGAGAGTGGCAAAAATAACTTTTAATAGGTAATCACCCACTGGATTACTATGTCAATAGTTTTTACATGATGTCAAGAGCACTGAATTTTAAGAAACAGAGTATATAAGAACAGAACTCCAAGAGCTTGGAGTGGAGGGAAAAAAAAAAATCAAAAATTAAGCTGCTAAAAATGTAGGATAAAACCAGAGTAAACAGCAGGGGCGGGAATTTGCCTGTATAGAACAATTGTCTAGAACTGAAGCTCAGGTGGTCTGACCTGTATGCTACACAGGCAGGGGCTTGGGAGGGTTGTTTAGAGTTTTTTTTAACTTTTTTTAACTGCCATTTTCCCCAAAGTTTTCAATGACTGAAGAGCATTTGCATGTAATATTGTTTTTCAGAGCAGCTATGATTGGACATGATATCACACTTAAAAGCTTATTCCGTGAGACAAACCTTCCACTTTAGGAGTAAACTATTATTTTTGTTATTTGATAACAACATGGCTGTCATATTTGAACAGCACTGGGGTTTTTTCCTCCCCCTGCACAACAACTTGACCACAAACACCCACAAAGTCTCCTCTCTTCCCACAAACACCCCAGTTTTAAGCTAAAAGTGGCAAAAAGTATAAAAGTTTGTAATTTCTAAAGTTCAAAGATCTCTTACAAGCCATAGACCAACCCCAAATTTTCAGTACCTTAAATACACCAGACAGAAACACTTCAGAACAAAACACAGCACTGTAGGTGACCTACAAGCATAATTAACTTCTAGGCATTGACTTTAATAGTACTCACGGTGTCGAGGCCAAGAGCTGTCAAAACAAAAAGAACTAAAACAAGAAAGTACATTCTAGTCTTCCTGTCACATTTTAAAAACACAGGCTTCTGAACAAAACATTTTGGAAAACATTGAAGTGAAATAAAGACCAAAGGGCCATCCAGATAATCAACAGCAAAGTGCTGCAGGACTATAAACAACTTCGAATAACAAATTACTTTCTTTTCTTATGCCATTAATAATTTTGGCTCTGCAAAGCCTGGAAACTGTCTTAGGAAAAACTGTAACTAGATTTTTTTTTTTTTTTTAGGAAAATATTTAGCCACACAATAATTCACATGATTTTGCAGATCAGTGCATTATAACAGATAGATGTCATCATCTCCAAAAAGAACATGACCAATAATTTAAGTATATTATATAAATATAATATATAATATACATTATAATTATATAATAATAATTAGGATCTGGAAAAGATGGGAGAGGTGACAGGTTTTTCATTAATGGAAATCCCCAACCTCATCTTCTGGCAGGTTATCAACAAAGCAACAGCATATGACAGTACAGCATCATTTGGAACAGAAACCAAGCAATGAGCATTAGTCAATTCCCACAGAAATCAGAGAGAGATTTATGGTGGCAGAAACATTTTTGTAAGGAACTCGCCAACAAACACTGACTCTGTCAAAGCTTGTCCCCATTTCTAACACTGAGCTTTAACAGCATCTCAAGATCTGAGCATCTTGCACACCCAGCACACAAACAGGCACTCAAAACTTAGAGCCTGACCTAACAGTCTTCCCAAACCAATGGGAAATCTGCTGCCCTTGATGAACCGAAGGTTTAGAGGACCGAGCTGAGTCTCCCCACTGGTCCTGAGGTCACTCCAAGCCCAAGATGTAACACACAGAATTTGGAGACTGAGAACAGTCACCTTCTTTAAGGATGCAACAGTTCCAACCCGGCCTAGGTTACAAACCTTCCAGAGAGGAAGTTTTTAAGCTGCCCACTTTGTGAACACACAAGGTCACATTTTCTCCCTTTATCCTTGAGACACCTGTTGAAAAAGAGGCAAAAAGGCCTGGAGCTCTGACACCACAGTAAGAAGCACGGTCTTCTTGTTCTTGGAGTTCTTCAAAACAGAGGGCCCACAAAAAGAAGGGGTGCTGGGCAGGGGGAACAGCATCTTGCCCAACCAGAACTTAAAGGGCCTGACTGCCAGAGCAGTGATTTATTTCTAGTTGATCAGTCCTCCTAGGGTGTTAATTTACATTCCATTTCAAAGCACGAACACCACACAGATTTGAGGGAGAAACATGAGAAACCATAACAATCTACAGTAAAAGAGATAATATTCTATTTTCTGTGTCCAGTTAAGTGTTGCGAGTAGTAGCAAAAGTGGTGTTAAAAGCAGGAAAGTTTATTGACTCAAAAGATACCAACTTTAGGGGGGGAAAAAAAAAAAAGAAAGAATAAAGCTTATTCAGCCTTGATTAAGTATAGCTTTATCTTGAAAGTTTTCAGTTTTAGTTTCAGAAGTACTGGGCATATAGCCCAAAA